>OZ038492.1:65649486-65671986 GCA_964036315.1 Acanthosepion esculentum | reverse complement strand
TGAAGCTTTAAAGAAAATGGAAACAAAAAAAGACACTTACTTATTATACTTAACATCAGAAAGAGACAGTTGAAATTTCTAGCGCGCATAATGAGGTAAAAGGACTTTGAAAATTTGATGCTCACAGGACAGATTGAAGGCAAGGGGGACAGTGGAAAGCGACACATAATCTTCCTAATGAGTTTGAATAAATTGATGGGATAACAGGGTTTAGAAGAGATAACAAAAAGACAAAATTTATTAAGAGCTTACATAGGACAGTAACTCGCGGGGAGCTATGATCGCCTAGAGACATGACACATAGAAGAAAAATGGTAATGGCAGTATTGGATGTTTCCTTATAGGGAAACATTCGGCATTCATTGACCAACCAGCCGGTGCTGCTCTCAATTGGAATTTACAAAACCTTTCTCTTAAAACAAATTTTCAGGAAAATAGGTTTCTCATGTCCATTGATTATTATCACTCTTTTTCTTTAATGGGGGTTTCTTTCCTAAACTTTTATTTGAAGTAGTGTGGAACGTCATCATCTTGATTATGTATTTACTTTCTCTTCAAGTTAGTTGTGATGTCCATTTTAGCTGTTGCTGCTGTTGAAAATCAAGTGAATCTTTTACTTATTTTCGCTTTAATTATTTACAAAAATTATAACATTCGGCATTCATTGACCAACCAGCCGGTGCTGCTCTCAATTGGAATTTACAAAACCTTTCTCTTAAAACAAATTTTCAGGAAAATAGGTTTCTCATGTCCATTGATTATTATCACTCTTTTTCTTTAATGGGGGTTTCTTTCCTAAACTTTTATTTGAAGTAGTGTGGAACGTCATCATCTTGATTATGTATTTACTTTCTCTTCAAGTTAGTTGTGATGTCCATTTTAGCTGTTGCTGTTGTTGAAAATCAAGTGAATCTTTTACTTATTTTCGCTTTAATTATTTACAAAAATTATAAAAATTATATTTTAACTCTTTTAGGTTATTAAAATAACGGAAAACAAAAGAATTATTTTAAACATTTCACCCCAAGCAAGTTGGTAGAAACCACTAGCACGAAAGGGGTTACAGAGAGTGGGAGCAAGATTAAAGAACCGTGAAAGAGGAAAAGATGAAGAGAAGGACGCGGACACAAGATCAAGGCCTCTGAAGATGTCGGTTGACATTGCATTTGAATAATTGGAGATTATAGCTATCATGGAAACAAGTAAGAGGAAGGGAGTTCCACACACGGGAAGTGCGGGACATGAACCTACTGGAGTATGCTAGGTTCTTAAATTTAATATGTTTGAAAACAGTCTGTTCCTCAAAACATTCCATGCATATATAGTTGTACATCCTGTGTACCCAGGTTGTCAACATTTTTAACCTTTTTTAACTCTTCGAGGCGTAGATAAGAAATAAACCCTATTTCCACCACAATTACATACCCACATACATACCTTATTAAAACACTGCCAAATTTTATTTTCGACCCAACAACAGGCAATATTTAAAAACATGCCAAAAAAGCTTCCGCAATGCAATACACACCGTTTAAACCAAAATATTAATTGGTTAGAAATTAACATCACAGTATAAAATCTTCGAGCAATCTTAGAGAAAACTAAAAACCCTATTTCTCTCGAGCTAACTTTCGAGAAAAAATTCTTTATAAAAATCCACCGATTTCGACTTTCAGAAACAAAGATACGCCTCCAAGTCATTCAGACACAAGAGCAGCACGTGCTCAAAGAAACATGTGTCAACGACTCAAAACCAATCATCTCCAACAACAACAGCAGCAGGGGCGGTCAGTGAATCTTCACTGACGATCAAAGTCTTTTCTCAACCAGAGCTTTGATTGTGGACCAATTACTCAAAAGTCTTTTCTCAATCTATATTTCTGAGATGAGGTATTATGTACACTATTTACATTATTCGGACTATCGTCTTCGTTGTTCGCTCCGGCCTTTTTCAGGTGGTTGGAATGTCGAACTGAACCCTTTATTTCAGAGAGGAGAACATGATTAAAGACTGTGTGTACGCCATTCAGTGCAGCTGCGGAAAGAAATATAAAGGGGAGACAGGCCGCCCCCTTAAGCTAAGGTTTCAAGAACACCAGAAAGCTGTAACACGAGGGGAAGTGAAAAAATCAGGCGTGGCTGACTACATATGGAGAGAAAAGGGAGATCACAACCCTCTGTGGGATCAGGTTGAAATCATAGACAACTTAAGGAATTAGCACATATGCTAGGCCACAAAAATCTCCTGAGCCGATCAAGCATAGAAATGAATACAATATGTGAACCAGTAATAAGGAGTGCCAAAGAAAAACAATAATAACAGCAAAAATTGCAATATGAGCACTGGTAAAAAAAATGAATGATGGCTGAAGACATTAGGTTTATAAGTCCCATGAATTCATACACAGATGTCATTATGGACACATGGCACAATGGATAAAGGCGTTGGTTAGATCCAGTGACAAGACCCAAAGAGTTGAGAGTTCAATACCTGGTTAAGGCAGTGGAGAATTGAAGAGTGGAATTAACAGGAGATAATTGATAATTGATAACTGACATCCATTAGACATGGCACGTGGAACTAGAACAGTCTACCCCAGCGAGCGAAATAAAGGGTTCAGTTCGACATTCCAACCACCTGAAGAAGTTCGGATAAAAATGTTGTGATAAACATGGCAACAAAGATGAGGACGATAGTCCGAATAATGTAAATAGTGTAATCTTTTCATAAACACAGATTTTTTTTTCTGTGGGCTAACTACTAAAAGTCTTTTCTAAACTAAAAAATTGTGGACCAACTACCCAAAGACTTTTAAGTCAACTAAAGACTATTTTTACTCCTGTTTGGCTCTTTTGCATTCATGTACATGTATGTAATTACAAATGATTTATTTAACAGGTTTACCCATTTTTCTTTATTTTTATATTATTTTTCTTCTGAATTCGGACGCTCGGATTTTTAATATAAAAAAACCCTAAACGACAGCATTTCCTACAAGTATGCATGTATTGTAGACATAACACTGTATTTCAGCTTTATTTGCAGTCAAAACTACCGGAAAATTGCGTAACCTCATTAATACTACTAAAGAGTGATTTACTAAGCGTAGCTTAGATGTGACACAAGGCTGCAACAATGGAGCACATAGTGAGAATCGAACTCACTACTCAGTTGTAATTATCAAGAAAGACAAACTTGCAAATTATTATACAGTGTAACCCGGATATAAGAGAGTTGTCGGGACCGGAGAAGTAGTATCTTATATCCGGGTTACTCTTATATCCGGGTTACTCTTATATCCGGGTTTGGTATATTATATATACAGTGTAACCCGGATATAAGAGCCCCGGATATAATAGAAACCCGGATATAAGACAGATTGTCTCTGGTCCCAAATTAGAGCCTGTGTTAATGTATATAAAATAGACCAAACCCGGATATAAGATAAACCCGGATATAAGAGACTTCTTCTCCGGTCCCGACAACTCTCTTATATCCGGGTTACACTGTACATTAACACAGGTTCTAATTTGGGACCAGAGACAATATCTCTTATATCCGGGTTTATCTTATATCCGGGTTTCTCTTATACCCGAGTCTCTTATATCCGTGTTACACTCTACCATGTCGAAGTGCCCAATGGACACAAGTAAATCCTAGAGTTGCCAATTGGTCATAAATCATGAATGGATCATGACGGCATCGTTGGAAAAAAGTTTATTTCTATTGATAATATCCGCCGATCTTCAATAAAACATTAATAGATGATACCCGCCGTTTAAGTGTTTAACTCTCTCTAGGCCGACCTGATTTGAAATTTCTTCTCTGTGCTTTGTTCCTTCAGGACGTTGGCGATCATGGTTCACCACAACGTTTTGCTCTCTGTAGCCCTTAGCAATATTTGTCTTTTTACTATCTCTACTAATTTCTGTTCTGCCAGCAATTTACACAAACTCGTTAGGTAGGTTATTCGTTGCCTTCCTCTGTCCCTCTTGTCTTCAATATGTCCTGTGAGTGTGAGTGTCAAATTCTCCAAGCCCTCTTTCTTCATTATGTGTCCTACAAATTTAAACTGTCTCTTTCTGGTTCTAAGTATAAGTGAAAGTTAGCATTTGGAATCTTTTTCGCTTTTAAACTCGAATACTAATCTCTGGCCCATCAGGGAAAAAAAAAACAGCGGTTAAAATTGGCAGAGTTACTGAAAATACATTTTGACATTTCAACGTGATGTCGCCAGATGGATGTCCCTCAGAAAATCATCCCAATCTCCGTGAAAAAAATGATATGAATTGTTTTTTGTTTTTTTTTAGTGTACAAATTCTTACTCGAAACCCCCACCGACAAAAAGGCCTACTCTTCCACTCAAAACACTTTGGTGGCGGACCCGGTTAGAACTTGTCTAATGTTCGATCCTCTCCGGGAGCTCCTTGGTTGAGGCCTTGTGTTAAAAAAAAAAAAAGAAAAGAAAAAGGTAAGTAAAGGCTGGAAAGAAAAGTAGTTCTGTTTTATTTAGCTTAGAACGACGGATGAAGGTAGGAAAACGAAAACTGTGTTACGCCAATCTTCCAAGCGAGGAATGATTACCTGAAAATCAACATTTTTTTTTTAACAAACTACTAGTCTGACTAGCGATTGTTGGTACTACATGTCGTACAATTACACGTAACAAACAGTGGACAACCAACATTGAATGTCGTACAAAAAAGAGAAATAAGATAAAATATAAAATAAAATAAATAAAAATAAAATTGAAAATTTATTTTCTAACTTTGCACGCAACCAATAAAAAAATCTTATCAGCTCAAAAACAACTTTCTTTTTCGAAGATTACCTAGAAATGCGCGACAGCGACAACCTTTAACCTAGTTTTTTTTTTTAATTTACTCGTGCTATTACTGTGGTAGTGACTGTATGACTCTTTGATAATTAAACGGGCAATTTTAAGTGAATTTTAGACTTATTTTCAAGAGCTTTAAACGTTTAAAACAATAACAGTGAATCTGTCTGTAGTCATATCGATTATTCTGGATTGATTTCATATCAGCAACCTGTTAATTTTTTTTTTAAAGAAAAAACAAAAACAAAAAAGAAACAACGCCTGCCTAAAGTTACCCACATTTTTATATTGACAATATCAACGCCGAACTGAACTTTTACAATAAGTGGAACTTGTCTTTCACAGACAACATTAGCTTCGTTATTTAGTGTATCCTTCTCTACACTGTCACTACATGTTTTTAAAACACTAAAAGGAGCACATTAAATCGGACGTTGTTTTTTCAAGGAAGTAACAATGAGTGGACATTTACAAAATTACCTTTTTTTTCTTTTGCTCTGTATTATGATTCCATGGACACAGGTGAGAACAAATTTTAGAAATATTTTTCGTTTATTTCTTTTCTTTATTAGATCATTATCTCGCAATGACTTTTTTAATCCGGCTGTCGTGAGGTCGTAAACGGATTGATTTTTTAAAATTATACATAGCTTTTTTTTTTTCTTTTTTTTACAAAAACCAAGAACACTTCCCCCTTTTTTTTTTTATCGGTATGGTAACTTGCTTAACTAACTTTAAAGTTTAACTATAATTTTTATTTTTAAATGACAAAAATGAATACTCTCTTTAAAAACGTGGTTTTAAATAAAGATTTGCAAAAGCAAAACTCTTCTTTTCTTCGTAGCAGACATTTAATTGACTTTTCATCAGGTATATTCTGAAAAAAAAGTTTTTATTTTTAAAAAGTAAGTTAAATAGTGCGTGAATAAAATAGGATTTTATTCTTTCCTTACTACCCCATCTATTCTATTGAAATAATGCAGCGATAAAAACTTTTTTAATTTTAAAAAGGTGGTCATTAAACTTGTTTTATTTGATAACTTTTTGACTAGATTCCGAGACAGTATTTTTTTGTTTGCCTTATTTTTAACGTTTAAAAAAAGTTATTCATTTAAAATAAATGATCACGAGTCATATATCGAAATCGTCATTTTTTTATTTTCAATTTACTTTTTATTTTCTTATAGGTCAGATCGTTCTACTATTTTTTATCACAAATATTTTTTAATATCGTAAAAAGAAAGAAAAAAATGAATAGAAAAAGTTATTTACAAGTGCATACTGCTAGCCGCTAGCGGGACCAAATGTGTTGTAACATTAGGAAAGACAGATTTTTCTTCGTATGATCAATCTATGAAACTACATTTTTTTTTTTAATCTGCGATACCCACAGTGACTTTAACAAAATTACTTGAAGGAAGAAAAAAGTCTACACTACAGTTACACACACACATTTCACTCTGACATATTGTATAATTTTTTCAACATTTTTTTCAATCTTTCGGCGCTGTCTTTCTGTAGCAATAGTTGTCTGCTTCTGTAGGATTGCAAGTAAAGAAGTGTTTTAGTAACGGAGTACCTATACAAAAAAAAATTTTAAATAGAAAATACAGTTCACAAAAATAGTATTTTTAAATTAAAGCAAGCAATAAGTAATGTCGAGGTTGTTCACTAGTGGGTGACCGCTGTGGGGAGGGGGCAGTAAGCAATTTTTGACAGTGACAAACGAAGCAAAACTTAGTAAATAGAACTGAAATTCCTTTCTTTTTATCATCAAAAGATCAGGATTTTTCAATGTTTTCATCAGTCTTTCAGTGTGAAGTAGACTACTATTAGTTTCACACTGAAACAGCCCTTGATGTAAAAGTTTTTTATTTCTATTTTTCAATCATTTAGTTTCAATTGTATAACTTGTAAAAAAAAAAAAAAGTAAAGGAAACTAAACAAGACGACGGAATTGGCTTCTTTTTGGTTGAGTGACAGAGCTAGCGGCGGTACTACTATTTACCGAAATACAAAAAAAATGTAGCGAAATACTACTGAAATGGATACTAATTAGCAATATAGTTTTTAGTAACTAAGCTTTAGTAACTAATACTACTACCATATTGCTATCTTCAAAAGAACAGATGAGGATGTGTGTGTGTGGGGGGGTGCGGTCCAAATAATAATGTACACTACACAGTAGATAACAGCACTTATGTTTTTTTCGTGGGGAGTTCCCGGTGTGTTTTAGTTTGTTGTAAGTATAAGTAGTACAGTGTAACTACACTTTAGCTTAGGTGCGTATTTCTACTTTCAGCAGAGGTCGGTGTTCAAGTCTAGCAAAGACTCAAAACTAAAAGGTAAGGATTTCGAATAATGCTGATGATAGTATTCCTCAACTGTATAAAAAAAAAAGTAGACCCACGAACACACGTTTTTTTGTTTTTTTTTTAACATTAAATTAATATTCATAATCCTTAATTTTTTAACTACACGATTTTTGTAATAAAGCATGGATATTTTAAGTGCGCCTCCCTAGCCTATCAATGTGATGTTTGGCACTGAACAGATTTTGCTCACAGATCAATTCCTTAGTTCGATCCTCGCTGGGCACCCCACACTTTATTACTTGATATAACAACTTTGTTGTTTTTTTTTTTTGTTTTTTTTTTGTTTTTTGTATCAGACTTTCGGTAAAAAAAGAAAGCTTTGGTGACCATTAAGTTCAATTATCAGTCTTTTGTGCTGTAAGCTAGTTCTTGGATGTGTGGGTAGTAATGGCCATCGACCCGGAAAGCGAAATTGGCGATCTGAGTTCAAATTCCATTGAAGTCTGCTGAGGTTCACTTTCGCAATTTCATGAACCCATCTCTCTTTCATTCGCAACAGCTATGTCTTAAAAATTATATATCTGGACAGAATGGATCCTCTAGCCTTGTAGCAACCAGTCAGTGTATGGAAACTGCGGAGAAGGCAACGGGAAACCAGTCCACTAACTTTTAAAAGAAGGCATATCAATTCATAAACAACAACAACAACAACAACTATTATTATAAAAAAAATAAAAAAAAGAAGTCCTCTGTGGAGAGCCAAGATCGCGTACGTCCTGAAGGGACATGCCTTGTTTTTTTTATTTTTAGTTAGTTTTTCCAACAGATTTGATTTGTTGAATAACATTATTAATCAGTTAAGTAAAATAAAGTTTCACATGTGATATATGCTTGGGCGGTCATGTCTCTTTCTATTCATTTTACCACAATAGGCTGACATTTCTTTTTGCGCTAGACTGGTTGCCAACCAAAGCTATAGGACCCAGTTTGTCCTTACTATTCAACCCATAGCTGGGGGAAGATATAGATTCATACCTTTCCAAAAGGCATGTAAGTGATTGTCACAAACTCAACTGGAATTTGAACACTATACATTACATTAAAACATTTTTTTTCTGTATTAAAAAAAATGAAGTGATAATAAAGTTTTTTTTTTTTTCGTTTGTTTTTAACCCCCAACTGCCTTTTTAAACATGATCATGTGTGTATATTATAATGTAACATTTTATTTACCTCACTGCCTCACCTCTCTTAGTGCAATGAGGAAGCTACTACTGCAGAGTTGGAATCCTGGACCAGGCACCTTCTCCCATCTCAAATGAGGTGAGAACAGATACTATGCTTTGACCCCAATTGGATTTTATTTCTAGTGTACACCGACTTTACTGTTGTTCCATTGCCACCCAACATAAGAAAGTCAAAATACTTCACTAGATTAACAATTTACTTAGTAAAACTTTTATACACATATCCATATGCAAAATGAAAATACTTGGTTACACATAGAATTCACCTCAAAAGTTTTGAATATGGGTAAAAGTTTTACTAAGTAAATTTTCACTTTATAAAATTATAGCTAAATATATTGTTCTGCCTCCTGGTATGCATCTGTCTTGCACACGTGCATATCTCGGACAGCCAGATAAATGCATTACGACTATCAAAACTCTGATGACAATGACCTGTTGATCAGCAGGGTTATTGAAAGCCAAGAGTGAAACGAGAAAAATAAATAAATACAAACTTGATACTAGTTTAGTCTGAATAACAAATAAGTAAAAAGGAAAGAAAAGAAGAATGATAAAAGCAGCTGAAGGCTGAACATAGCAGTGAAACCTGCAGTCTAAATGTGTACAAGAGATAGGAAATAGTTTGCTTACATGAATATGTATAAAGTTTGCAGTAATAAGTTCTTAGAAAGGAAGGAAGTAAGTTACCTGTTTGAAAACTGTAAACAGTCAACACCTGATGAAAAGGGTTCTACATGGAGAGATACAATAATAAAGTAAAGGTGGATACCTTAAACAAATGTTCAAATGATAATAATATGATGTTAAAGGAGACCAATGCAGAAAGAAAAAGGTTAGAAAAATACATGCTGGTGATACTATTTAGGAGGATAAGAGAATATGAAATGCATGCTGATGGGTAAAAACCGGTGACTAAACTAAAATGTACCTAAGCTAAAAAGGAAAGAATGAAATAAAACAACTGAGGTCCTGAACTCTTGTAACAGAATATGTATAGAAAAAAAGGTCAATTTAAACTGACACCAGAAGGATATGAGATAATAAATCCTGTTTGTAATATCACTGTTACAGATAGGGTTGGCACATACTAACCCCAATTTTTTTTTTTTTTCTATCTACATTTATATATGTTTCAAGTTAAACTAAGCATGATTGACTATTAAGATGAAAGATCTTTGCAGATTTTAACATCATTCTGGGGATCATCATTTTTTTTTTTTTTTAATATCCAAATCTGTATATTTGTTTTGTTCATGCTAAGTCTCAAAAAAATAAAAATAAATAAAATAAAACACTATATAAAATTCATTATTAAAAATAAAACACTATATAAAATTCATTATTAAAAATAAAACACTATATAAAATTCATTATTAAAAATAAAACACTATATAAAATTCATTATTTTCCATCCATAATGCTGAATGTGTTAAAATTATTCAATCTTTTAACAACAAAAATTTCCAATTCATGTTAAAAATTGATGCAAGACATTGTTGTTTTATTTAAGATGGAATGATATATGTTATGATATATTTCTAATTTATATTTACTTATTTATTTTCAATTTTTCAAGTCGAATTGTTCATCTATATTTCATGCAATCCATTATTGTACATAATTAGATTACAATTAAATTTGTATTTTATATGAAGACTACCTTATCAAAATTGAGGTGTAATAAGAATGATGGAAGGGGGCACCATATCAAAGATTAGGTGGGTATAAGACCCTTGCACTGGCACTGGATAGCTAATCTTAATATTTAATAAGTTTAGAGTCTGTCTATATTTCTGAGATGAGGTATTATGTACAGTATTTACATTAGTCGGACTATTGTCCTCATCTTTGTCGCCATTTTTGTCATAACGTTTCAGCTGTTGTACACTCCAGTTCGAAATTCCAACCACCTGAAGAAGGCCGGAGCGTACAACGGCCGAAACGTTGCGACAAAAATGGCGACAAAGATGAGGACAATAGTCCGACTAATGTAAATACTGTTAATAAGTTTAGTGTAGCACAATGCAAGTGGGAAAAATTTGAGAAGGAAGTTTATTATGTTAATGAAGAGAAAATACTTTTTAAAAATTAGCATCAAAATCTTTTTTTTCTATTTTTTTTTTTTTTTTAAACAGGCTCAAATACAGTGGAGGGAAATATTAGGCTACTAAAAATAAAACCATAGTTATTTTATTTTTCCTTACTGTCAGAATACATGTGTAATCATTAAAGTGAATCAATAGTTTAATTTGTATGATAAATCTTGCTTATTTATGAATTATTTACATATATACATACATACATACACACACACACATATATATGGAATATGTGAAAAACAGTTCAAAGTTGAAAAGTTTTTTCTTTTTTATTATTGACATTCTGTTACTTTTTTTTTTTTTTTTTTAAAGCTTATCACCCCAAGCAAGGCTGGAAGCCACTAGCACGCAAGGGGTTACAGAAGGTTTGGATGAAGAGCAGATAGGAGTGGTAAAGGAGAGGATGTGGAGAAAGATAGTGGATCGATCAAGGCAAGGGGGTTACAGAAGATTTGGAGCGAGAGCAGATAGGAATGAAAGGTGAAGGGAAGTGGATAGATCAAGGCAACTGGAGATGTCGATTGACATTACACTTAAATAGTTGGAGATTGTATTTGTCAGGAAAACAGGAATCAGGAAGGGAGTTCCACAGGCGAGATGTGGGCATTGTTAAAACAAATGAAAACTCTAAAGAAATGTCATTACCATGACAACCTTGTTGAGGTTAATTTGAAATATTCTAGTATTTAATAGAAAATCTTTAAATATATCACAAAAATATCAGGATTTGCATATTGGAAATATGTTAAAATGTAAATATAGTCAATAAATTGATATTTGTAAATCTATTAACCTTTAGAATATTTCAAATTAACCACAAAGGTTTGTTTAACAAAGTTGCCATTAAAATGATTTTAATCTGTAGTTTTCATTTGGTCTTTGACAACATTGATATAAAGTAGTGAATTGTTAACACATTGTTTTAAGATAAGAGATTTTTCAACATGTTTTCACGTGTCTCATTTTTACATACTTTGTCAGATATTTTACCTTCCTACTTTGAAGGTGCTTTCCCTTTATCGTAAATAATTTACTTGCTCACTTTGGGCCAGAAAGACTTTTTCTTTCTTGAAGGTTCTATCATATATATTAATAATATTTATAATAAAATTAATCCATTACCGCATAAAGATTCCTCAAAGGTTTAGCTCTTTTGACTAATCTACCTAGCTAGCTAATGGTAATATTAAGAATAGCATACAGTGTAACCCGGATATAAGAGAAACCCGGATATAAGAGAGATTTTATCTGGTCCCAAATTAGCCATACTTACCTAAACAAAATTGACCAAACCCGGGTATAAGAGAAACCCGGATATAAGAGACTTCTTCTCCGGTCCCGACAACTCTCTTATATCCGGGTTACACTGTATTATAAATATTACATATAAACTTTTCTAAAAAAAAAAAATCGGATGCCATGCACTAATGGGTTAAATAGTTTCAGCTAGTAGGATTAATTAAACCAAAGACAGTATGAAACTTACTAATTATTAAATCCAAAAGGTGGTCCCAAAATTTTGGGATATAAATTGAGAACTGTTGAATGACAACCTAATTCTAAAAACAACGGTCACCTGCATAAATGCGAAGCTCTTCAGTAAAATGAATGGAGCACTGTGGCTGCTTGGTGTTTGTTTACGTTTATAAAAATAATATGCTAGATTTGGCTGACTCATTCTGTTGAGTGAAGATGGCTCAGTAAACAATTGGTTTATACAGTAGACATTAATAATGCCTTGCTTTGTTCTTTATGTCAACAAACAATCCATTTTCTATAAGGCTCTTCCTAAATTCTGAAAGTACATTTTTTCAGTGCTCCCATAGTATGCAGTCTACTATGGTATCAAACACTACAGCATGTGGTCTACCTCATTTACTACTGTACTATGCAGTCTACCGTGCTATTTAACACTATAGCGTACCTAGCAGATTGTTCTCTCATTAAAATGTGACTGCTGTTTCCTCGGTCAAGATGACACATCTATAAAATCTTTCACCCACTTTTTAATCTGAAGGAAGTTATCCAGCTAATGTTAACGGTTTCAGAACTAGAGTGATTCTGATGTGGGAGCTCCATTTCCTTCCTTTTTATGTGGACATGACACACAAGAGGTGAGGTGATGATAGAATTCATTGTGGGCAGCATGAGAGGTGAGGTGAGGTCACAGTATAATTCATAGTGCGGTAGACTATAGTAGGAAATGAAGTAGTTCCCATAGTATAGTAGCACCCATTTTTCAATGCTTTCAGTTTTCTGGACCTTTTTATATTCTTTTTATCTTATCTGCTTTCCCATTGTCTTTAATTCCTGTCCCTATATGTATTTACTAAGTGTAGCCGAGACTGGTACAAGGCTATATTTGGGGAACACTAAGTGACTGGTAAACTTTCTACATGCTAATAATGTTGTTTTTTTACAATATCAATAACTACAAGGGGCAATGGATAAATAGTGGCCATTTTTATATTTTTAATTTTACACATGTTTATTGTTTGTTTTTGATTTTGTCAAATGCACAGTATAATAGGGTCAATTGGTCACTGTCTGTGAGTAAAAGAGCATCATGACACAATTCACTCTGCCAGAAAGTTGGAAATGGTATGCTATACTCTGAGAGTTCTAATAAGAAAGAACTCCAAAATTTGTTGGTGAGAGCCTCACACACAACACAAAGGCCTCCAAGTGCTTTGATGAGGTAGTGCTGCCCTGGGTCAAGAGGGTGGCTGCTAGAAGACCCTATATCTGGCAACAGGACTCTGCACCTAACTCCCCATACTGCAACCTCCTTGATTATTATGTGTGGGGTGCAGTTAAGTAAGAGTTCAACAAAACTCCTTGTAATACCAAAGATGAAGTGAAGGCAAGGATTATGGCAGAATTCATCAACTTAAACAAGGAGACCATCCAGAAGAGCTGCAGCAGATTTCAAAGTCATCTGGTGGCTGTGGTTGAAGCCAGTGACGATTTTATAGAATAAATTTACTCTTTAGTATTTGAACATATTATTGTGTAATTTTGGTAAATATTTCTGTTAAAATGAGATATCAATGTTATTTCCATTTTTACTTAAATTAGATGACAATTTATCCATCGCACCCTGTATTACCTCATCTTGACACACCTTATTTCCTGATATTATAAAATAGATACAATTCTGAATTCATATATTGTTTTTTTCTGTCTGAATTTCTTGTATAAGAAGTTATCATTATTTACATTTAGACTATTGTCCCCATGTTTGTTATCACAATGTTTCAGCTGTTGTGTTCCCCAGTCTTCATCAGTTGCATATTCACCCAGGTAACTGTCAGAGAATAGGCAGTAGCTGTATCACTCATCAGCAGGCAGGTTAGGTTTAAGATTTTAGTTCTCCACTTGGAATTGTCCCATGAGTCAGCCTAGTGGAACAAAGCATTGATTCTTGAATTTAGTAACATTGTAATTGTAAATTCAATCTCTGGGCTGAACAGTCTGTACTTGGGCTCTCTGGAAAGAGGTGGGATATAACTGAGCAGTACTAAAGAAGAACTAGATGAGCTATGCCTGGATATGGGCAGCAAAACTAGAACAGTATACTCATGTAGATTAAATAAATGATTCAGTTTAAAATTTCTTGATGGTTACCAGTATTGATAATCAGAAAATTTTAAACTGAATCATACATACTGATGAAGGGCAGGTGACACAATGGCTAAAACATTGTGATTACAACAACAATAGTTCAAATATAAATAATGTAAAAATTGTTTTTTCTTCTGTTTTGTGTTACATTTCTTTGGCTATTTTTTTTTACTCTTAATGATTTAGGAAACAGAATTTTCTATTTGTCATTAGAATTAATTGTATAGGTTAAAATCCTTGATTATTCCTGCAAAAAACATTTCAATTACTTAAATGTTGTTGCCCTTATTTTCCATGACACAGATAAACGAGTTAATAATAGATGACATGGTTATATCTAAGGAATTCAGATAATATTACTTGTATATTTGTTTCTGATACAAATACATACAGAACTGATAGCAGTTTCTCAACTTAAATACATTTGTGATGTGGAGAAAGGAAACCTGCTAAACTGCATCCCTTCCATACATCTTTGCCAAAGCCTGCACTCTTGAGAATGTACAGATCCATAGATGTAGAATCTCTTCATAGATGCCATTTGATATTCATTCTATTATATTTGTCTTTATCATGGGGAAGAGGGGATTTACCATAGTAACAGTTACCATTTTTTTTAACCATAGTAACAGTTTATCATTTTTTTAAACCATAGTAACAGTTTACCATTTTTTTTACCATAGTAACAGTTTACCTTTTTTTTTAACCATAGTAAGTTTACCATTTTTTTAAACCATAGTAACAGTTTACCATTTTTTTAAACCATAGTAACAGTTTACCATTTTTTTAAACCATAGTAACAGTTTACCATTTTTTTAAACCATAGTAACAGTTTACCATTTTTTTAAACCATAGTAACAGTTTACCATTTTTTTAAACCATAGTAACAGTTTACCATTTTTTTAAACCATAGTAACAGTTTACCATTTTTTAAATAGTGTAAGACGATAATTTCTCATTTATTAATGTCCATACAAGAAAGATTATTTGTGTACTTGCAAAAGTAATTTCACTGAACACATTTCTCATCAAATATATTCTACTTTTCAACATATTTCTTTATTGGAAACAAATAGAATCTATTTTTCTTTTAGGATACTACTAAAATATATAGGTATTAATGTGTATAAATTAAATAACTATATATTAACAACCATATGTATATGTGTGTTAGCATGTTTACACAGTTAAGCGAATAAATATTTACTCAATATAATGTATAAACAAAACAGTGGTCAGACAGAGCTTAGAAGTATGTATATATATATATATATATATATATATATATATATATATATATATATATATGTTTGAAGTGCAACTTATAGTTTTGTTATTCTACCAACTCATCAGTAGTAATAAAGTAATAATTCTTGCCTGATGAGTTGGTAGAATAATGATGCTTTAAGTTGCACTTCAAACGTAAGTATATATATATATATATATATATATATATATATATATTAAAATTTTATCGATGCATGCATGCATTTTTTTTTTTTTACCTTTGTATAAGAAATCATGTGGGACTCTTTTTCCAGAACTAATAGTAATGGTCAAATTAGCTGTTTCTACACAGGAAAACATTTGGCATTCATTGACTGACCAGTTAGCATTACAGACAGTTGAAATTTAAGAATTGTCCTGAAATAGAACTATCCTTAGATAATAGAAATGGGCCAAGATAGATAGTAACATGCTATGCTGAGATATAAATGGGCAAAAATAGACAGAATAATCTTGAAATAGATAAAAATGGGCCAGAATAGAAAGAATTGTTTTTAGATGGACAGAAATGGGCCAGAATAGAATCATCTTCAGATAGATGCTAATGGTATTTGTGAAATTAACTGTTTCACTACAAGAAACAAATGGCATTTAATGACCGAGCAGTTAGCATTACTGTCAGTTTAAATTTATCAAAGTTTTCTCTTAAAACAGTTTTTCCAGAAAAAAAATAGTCAATGGTCATCCTATATTGATGGCAGTTTACTTTCAAGCCTTTTTTTTAAGGTAGTGTGAAAAATCACAGAATTATTTTATTGTCTTTATAAACAACTTTGATGTAATCCTTGATCTCTTTACTAACATAAACATGTACATTATAAGTACTTGATGTTTTGCGAAGTACAGAACAAGGACAAGTAGGTATAGGAACATTGTGTTACTCAAATTGATCAAGTGGGAAGGGCCTTGATGTTTTGAAATCAACATTTAAATTTCAATTCACAAACACTGACCTTTTAACTCTAGTTAGTTGGGAAACACATAACTAACTTAGCCACAAGGCAGGTCTTGATCCCCTTTATAACTTATTTAATACTGACAAGCACAACAGAATAAATAAAAGTATTAGATTTTGAAAAAGCAATGGGATGGTTGCACATATGTAAAATTATTTTAGAGCCAAAGGTATATTTAAGCAATAAGATACATGATACATTGGAATTTTCATTTACTTTATATAATTGCAAATGAAATATAAAAATCATTCAAGTACCTAGAATGGTTACCTACTTACTAGTTTTAGACTTTTTACTATGATTGGCTTAGTGTAGAAAAGCTTTAGTGAGTCAACTATTACTTGTTAGCCACAACATTAATCATCCAGATGAATGATTACTTTGACAGAATAAGATTTATGTAACAACTAGAAAATCAAGATTAGAAATTCTGGATTTCACCTGAACAAAAAAAAATGCTTTTCAAGGCATGAATACACAAAATATCAGTTAATTGTAAAACTTATGGAAAGGGCCAGGGCTAGTGCAAAGGTCTCAAGCCTCCCTACCTGACATCTTTAATACAGGGGCCCCCACTCTACTACATCTCAATTTTAATAAAGTAGTATCCTTATAAAAATACAAATTTTATTGTAACCTAATTATGCACAATAATGGATAATATGCAATATAGGTGAACAATTCAACTAGGAGAATTGAAAATAAATACAATGCATCTACATACAAATTAAAGACATGTCATAATAGATCATTCCATCTTAAATAATTAGAGAGATGTCATAATAGATCATTCCAACTTAAATAATTAGAGAGATGTCATAATAGATCATTCCAACTTAAATAATTAGAGAGATGTCATAATAGATCATTCCAACTTAAATAATTAGAGAGATGTCATAATAGATCATTTCCAACTTAAATAATTAGAGAGATGTCATAATAGATCATTCCAACTTAAATAATTAGAGAGATGTCATAATAGATCATTCCAACTTAAATAATTAGAGAGATGTCATAATAGATCATTCCAACTTAAATAATTAGAGAGATGTCATAATAGATCATTCCAACTTAAATAATTAGAGAGATGTCATAATAGATCATTCCAACTTAAATAATTAGAGAGATGTCATAATAGATCATTCCAACTTAAATAATTAGAGAGATGTCATAATAGATCATTCCAACTTAAATAATTAGAGAGATGTCATAATAGATCATTCCAACTTAAATAATTAGAGAGATGTCATAATAGATCATTCCAACTTAAATAATTAGAGAGATGTCATAATAGATCATTCCAACTTAAATAATTAGAGAGATGTCATAATAGATCATTCCAACTTAAATAATTAGAGAGATGTCATAATAGATCATTCCAACTTAAATAATTAGAGAGATGTCATAATAGATCATTCCAACTTAAATAATTAGAGAGATGTCATAATAGATCATTCCAACTTAAATAATTAGAGAGATGTCATAATAGATCATTCCAACTTTAATAAAACAATGTTTTGCAGCAATTTTTAACATCAACTGGGGATTTTTATTATTAAAAAGTTGAATAATTTTAAGACGTACAGCATTATGGATAAAAAAAATTGTGAATTTTAAATAGTGTTTTTTCAAGACTTAGTCTAAGTAAAACAAATTCATGGATTTGTACAAAAAAAAGACCTCCAGAATGATGTCAAAATCTACAAAAAGTTTTCATCTGTTAATAGTCAGTTGTGCTTAGTTTAATTTGTAATGTATATAAAGTAGGTATATAAAAAAAAAAAGTAAATGTTGATAAGATAGTAAGGATCACAAAACATTACCTGGGGTCTGCAATGAGGTTCCCCTACTCGCAAGGGTAGTATGCACCAGCCATAGAGAGTGCATGTAATGTAGTGAAGTCCAAGGCTTTGTTTCACAAAAGACACATGCATAAAGAACTCTCATGAAACTGGAACATGCATTCCTTATATCAGAAATTGCAATTCTTTTACTGAAGGCTTATACTAAGAACATAAAAGTGGAAAAACTCTTATTCCAGATTGTAAAAAATCTACAGGTTTCATTTCACCTATTTCTGGTGACCATCAAATCTCTTTCACTTTATAACCAACTATTATCTTAGTCTCTAGAAGGACCTAGTGTATATTGTGTAATTACTACATAAGAAGTATGAGAGCTTTGTTGTGACTAGTGATTTTTGCCACCAGTTTTGGAACATTTTTGTGAATAATTTATTAACAAGAATTTTCCTTGAGAAGTTTCTGTAGAATTTTGAGCATTTCTACTGTGTTGTTAATTTACACAACCTATTTTAAATTTGAAAAGCACAACAATTTTTTTAAATCTTGCAATTGAAAAGTTGCACCAAGCCAGAGGCTTACCACTCTGTCCATATGTTCACTGTTTAAGAACCAGTGAAACTGGTTAATAAATGCTGAATGTTTCCTTATAAGGAAATAGCTAATGTTACCATTACCATAACTGTTGCATGTCACTTTTTCATTATGCATAGGCAGCATAAAAAACCCTGTTCCATTTGTGTAGGTTGGCTTACAATCACAATTTTATGATATATAGGGTGACAATAAAGTCAATATACAGTTACTTATAATAATATGAAAAAGCAAAGCATTGAAGCAGGTGGTTTGCAGTTCGAACAGTATTTGTAATTAATTTACTATTGTTTACCATAGCATTTTATTGTCATTAACCAGAATCATTTTAATAATAAATTTTTCTGGACTATTGGTTAATTGCTTTGTCTTAATTGTTATTGTAAGTATTACTAATATATATATATATATATATATATATATATATATATAAAATAGCAGATTAGGATTTTGACCAGATCTCCAGTTATGCTGTTTCTGCCTAACAAATAGAAAATAAAACCTTTCAATAAAACTAAACTAGTAGAATTCTAGAATACAGCATTAAATAAGGTATTTAGTAACTATTTTTGTTCAATAATTTTTTTTTTTTTTTAGTGGCTTAAAACACCCGGATGTCAGTAGGAAAGTTTATTAAGATTTAGTCAAATTTGACTATGATTACTTATAAATAATAAAAAAAAATCAAAAAAAATCATATGACCCGGACCTTTATGGCTTATAAGCTGCTTTTTTATCTGAAACCTTGGGTAAACAAAAAAAGAAACTTTATTAATTATAGTTAGCCATTGATTATTACAACATAAAAAAAGAATGTTCTTTCTGACTTCTAATTTTTTTGACAAGTACTCTGCTTAGTTTGTTCCCAAAATTTAGTACTCAGCTTGTTTAAATTTTTACATCATTTTTTAATAGAATAGAAATGAATTTCAATGTAACTAAACCAGTAGAATCAGTACAATTGTTGAATGCATAATATATTTAGTAACTTTTTTTTCAGTTTTTTCTTTGTTTAGTTGCATTTGTGTAAAGTTGGTTATAAATGAGAGGCATATGAAAAAAATTGTGTATTTTAACTAAAACCTTGGCTCTAAAAATATAAGTATATAGAGTGATACAAAAAATTCAATTATAAATATTTTCTATTTCCATTCTGATATTCATTCAAGTTCATTATGATTGTATAAAGATCCTTTTTAAAACTGAAAACTTTTTAAAAAAGTATCATATTTTATGGCATATACAGTGTAACCCGGATATAAGAGAGTTGTCGGGACTGGAGAAGAAGTATCTTATATCCGGGTTTGGTCTATTATATATACATTAGCACAGGCTCTAATTTGGGACCAGAGAAAATCTCTGTTATATCCGGGTTTCTCTTATATCCGGGTCTCTTATATCCGGGTTACACTGTATATAAAAAATAAAATAAAATGCAATTCACAAAGTATAATGGTAATCTATCCCCAGATTTTATAAGCCAGAAACATTGAGCACCAAAAACAAAATGTTTACTGTTTATTATTACATTGTTTTTACAGTTTTAGGAAAAAAAGCATCAAAATAAATATATAAGTAGATTTTAGAACAATGTAAGTGGTAGAACTAATTTTGACATTTTATATAGTTAGTAAATTTAAAAACTAGGGCCACTTCATTATATATAACAAAATAGAATGGAAATTCGATTTTAAAATCAATTTTCAACCACCATATATTGACCATCTAATATATGCAAATTTGGGAAAATCTTTCATTCCACAGGTGGAAATAAGTATAAAACATAATGTAAAAAATTATTTCCTGATCTTTTACAGTTGTTTCTCAAACTTTCTATTGATGTAACATCATTTGAACATTACACACACCCTGCATACTTAATTTTCTTCATGTTTTGATGATACTGAGAAAAACAAGCTTTGCCAAGATGAAAATTTTATGCTCATTATAAAGAGTGCAACGACACAACATGCAATGGCACAACATTTGAACAGATATTGAACAGCCATTAGCAATATTTTAAGAATTCAGAAACATGCCAGGAAGGAAAAACTGAGACAGCCATCCAAATCAATTGCTGCCAGTCGTTGTGGTTGCTGTTTGTTTTGTTGTTGGTTTTTTTTTTTTTTTGGTTTTTTTATTCATTTCATCCTAAGCAAGGTTATAATGTCACTAAGATACGAGGGGTTATTGGGAGTAAAAAGAAAATGAGAAAACTAAGTAAGGTGAAAGGACAATAAAATAACAGGAAACAGATGATGATTGACATTGCATTTCCAGAAAAGAAGTGCTAGAAAATGAACTATTATAATAGAAGTTAAAGTTACATCTAGATAGCTCAACAGTAAAATGGTGAGACCTAGTTGCAAATCGATAGCATGCTTAAATTCTCCAAAATAAACTTGACTTGCAAGAAGAGTTTAGCAAGTTTTCAATGAATTTGGCAACTTTTTATTTATCTTCAGAAAGAAAGTTTCCACTTTGATGCTGACAAGAAAAAATAATTTTAAAAAAAAGCTAAATTGACTAAAGGAAAGGGATTTTGACTAAAAAAAAAACAATATAAAAAGTAATTTTCTCTGACATGAAGCTCAATTTAGTTTCAGAGGAATACAAGGCATAATATTTTAAACAAATAAGCATGATTTTTTCCAGCCATTTAGCAGAGGGTTAGTCAAAAGCAAATTAATGGTAATGGAAGAAAAGTAAAATGCTGACTATTTTCTAAAAGTGATCAGAAAGCTAAGTTTACCAAGGAATGGTTTGATGACAAAGGCATCACAGTTCTGGATTGGTCTATAAACATTTGAGATTTCAATATCATTGGCAGCTTGCTTTCCAGGTGCTAGATTTGAAAGTTCATTGAAGAGGAGCAGCTTAATCTCTTTCTTGAATCCTTGTCAGAATGAAATTCTGCTTGAAATCTAGGAAAATACAAAACCAGCATATTCATGTTTTTACAATCAGAAGGAAACATTCATAATTATTAATTAATGGCCATATAGCATTGAAACACCAGTTCCTGTATAACCACATATTAAGCAACATCAAGCCACTTTGGAATACCAGGTGATGTAAGCTTGTATATGTGGGTGGTGTAATGGATAATGGCTCAGAATTGTTAATCAGAGAGGCGAGTTCCAATTTCAGTTGGGGTTGTTATATTGACTTACACGCAAATACCCTGGGAAAGGTATGAATCCACCTCTTCTCCCCCCACCCCCAGCTATGAGTTAATTAGTAAGACTTATATTACTAAAAATCATTATCTTTTAAATAACCAGCAAATGATTGATAAACCACAGAAAATGACTCAAAAAATGAAATGTCTATTTTTACCTATCTAACAATGATTTGAAATTTGCAATCTATATTGGCAGGATGTTTTATAATTATTTCCACTACTTTATGCATATAGGTTGATACATTCTTCAGCCTTTATGTAATAATTAAATCTACAAGAATTTTAGTTTGGATAAACAGTTCATTGTTACTATTTTTTTTTTTTTTTCTAATTTTGAAAAAATTAGATGTTGAATTTGACATTGAGATTTGGGTCTCTTTATTTTTTTTTTTTTTTTTTTTTTTTTTTTGTAAATACTGGCATGAAAGTCACTGGTTTAAGTTTCCCTTAAATTGTAGCTTGTTGGGTAATGTTCATCAAGCTGCTTTTTTTTTTCGTTTTTTTCTTTTTTTTTCTTTTTTCTTTTCTTCTTTTTTCTTTTTTTTTTCTTC
>OZ038492.1:65599486-65639486 GCA_964036315.1 Acanthosepion esculentum | reverse complement strand
AGATTATAACTATCAGGGAAGCAAGTAAGAGAAAGGGAGTTCCACAGACAAGAAGTGTGAGACATGAAGCTATTGGAGTAGAAGAGACGGCTACATTTAACCGTTTCGACAGTGAAAGGGTGGGATTGAGATGCCAACCTAGTAGCATGTTTAAATTCATGCAGTTTGGGAACCAGCAAAAGTAGCTCACCAGAGCAGTTACCATGAAAGTATTTGTAGAAAAGACAGAGGGAAGTGGCAGCATGTTTGTGAGAGAGCGACTGTAAATGAGATGCCAGATCAGGGCCAACCACATTGTATATCTGTCTCTGGATTTTGTCGAGGACCTTAAGACAAACAGCAGGGGCTCCAGAACATATATGGCAGCAATATTCCATGGAAGGGCGAATAGTTGATTTATAGATTTGAAGGAGGGTCTTCGGTGAGAAAAACTCTGTCATGACACGGAGAACTAATTTTCTTTGTGGTAGATGAAGCTATTGATTCAATGTATTTGTTCCATCTCGGGTCAGCAGAGAGTGTGAGACCAAGCAGTCACAGAGGTGCTCTTGTGGAGTTGAGCATCAGATACTTTAATGGGAGGCTGGGAGGGTTCTCTGTGCTGGGTAAAAAAGATCAGTTTTGTTTTTGAGGCATTAAAGTTAACCAGCCATTTCTTGTCCTAGTCAACAACAGATTGGAGGTCCTTTTCGAGACCAACAACCAGGTTAGTTTTGTCAACAATATCGGATTTGCTATTGAGGTAGGAGTAAATAGTAGTATCGTCTGCATAGAGGTCTACTTGGGAACTGATGACAATGTTTAAAGTGATATATAACATAAAATGAATGACCCAATTTATCAAAGTCCAACATATGTAAGAGTAAAATTATAAAGTGTCAAAAATGTAAAATACCATAGCTACTTATTTATTTTATTTAGTATTTAGTTAAATTCTACATAGTATTGAACACTTTAACTGCACATGTTATAAATGTTAGCAGTTACTAACTATAAGCATGTTTTAAATTTATATACTGGTCTAGAACAAGTCCTACTTTATGTAGGTCAGTTATTAATTTTACTATTTAAGAAAATACAAAAAAAAAAACAGGGAAAGCTACTTCAACACTTGCACCTGTTGAAAATGACATTTATAGTAATAAGAAATGTTCTTATTATTGACAGCCATCGAAGATGACAACATATTCAAGTTACTTCTGGAAACAATGAAAATATTCTGATCTCCATGAAAATATTCTGATCTTATGAAATTCATGTTTTGAAAAATAAATATTTTTTTTTTTAATAACTTCACCTAATTCTTTGGTAATAAAATTAGCTGTCAATAATTGCAAAGTGCCTATTTCTAAAAAAAATTGTACTGATATTACAACTATCACAATGTGATCAAATGCATTTTATAGAATAAACTTTTAGGCTACCTAATAAATACACAAGTAGAATGAAGATATTACGCAGATTCAACAATTTTAATTCTATCTTTGCTTATGAAAGTGTGAAATCAGTTCATTATAATTTATACATATAATAGCCTATAAATCCTACAGAAGGATGCTAAGAATACAATAGACTGAACATGTTAGGAGTTAGATATTTTCTGGAGTGACACAAGGAACTGGCCATTCTATGCTGTTATTTTACTTATTTGTATGTATAATCATTGTTTTTCTGCCTAGGATCAAAGTATAAAAACTGATTCATGTTCTTTCTTTGCTGGAATTTGTTATAATTTCTACATAATATTATTAAGTGGAAAGAAATTGAAAAAAAAAGTGAAGGAGAAGACAGAAGAAAAGAGTGTCAAAAAGAAAAATGTGGAAGGTAAGAAAACTAAAGAAAAGAAAAATGTGGAAGGTAAGAAAACTAAAGAAAAGAAAACTGTGAAAGGAAAAAGTAAACATATGCAATGACAGGTTTATTGGCTAGATCTAAAGAGTTACTGAATCAAAAGATTGGAAAATAGATAGGGACAAAAAGATGGAAAAATTGCAATGTATTAAAATTCTTTATGGGGACATAAAACAAAAGAATGATGACAGTAACTGTGGGGTTAGCTGTTTCCTTACAAGGAAACATTCAGCATTCATTGACCAAACTGAACATTATTGTCAGTTGAAATTTTTTTTAAAATCTCTATTTTGTGTTTTTGTTTTTTCAGGAAAATAGGTTTCTTACTAGTATCACTCTTTCCAGTATTGTTGGGGTTTTCCTTAACCTTTTGTTTAAGATAAAATGGAAAGTCAGTGCCATGATTGTCATAATTTTCCTTTCAAGTTACATGTTCTATCCATTTTAGTTGTTGCTGCTGTTGGAAGTCTTCAAGTGATGTGGTTGCTGTTATTTGGTACAGTTATTTTGTTTGTGATTCTGTAGTGCCAGTCTATGAGATCTGGCAATGTTTTTCTATAAGACCTAAGAGAGTTCATTTGCTTGAAGCTATTTTTAATTATTAATCTGATAGTTTAGACATTTGTGAATAAGCTGGTTACCATACATAACATCTCTATAAGAGTCTAGATCTTATGAGGTTATTTACTTGTCATGACAAGTTCTTTGTATTTTGTTTTTGTAGCACTTTGCAGTAATGGATAAAACTACCCTTAGTGCAGCTTATTCTGTGTTCAATTTCTTTATCTCTGATACTGAATTTATTATAACTGATCCATATAATGTGTTATTTTAAGTCTTTAGTATTTACTAATTCAACATTCTGATTTTTTTTAGGATTGATTCAGGGTATGTGTGTAGAAGAAATTTAAAATATTTTAATTTTTTTTTCCTTTTTAGCAAAAAAAATATATTTGTGCAGCATTTTACGTAATAAAGAACATGCAAAGGCAGAAGAGCAGAAGAACGAGATAATGGGTAATCTTAGATGTTGACAACCATGTAATTTCCTCTGGTTTCAACATGATTTGCTTGTAAGATAGCCTATAAATATCGAACTTTGATCTATGATGGCAAATAAACATGACAAAGAAATGATACCAGTTTTGACCTGGATGCACTATGTGCATGCTAATAATTTTATCAGTTGTTGGCCTTCTTATTAATGTTCATATTTGTGCACTGTCTGTGTCTGGACTTTACCCCATAGCATATACTGTGATAAAATTCAGTATGGTGTAAGAGAAATTGCTGTGCATGTTGTATATGATTATCAGTGATGATTTGATGTTGAAAACAATGGTCAAATGAATATTCATACATATATAAACCAAGTTCTGAACAGCCATGTAGTAGAGATGCTTGTCAAGACTGATGCATTATAAGAGCAGCAGTGGTAGACTGCATATCATACAAAACAGATCAGAGCGAATGTGACTCCAGAAAAGTCAATTCTCCTTTGAGAATAGTTTATTTACAGCATGACTACAGGCATATATCTCTAGACCTCCACTTATGCCACAATACTGTCATGAGAAGTTCATGACAAGTAGTATTGACAGAAGGTCACCTGAGTATCAAATGATGCACTGTAATGTTCAGTAATAAGAGCAGGTTTTTTGCATGTGTAGTATAGACCTGACAAATGACATTGTCTAGAATGTATGTGGCCATTATACACAAACCCTAAAATTCCTCTTGGTGTTTTAAGCTACAACTCTCACCTGTTTGTGGAAGGAATATTGAACAGTGCCATGTTCATCCAGGGAATTGTCTTCCTATTGTACTAATGGGTTGAACAATGTGCTGTTGTACCAGGTTAATACCTACCCACATATTGCCCATGCTATTCAGCATGTTCTATTTGATGTTTGACATCTTGTCATCATGATCACTGGCTTGACGATCTTTTAATTTGAGACTGAAACTTAAATAGCTCTGCTTTTATTTATTTTCTTATATTCTATATACAGGGTGTCCCATAATGATGGGGCAAATTTTAAATGCATGTGTCTTGGAATATAACAATGACATAGAGTACTAAATATATTTATTACATAATTGATATACAAGAGTTCAACATATTATTCAAGATTTTAATATTACACCCCTGAAATGGTCACCACCATGAAAAGAACATGCATGAGCTCACTCTCTCATTTCATTTTTTCTTGCTGGCATTACCTATCTCATGGAAGTTTGTAATAACACACAGGATCCCCTTTCAGGATGGTTCCCATCGCTTTCCAAAATGTTGTTGAAATTTCCTTTGGGTTGCAATGATGGATCTTTGGCTGGTGAAGTATGCTTCCACTACATTTGCAATTTCTTTTTGAGTCCACTACATTATGAGGGTCCACCGTCAGCAAAAGAGATATCGGATACCTGTAGAAAATAGCAAAATCTTTGAACTCTCATATATCAGTTATGTAATAAATATATTTGGTACTCTTGTCATTTTATACTCCAAGATACTTGCATTTAAAATATGGGGACACTGTTTATATCTAATGTATTTGTTTTATTTATCATGAAGTTGATAGCATACCTAACCTCAGAGCTTGAAAAACCCGGCATTTTTAACATTTACAAAGGTTTTTATTCAAAGGTGATTTTATAAATATCAGACTTTGTGTGTGTGTGTGTGTATAATATATATATGAAAGGTTAATGGTCAGAGTTGAATCAAACCAGGAAACAGTAGTATTAAAAAGTGCTCAATACACGTGTGAAAAAAATCAAATGAAAGTAAAAATAACATGTAGAGCACCGAAGTCTTGAGTCCTTGCATACATATTAAAAAATTCCTCTTAAGCACATGAGGCTAGATAAACAAAAAAAAAAAATGTACATTTCAATTACCCCCCATCGATACATTTATAATGCTCTTGCTTTTCTTTTCCTCATATCTTTTTCTTCTCCTTCCTTCCTTCATATCTTCCTCCTCTCTTTCTATTACACCAAATGTCATGTGTTTTTTTTTTTAAATAATATAGTGTTCATTATTTTTAAAAATTAAAGTGTTGAGGTCAATTGATAAAAATCACCTGAGGATACCATAAGGTTGAAACCAAGGTAGCAGATTCAACTGATCTCCAGATTTTTAAAGTTAAAAGCTATATATATATATATATATATATATATATATATATATATATATATATAAAATGACAAACTGGAAAGGTCTTTTTTGTGCCACATTTCATCTGTTTGGATTTCATCAGATGAAATGTGTCACGAAAAATACTTTCCAATTTGTCATATTTTTCTAAATACTGTTCGTTGATACATAAAATTATACAAAATTATATCATACATTATTTATACACACACACACACACACACACACACATATATATATATCTATTGCACTAGCATGAAACAGACTGTCGCCTCTAAGTGCTGACTTCCATGTCCACTTTTATATATATATATATATATATATATATATATATATATATATATATATATATATAGGTCTGATGAATTGGATCGTATTTACGATTCCAATGGAATAAATTATGACCATGGAATATTAGTGTTTAAGTCTTTTTATTATATATATATATATATAATGTCATTCACAGACAGTACTGTTTCGCTGTATCACAGTTCCTCAGTGTGACTAGACTTCTGAATGCCTCAAGCCAGGATTGAAACACAACTAATATTGTGTCAGCTAGAGCTATCTTCCCTCGGTAGACTTACACAACTAAATCTAGCGTATTGTTTTTACAAATGTAAACAAATACCAAAGTGCTCCATTCATTTTACTGAAGAGCTTTGCATTAGTGCAGGTGGCTGTTGTTTATAGAATTAGCTTATCACTCAACAGTGCTCAATTGAAATGTATTTTCAAGAGCTAAATATATATATATATATATATATATATATATATATATATATATATATATAATAAATGCAGCGCAGTAATGAAATTTACAGGCTGGAAGTATGGAACCATGAAAATTGCATATAGGCAGCTTGAAATATTGCTTGCTTTTTATGCAGTTATTGACAATAGAAACTCTCAATAGTGACTGAGTAGACCTTTTCAAGAATAGTGCTTGTCAGGAAGGGCCTAGAAGAGGTAGCTGAAATGAATCTTGCCCGTGAACTGACTACCAATGCACACCCGGTGGTTTGGCCTCTTTTTACAGTGCAAACGACACCAATAACCTGAATAAAAAAACAAAGAAAATTTAGAACAGATGTGTTAGCTATGAAGCTTGTATACTCTTAAATATGCCTTCTTTTTTTTCTTTTTTTTTTTTCTTTTCTAAAGGAAAATCTGAAAAATGAATGTTATGAAAATTTGGTTTTGTTTTATTATGAGAAATCATTCACTAAGTTGTCACATGATCAGATAATGTCACTGCATTACAAACTCTTTATAAGTGATTAGTGCATATATCTACACTCTTGTTAATAGGATGAATTTTACCGATTCTCTGCAGCTCTCAGGGTATTTTGATTGATTTGTTTTTTATGGCTTACCAACCTTTTGCAGGTTATTTAAAGCCAGAAAATATTAGATTCTAAGAATTATTTCTTTCTTTTATTTTTATTGAGATAATGATTTACTGATCTGTTTTACTAATTAACCCATTGCCCAAGGGAGATGAGGTGGATTCATACTCTTTTCAAAAGGTATTTGCATGTAAGTGAATATAATGAACCCAACTGGAATTGAAACTCTACTCACAGATTTTCAGTTCTTAGCTGTTATCCATTACACAACCTGTACATCTAAGCTTACAGTCCCTGGTATTTCCAAGTGACCACCCATCTGTGTACTGTCCAGGCTCAACATTGCTTAACTGGTGATTACATGATAACCAGTGTTTCAATGTGGTATGGATGTAAGCCAAGTTATTTTGAAAAATGTAGATAAGAATAATAAACCTGTATTGATGGGAGAATCTGAATGTCTATATTGTGTGAAACGGCAATCATTTACCTCTTTGTAGTTGTGTAAAGAATTCAATCTTGTCGTAGCAAACACCTGATTTAGGTAGAAGGGTGAGTCTAAGACATTTGGAAACACTTGCAGTCAGATCATTGGTACAGTCTTAATAATATCATCATATGGTGTTGAGATTTATGTAATGTGCATTCTGTCTGATGTACGAGATGGGTGCTGTTCATGGTTACTACCAGCAAATATGTCTGTATTTTCCAAGAGATGAAACATGGAGTGTGAAGGTTCCAGAACTAGTAGATTTATTCAAAGAAGTCAAATATTTTTCAGGGTGCAATTCAAGCTATTGACTTTATCCAATCAGATATTTGTGTTTTAGACATTTAGCCAGAAATTTTGAGGCTTCATTTTTCTTCGTATGTACCAAGTCCTTTGAAGAGGTAGACAATAATGGCTATCCACCACTGCCTGCCATTTTTTTTTTTTTTTTTTTTTTTTTTTTTTACTCAAAGTAATTTTTTTACATTTTACCATCCCTCTTTGTCCCTGTTCTGCCAGCCATTCATAAAACTTATTAAGTAGTTTACTCATTGTTTCCCCTGTTTCTCTTGCCTTCAGTATTCCTTGTGAGTGTTAGATTCTCTAGGCTCTCTTCCCTTATTGTATTTACTAGAAATTTCATTTGTCACTTCCAGATTGTGATTATAAGTTTCCTTGGTATTTCACTTAAAACTCCCACATTACTCACATGTTCTGAACATTGTAATTTTAGCAGTTGTTGGTAAAACTACATCATTTCAAATCTTTCATTTGTGAAGTGGTTACTCAACATTTACTGCTATATGGGAGATCTGATATTACATAGCAGTTCAACACCATTTTCTTAGCCTCTAACAATATTTTTTATACTTTTAGGTTTTGGAAGAAGTCTTCTTAGTCTGCAATATGTTATATTAAAAGGAAAAATCAGGGCTGGTTCATAGTGAATGATGTTCTTATCACATATATGAATAAAGAAAAGACAGTACAAATAAATTTGTTTCTACATAAGTGGAGTGGGAAAGTATGCCAGATTGAAGCCTTTTCAAAATCATGAGTTGAATTTTCTGAGTCTTATATAAAAATGTGTGTGTGTGTTTTGAACAATAAAAAATTAAAAATTTTCAGATACAATGGGTTGTATATTAATATTTTTTGTTTTATTATTTCAATTAGGTTACTCAACTAGTTTTGACCAGTATGGCCATCATTAGGGAAAAAAAAATCCTTGTTTCTTATTAGCAGTGAACTACAGGAGTGAATGACTGTTTCTGAAGACAGTGAACTTTATCTGTAGTTTTCATTTGTTTTTTGGGTTTTTTTATTGTTAATTTTGGTCAGTCCTTGTGTTGGTCAAATGGCCTCTTTCAAGTTGCTTTTAAGATAGAGGATGGGAGATTCCTGACTTTAAGAATACTCTCTTTGGTCATTTTGATAGTTTTATTGGTTGCTGAGAATGGAATGTGTGTGTTAAGTGTATGTTATCTTCTAGTTATTTGGGAGTGCATGTGATGTGTGTATGTGTATATATTTGTGTGAGTGTGTGTATAAGTGTGAGACATCAATACCTCTGCAAGCAGAAATGTGGGTAAGGTTTGATTTATGGAGTTATATATTAATTCTATTTATGTTGTTAAACTTGTGGTTATTCCCGTCTGGACAGATGTTTTGAGATACAAAATTCATTTGTCTTCATGTATTTTTCTAAGGTTATCTTTTCTGTTTACTTCTATTTTTTCAATTTTGTATGGCTTTTAAAATCATGCTTTTCCAGACGGAAATAATGTTCTACAGGTAATAATCTTTCATAGGGAGATGTCTGGATCCAATTCTGATAGTTATTAATTCTGCAGTGAAAGGGGCATTCAGATTTTCCCACATATTGATTTTGGTATAGTGTGCATTCTAATAGGTAAATTATGTTATGACTTTTACAGTTAAAGTTGTGGTAGATTTTGAAAGTAGATTTAGTGACTGAGCTAGCGAAGAAATTGATATATCTAATATACGAAGACATACCTAAAAATTATATATATATATATATATATATATATATATATATATATATATATATCTTTGACCTTCTCTGCTCTACTTATGCCCGGGATGACTGCTAATCTTTTATCTCTCTTCAAAAGGAGGTTTAAGAACTTGTGTCATTTAATATGGAATCTCTCTGTTGTTGGTAACATTTTTTGCAAGAGTACTTTTTAACGAGATAATCATTTCTATGGTACCAACAGTAGTATGCATAAGGAGGTGGGTAGAGGGTGCAATAGGCCTGGGCATCCATATCGAGAGGGCATCCAATCAAAGAGTGAAATAAAAATTTAGTTTTTGAAATCTGAAATTGTCTCTGTTAAGTTTGCTCTACCAGCACCTACAAGTTCTTTTCTCACATTTCTCAGTACTAAGCCCTATAGGCCCTCCTATTTGAGTGTTCGGGCCATACAGTCAAGGGGTTGGCATCACTGGGCCTCTTCATACCACTGAGTACCAAAAGTCATACCTGAACTGTAATTAGGTTTCTGAACTAGTCATGAAGACATGGTTTTTATAACTCAACATGTTCAAGTGAAGTGGATAAAACAGAAACTTTTGGTAGTGCTTCATTGATCCTACAAAGGTTTTGTCTCAGTAGGCAGGCTCTTTGGCGTATACTCTTGAAACTGGGCTGTCTTGAGAAATTCATGAATCTGATTCACTCCTTACATTAATACATGTAGGCATGAGTTTGTTTCAGTGAGAAACTCCTGCAATGAAAGGATTAGTTGCAGGAGTTTTTCACTGAAACGAAGGATGTTGAAAATACATCGATTTTTTTTTTTTTTTTTTTTTTTTTTTTTTTCTAAGCATATTACCCCAAGCAAGGCTGGAGGCCACTATCACGCAAGGGGTTAAAGAAGGGTTGGAGGAAGAGCAGATAGGAATGGTAAAGGAGAGGAGGTGGAGAAAGAGAAAGACAGTGGGTCGATCAAGGCAAGGGGGTTACAGAAGATTTGGAGCGAGAGCAGATAGGAATGAAAAATGAAAGGATGTGGAGAAGGGAAGTGGATAGATCAAGGCAACTGGAGATGTCGATTGACGCTACACTTAAACCTTTGGAGATTGTATTTGTCAGGGAAACAGTAATAGGGAAGGGAGTTCCATAGGCGAGATGTGCGAGACATGAAGCTATTGGAGTAGAAGAGACGTCTACATCTAACAGTTTCCATGGTGTAGGGGTGGGAGCGGGATGCCAGCCTTGTGGGGCTTTTAAATTCACGAGGCCTCCTGCTTTCATATTATTTGCTATGGATTTTACCATTGTTTTTATAAAGGCTTTTGATGACAAAAATACTATGCTGGAAGACATAAATGCAATTCTTTCTTCTTCCCTTTTAACTTTTGCAATAGGAGCTTTACCATTAAAAAAAACAAAAATTGGAAGTAGCAAAACAATATGAGATATATGAAAGAGTTTTATTTCCTGTGATTTGCAAGGTTCGATCATTTGCTTATACATCAGTTGTAGGAGACCTAGAGTTAATTAGGGGAATATATCCATGTGTTAAGATAAATATATGAAGATAACGTGCATATGTAGTCAAGTGAGATAGACTCATTGGACAAATATTCCACAAATTATCACATTGTAGTAGTTGAAAGTTAGTCTCTGCTGCTAGTTTCATCATTGGTCAAAAGCATTGGTGTCAATAGAAGTGCCTTGGATCACTGCTGATGGCCTGGTTATGCTTGCCTGCCATGGGGGTCCATCACTAATGCCAGCCTAGTTGGATCTGCCTAATTAGATGTGGGTGAAATAGTCAGTGGCTACAACTGCTACAAAAACTGTATTGGCTTTTTCTGATTGGTCAAGGAAAGATGTTTTATGACCACAGTATTAAACTGACTGACAATAAATACGTTTTAACCAAAGGCTGCACTTAAAATTTTAGCAATTAAAGATTAGACTGTAAGAATTACTTCAGGTTCTTTTTATAACTGAATGCAGAAACTACTTAGTTGTATATCTGGATTTACAACTGAAATCTTCAACACAGTAAAATAAATATTTACTGATTATTAAGCATTTTTTTTTATTTCTTGTTTATCTATTTTCTCTAACCTACGGATCATCTTATGTTCTTCAATAACATCTTGTGTTTGCTCTTGACTGGGTTGGTGGCTACTTAAGCATACATTGCTAATTCTGTCTTAGCAAAAAAGGAAATTTAGTTGCAATTCTTTTTCAATGACAAATCAAGATTTAAACTTAATGCATTTATAATTTGTTGAATTCATGACATGTAAATTAATCTGTTAATTACATTTATTTATTTATTAATCTTTTTTCAATAATGCTGATTTTTATCACAAAATTCTGGGTTGAGACACTCTTCAGCTGCTAATGTAAACAATATAAAATTAAACTGGAAATGAAAAAATTAGCTTCTAATGAGCTTTGAATTCATATCCTCAACCTCAGGATCCTCTTTCATGGATGTCATCTTAACCACTTTGATTATTATAGCCTAGTGATTAACTGAGGCACATATCTGTAGACTTGAATTTGGGTTAATTATGATGTTTTAGTCTCCTATCAATTAATCCATTTGTGCACCCCCCGTAAAATCCACTTTTGAGAAATCTAGTATGATAGGTTTATAAAAGAAAAATCCAGTATTTAAAAAATTCTTTAAAAAAAAAAAATAAAATAAAAAAACCCAGCAAAATAGGAACAGTTTTAATTAAAACAATATCTATTAGTAATTATATGTTTATAAAAACATCATTCATGTTTAATCAGTTTCTAACAAAAATTAGTATTAATTATAAAATGTGTTTTTAAAAAAAAAATCACTATAGGTTTCTAAAAACATCAAAAAAATCCAGTATTAATTACAAGTTTATAAAAAATAATATCTAATATTAATTATAGGTTTCTGTCTATAACTCATTAACATTTACTCTCCCATGTTTAGGTTAATAGCAGTTTTAAATTAGTTCAAACATACTTTTCATTATTTTATTACTAGTTTTATTACTTTTTCAAGAGAATTAACAATCGAACATTAAAAGAAAAATTTAAAGTAATAGTCAACAAAGAGACTTTTGAGAATTACATAACATTGTTTTAAAAAACCTATGGAGCTTTTCAATTTTGTATTGTTCTGGAAGAAGACTTGAAGTTTTGATACTCCAGATGAGATTTCATTTCTCTACAATATCTATCATGGGCCTTAGCAGCTTCCTGCCCTCTGTTCTACCATCCATTTGCACAAGCTCTGGTAGGTGGCCCACTGTCTTGCCCTAAATTTCTTGCCTTTGATATGCCCTGTGGGAGTTAAATTTTCCAAGCGCTCCTTCCTGATTATGTGATCAAGAATTTCAACTGTCTCTTTCTGATTCATTTTGTTACAATTTTGTTTAAGACTTTCTCATTGTTAATTTGCTCCATCCATACAATCCTATGTATCCTTCTGTAGGACTGCATTTCTGTTGCCTCCAATTTCCTCTGTGATGAGATTGTCCTGCATTCACTGCCATACAAAGGGATTGATATCCCATAGCAATTTATCACTCTTTTACTTTTATATTAAATATATTCTATTCTATCAAATACTTATACTTTAACAAGACTGACCTATACAAGGCAGGATGGAAAGCTGTTATCACCTAAGGGTTTTTCTTTTTCTTTTGGCAAATTGTCCAATAGTAAGAAGATAGGTGCAAGAGTGCTTTAAAGATGACCATTGCTTCAGGCCTATCACCAAAGTTTGTAAAGGGTGGAAGCTTGTACTTATCTTTATGACTAGTAGACAATTTGTCATTGATGTTGCCCCTTTTTTTCCAGTTCATAATAATACGCTGTTTTCATTGATGTAAGCATGGTTTCAAACTTGACATTTGTAATTAAAAACAAAGTACAGATAACTTTTTTATGAAGTCAGGGATCGATTTGAGAGTGTATTTAAATTATGAACAGGGCCCCCACTTCTAAAATGATAAGTTAAGTTTTTTGATTCTGATAATTGTTGTGGATAAAGGAAGGCCTAATAAATGACAATCTACAAAATTTGTTAGAAAAAAATTCTTCCCTGTTTATAGATTTGGTTTCTATGGCTTATCAACACTTTGTAGCTGATTTAAAGCCAGGAAATATTTTTAGATAATGATTTAGTGATACAAGTCATTATTTAATCCATAGCTGGGGCAAAATCGATTCATATTTTTCCCCAAGAGTATCTGCATGTAAGTGAATATAATGAGCCCAACTGGAATTGGAACTCACCTCTCCAGTTAACAATTCCAATCCATTATCCATTATATCACCTGGTATTCCTAAGTGGTAACTCATCTAGGTACTAACTAGGCTCAACATTGCTTAACTTCACTGATTGTACTGTTAATTTAGTAGTGCTATGGCTAAGGAGATATTTCTTTGATATAAAGTCACATAAAAATATTCCAGTTCCAAGTAAGAAACTAAAGAATTATTTTAATAAATGGAAAAATGCAGTTTGTACATTTGGAATGAAAAAAATGAGGTCTCTGGAGGGGGTATAGAGAAATCATTAAAATACCTACAAAGTAATTCTCATGTCAATGTCACTATCTCACAAGCTATTGTTAAATTCTTTTGGTGCCAATATATTTTTTCTTTTGCTACTCAAGAGTAAAGAAATGGAAACATTAATTAACCTTCTTTTGATTCTGAATGTGTGTTGTAACCTAGGAAAAGGTTACTGAATAAGAATAACCAAAATGAAGGTTGAAAATGAATAATAGTATTTATAACAGGAACAACATACAAGATTTGCCAGCGGCATGTCGTAAGTAATCAACTGCTAGAAGTGAATTCCAGTGAATCCATCATACAGTATATTCCACTGTATTTATAAGGATTGGGACATACCCATTATAGTCCATATGTATGGTATAACAATGTGGTAATGAGTTTATCTTCATTAAGAACTCCAAAAATATAGCCTTGAGCCAAACATGCTTTTGCCTGACAACTGAAATATGTCCAAGGATATGTATAAAATAGTTATTGCACTTTGCATGACATGGGTGTGCAAAAAGATGAGATTTAATGTTTCTTTTAGGGAATAAACAATCCTACAATATAGCCACATTAAAGATAACTACAATAAGTGGATCTTTGACAATTTTAAGAGATGTTTCATTTGAATAATTTATTGCAATACAACTGTCCCTCCACTGATAGATTGCATCATGCACAAACAAGCCTCTGCAAATTGAAACATGTCATTTTTCACATGTGCATAAATTAACATATACCTATGAACTGATGCATAATTATTTTTTTTAAAAACTCTTAGATTTTAATCCATTATTTTTACTAATTTTTGCTACCAATAAAATGACACCAAAAATCTTTCTCAAACTATTTTGAGTGATTCTTATCTTTTCTAATATCTACAATTAGACCTGTGATCATTAATCTCCTGCAGCATAATTCTTTGAGCTCTCAGGTGAGGTCCTCATTTTTCAGTTTTTCACTCTTATTCAATCTTTAGCAACATCTCCAGATCAAGCCAACCAAAGAATAAAAAGATAAGTTCACTCATTTTTCTGTCATACTAATAATTGAAATCCAATTACTTGCAGTCTTTAATCATAGCCTGTAGTGCAAGAGTTAATGTGTAAATTATAAAATTATAAAATGTTCTTTTATTCAAGATGGTTCATTCCAGGTTTCAGCACCAAATGAGAAGGACCTACTTCCACATCATGTTGAAAGAGATTGTTATACAATCACTGCAGCTAAAAACATCAAGCCTGGTCAGTATCTAGATGGGTGACCACTTGAAAATACTAGGTGCTGTGGATGTATAGGTGTAATGAATAATGGCTTTTTAATCAGTTTTTAATCAGAGTGTGGAGTTCTTATTTCCATTACATTTGTTATGTTCACTTATGTGCAAATATCATTGGGAAAGGTATGAGTCCACCTCTTCTCTCCCCAGCTATGGGTTAATTAGTAAGATTTGTATCATTAAATCGTTATTGACATATTTGGGCAGGAGCTGTCCAGTCCTCACTTCTCAGTCTCGATTCTCCAAAAGCATCTCTGACTCCTTGTGGATGACAAATTATCTTCCACCCTCCAACTTCTCTCTCATGGGTGGGATATGGCAAGCCTCTCACTGCTCTATTGGTACATGCTTGAACTACATTCTTTGTTTCAGTCAGTTCTAACCTTCATGGCTGGGACCTGCCATGTCACACACATTGTAGCAGACCACCCACTTTCTATCCGTATTCCATTGTCGAGAAGTAAGTTCCACTCAAACAGCTTCTTTCCATGAACCACTACTCTGTGGAACCAACTCCCAAGAGAATGTTTCTCTGATCACTACAATCTTAATCTGTTCAAGTCTAGGGTTAACCATTCTCTGCCTCTCCTAACCACATAATCTGCCTCTTAATGTAACCCTCTACCTTGAGTGAACCCCCTGGCCTTCTATAGGGTGAACCATACTGTAAAAAAAAAAAAAAAAAAAAAAAAAAAAAAAGTCTCCAAAATAAATAAATAAAATTGCATACAAAATATTCAGATTTTGACATTAAATGACCCATAGAGGTGTTGATATGCTGCTAAACAACCAACCAACATTATTTAATGTGAGCTATTTAACTTCATGGCAATATCCGATAAGAGTGGGTTTAAAGAAGATATTAGCTGCTTTTAAATTATCATTTGTAAATCTTTGAACTGGATATTAAAGTTACAAAGTTGAAGCCAGTAACTTGTTACTGATAAAAAAAATAAAATTGAGTTCACTTTTGCAAATGTCATAGTGTATGAGAGTATAAGCAGTGCAATGGTTTGTCTGTAAACTAGAGATGCTATTTTTATTTTTGTGTGCATGAACAGGTACTGAAAAGTCCTTGGCCTAACTAAAAAGCCCTTCTCACAAAAAGATCACATTTAGATCAGATTTTGGAAAGCAGATCAAACTGAGAACTTTTCAGCAACTCTTTTCATGCGCAAATTATTAAAAATTATATATTGGGTTATATACATGCACATCATCTATCTCATCAGCAGATGAGAAGAAAATAGTTCAAAAGGACTTATCTTGATACTAAGTTTTGTGTATACACCTCTCATCAGATTGAATTCAATAGCATTATCTGACCCTGGCAAATGGTGTATATGCAAAACTTGAATGAGAAATCAAACCTGGAATGAGAAACTGGAGAACCAAGTTTGAATTGCACTCTGGTTCAGTAGCAAGATAAGTCCTTTGAACTTTATGATTTTAGAAGCTGTTTATATCATCAGTTGAATATTATTTGTCTTGTTTTCTTATTGAGCACTTCCTTTACAAAAATCTACTTGACTTTAAATGCATGAAATTCTAGTAATTTTTTTTTTTTTTTTTTTGTTAGATGATATCAATTTCAGGTATTATTATATATATTAGTTTAAAATTTGCTATCATTTGGGAATGATTGTTCAATATATCTGTATATCAGTACAGCACCTTATTTATCTATTCTTGCGTGAGAAAGATTTTATATATATATATATATAACAAAATTTTATACCACAGAGTTTATATATGGTTTTAAAAATGACAAAGCACATTCCCGGGTTACACTTTGAAATATTCTGAAGAATTTAGGGTACAGCACAAAGTTCATCTGGCTAAACATTTAATGATTTTAGAAGCTGTTTATATCAAGCTTGATCAACTGACAGAAGAACTTTCTTCATTCTCTGTGTCTCATGGGTGGATCATGAGTAAAAAAATTTCTATTTTATACTCACTTATTTATATTGATTTATTGTTTTAGCAATAAATTTATTTTAGTCATGACTCATTTACTCCCCATGCACTTTTCAGTTTCACTGTTTATGATTAATTTTTTTGTATGTGTTTTTTTTTACCAATAGATTTTTCAAAAGTCTTGGATGAAAAAGGTTCCTTTTAAAGTAAAAGAAAGTGCTCTATCATTTTTAAAACAAAAAATATATATATATGCACATATAAATCCTGTGTATTGAATATTGTTGCTACATCTGGTATGGTGTTTCTGATATGTTTCTAGAGATTTTTGATCCAAAAAGAATCTGCAATGTTATCAGTCCTGACCTGTTATCTCAGCTTCAATCATTTTCTCATTACCGTAATATAGCTTCCTTGTGCTTTTTCTATAAATATTTTAATGGCAAATGTTCTGATCTCTGGTACCTTAACTTCATGAATTCAACCATATTGCCAGCTAGGTCTCATTATTTTACTGTTGAAATTGCTAAGTGTAAGCATAAATTCTTTTCTAATGGTTTTTTCTCTCACATTTCTTGCTTGTGGAACCATCCTGCAGCTTCTTTCTTTCTTTTAAAAAATTTAAATGCGATATCATTCATAAACTTCTGTCTCCCTGTATTCTGTTCTTTTGCTGTATTCTTAAAGAAGGTTACAAAAAAAGGTAGTAAATGAAGAGAGGTTTATTGTAAAAGAGAATACACTACTGAAAGACAGGGAATAGGTTATCAAGCTAGTAATTCCCAAAGCAAGGATATTTACCTTACCCCCCACCCCACGTGACAGGATGTGGCACAAGGCTGTTTTTAATGTGGGGTCAAAACCGAGCCTGTAGGCTCAGGCAAAAATTTCCCATATACCTTGTAAAAATGAAGTCGGGTATCTGTCTACCACCTCAAACGAGTCTCTGCCCTTAGGCATAGCCTCGTCTGGGTACCTCTCTGCCCAAAGGCAGAGAGTTCGACTAGCTTAGCTGGAGACGAATCTCCAACTAATTGCCAAAGCAAGTCCACCAGATATATCCTGTGCTTACTATATATATGTTCTGATATAGTCAGTCCACATTTGGCGATAGGGAGAGTGGGACATTCCATTACAACATCTTTTTATTGTCCTTTCTCCTCAGGAACATTTTCTTAGTTTTCTTCACTCTTAGTTACAGCTTGCATCTTAGTGGCTTTATTACTTTGCTTGGAGTGAAATGATTAAAAAAAAAATATGTATAAGGAGTTTTTAAAAGTTATCTCCCTAACTAACCAGCCCTACCCCTGACAAATCTTGATGTTTAGTCATTTGATCAGACTTTGGGAGGTGGATCAAGCCAAGAACTTTTCAACCCTCTCAAAAGATAAAAGAAAGAAAAGGAATAATTTTATGTATCAGTCGGTCTAGGAGAAGGATAACCACTCCACTATCTTTGCTAATGAGTCAATATGTGTGAGTGGTGTAATGGATAGCGGCTTGGAATAAGAAATCAGAGGGCCAAGTTCAAATTCCACTCTGTTTCAGTACATTTTATTATGCCTGAATACACTTGAGAAAGGTATGAATCCATCAACCCCCCCCCCCCCCCCAGATATGGGTTAGATGTATATGGAAAAATCATTGTTAATGCAATATTCACTCACAAAAAAAAAAATTCTTACAATATAAAATATATTCTGGATTTAAATAACCCACATATTTGATTTTTTTTTTTTTTTTTTTTTTTTTTTTTTTCCCCCCCACTCCTCCCACAAAAAACAAATCAAATTCTAATCATGCTAATTCACAGATAATAAAGAAACATCTTGGAAGAGCCATGTCTACATTCTGAAGAGACATTGCATTAAAACTTAAAACAATGATGGGATTATTTATGTATGGATCAGCACTTGTACCAAGGATCAAGGAGGAGTATCTATCTTCAGACCAAGTGCAACTCGGTTGTATCTTTGTCCTCAGGCACAATGCAACTAAAAATATTATTGAGAGGTGGCCAGTTCCAGAGAACAGCTGTCTGTGGCAGTATCTTCTTCATTGTACTAAAGAGAAAGAGATCAGTGTTTGTGTACGTAGGGGTCAAGTATTCATTGATACAATTTAAAAAAAAAAAAAAAAAAAAGAGCTGAAAGATGTTTGTTAAATTTTATTTTTAAGTTGTTACATATCTGAATCAAATTGTAGGAAAGCTGTCCAAAGTTCATAATGTTTTCTTAGACTAATTTTGACCATGATGGACACTTGTTGTCTTCAACATATGAGAGTCCAACAATTCACCTAGGACTGAACAGTTAGACTACCCATGCTACATGTATGATTTGTTCAGTACAGAGAACTGGTGCACCTCAAGGTTTCCAAAAAGCTCTCCTCACGTTTTTGTATTCAGAGTTGTCCTTCTCCTAGGCTGATTGCCAACTAAGGCTAATATTAATTATTAACCACATAACAGAAATGAAGCACGGAAACTAAGGTTTTAAGTCCAGAATTTTCAGGCATGCCTGTGTCCTTCATCAGCAGCATGAGAAATAAACAGAGAAATGGGGAAGGCTCACCAACAGTTGTTCTTGTGGCCAGTGTGAATTCTAGTGTAGAGGGTATTGTTAGCACAAATCCGATCTCTGTCTGATTCCTTGCTGTGTGAAACTTCTTATGAAAATAAACTTAGATTCCAAATTTGGATTGGGGCGAACGTGTTAGACCGTTTTATCCTTATTGGTGTGGGTAATAGGAGAGTGAGATTTTGAATGTAGAGGAAGAGGGTCATAGAACTTGGGGTGGGAAGACATCCCATTTGTAGTCAGTGCTGAAGACTGTTCGTCCAAGACATTTGATGAGAGAGGAAAAGGGCGGGGGAACAAAGGTAAAAAGGTAATAAAAATAAAATGAAAGAAAAAGAAAAAAAAAAGGAAAGGAACAAATAAAAGTATGAAACCTCTTGATAAAAAAATAAATTTTTTTGAAAACCATTGCCAGAAAATGGGTGGGGCAGAAAATAAATTAAGAAATAAAAAAATCTATAATAATACAGGAAAAAAGAGGGGAAATGCACATACAAATATAGATGTGTACCTAAGTGCACCTAACAGTGTGTAAATATACGCTAGCTACTACATAAACTTGTGAATTTCAACTTATGTAAAGAGATGAATACCTAATACTAGATTAATATGCATCTGAACCAACTTTCCTCACTCCCCACATAATCTTGTATGTAAAGGAACTATAGTTGTAGAACCAAAGATCGTATAGAAGAGGGTGATTGTGAAGTAGCCCTCATTGTACACGGCACTAATACCTTTACTGAAAAGTGTGTAATTGGGGGAAATCATGGGTGCCAAAGCAGAAAAATACAGTAGGAGGAATGTCTGTTAAAATTCTTTGTGGAAATTATACTCTCTGAGTAAAACTAAATCTCTGTTTAGTCCTTTTATATGGGAATTTACTTTTAGGATGTACTTCAACTCTGATCTGCATCTATCCTCCTGGAGATATATATATATATATATATATATCTCATTACTATAAACATTATATTTAGTGAATACATGTATTTGAGTAGCTATTTCTTTTTGGTTTTTATTTTTAACACAATGTCTATTGCCCTGGGTTTCATGAGAGTCTTTAATAAAGAACAATTGCACTTTGAGTTTTGAACCTGCTTCCCCCTTAGATGATGGAAACTACTGTATGGCCTAGCAAACCATTAGTTCACTCAGCCGCAAAAGGCTTCATGGAGAAGCAAGGCTCAATTACCTTCAGGATGGTTACTCATTTCAGTTATTCTAAACTTCTTTAAAGGGTAATTTTATTTGCTTACAAATGATATGGTTGGGAAAATTATTATTAATAAGCATTTGTTCTATGTTGCTCAATTCTCCATAAAATATTATAGGCAAAGAAGAAATTAGTTTTGATGGATCATGTTTTTTTGTTTTTTTTTTATATCATACATATATATGTGATTTGGTTCATTGTTAGCTAATGATCATGTTAAGAGAAAAAGTCACTTGTGTAGTGTCATTGGTTCTAGAATAATAGTGAGCTGGATTGAGTTGCTTTTGTGTCGTATCATTGGTTCATGTTACTGCTCTATCTTAATCACTTGGATTTAGACATTGAGCAGTTTGGATTATTACATAGGTAGGTGTCTGTTTATATTTCCTTTCCCTTTTTTTTTGTTGTTGTTGTTGCTGTTTGGTTCATAGTTTCTATTTTCATTTAGTAGGCTTTATGTTTGTAGAGTTGCATTTGCAGATTTTACCAATACTTGGAATTGTTTTTTATATATATATATATATATATATATATATATATATAATATATATATATATATATATATATACATACAGTGTAACCCGGATATAAGAGAGATTTTCTCTGGTCCCAAATTAGAGCCTGTGTTAATGTATATATAATAGACCAAATCCGGATATAAGATACTTCTTCTCCGGTCCCGACAACTCTCTTATATCCGGGTTACACTGTAAGATATATATATATATATATATATGAGAGAGACAGAATTGGATATATTTGGTATGTAGAGAAAAAATGACTTCAAATATAACACAGGAAAAAAAATAATTTTCTTTTTAAAGGGTTGATAAACCATAAAACAAAACAAATCAATGATAGGGTGTCTACAGTGATATGACTCAAGGTATTTGTAATCATTTACATGAATACATTAAAATTATTAAGGTTAGAATTTGTTTGTTGGTTTATATACATTGTGAAAAAGAAAATTTAGGAAAGTAAAAAGAAATTTTGTATACTGGTTTGTAATTTTATAGAAAAAAAAATGGTATGTAAAAGAAGAACTTAAAAATATTGAATCCCAATACTAGATGTTTAGGTACATGTGCTTCCCCCATTGAGTGCCTGTATGGAAAGGCTCTTTTGAGGATCAAACTCTAGAACAGAAAACAGAGCTGGACATGGAAAAGCATGCAAAAGTCAAGTTGAGGCCAGTAATCTTGAAAGATTGTCTTTGTTGATGGAAAAGCTGAGCCTACTGAAAATTGAAACGACTTGAATTCAAGTCTGTTTGAACTATGGAGATCCTGGGAATGGATACATCCTTTTATCATACCCAAGTTAAGATAGTTTCTTTGATGATATTGGAAAAGCTACCCGACAGCAAAGTGTGTTCTGCTGTAAAACTTTGGAGAGCAAGACTTCTGAAAAGATGTGAATCTTAAATGTTATTTGGAGCTTGTAGGGAAGAACACCAGCCAGTTCAAAAAAATTGAGAAACTTGGTTTTGAACAGCCTTGGGAATGCCTAGAAGTGTGTTGATTTATATATATATGTGTGTGTGTGTGTGTGTGGCTTAACCTCTCTATAAATCTATTGCAAAACTTATTTCTTCAATTGCACCATGTTTTGTAGTAAGAATGCCACACACATGTAGCCATTAATAATTTGTGGAGTAATGGATAATGGCTCGGATTGAGGAATTGGAGAGCCGAGTTCAAATTCCAGTCGAATCCATTACATTCACTTATGTGCTAATACCATTGGGAAGGGTGTGAATCCTTTTCTTCTCACCCCAGCTAGAGGTAAATAGCAGGACAGACTGGGTGCTATAGCCTTGGAGGATAACTGGTCTACAGCAGAAAGAAATGGCAACTGTGGAAAAAAATCTGCCTCATCAGTCATGCATTGAAAGTTACATGATTGCCTAAGCGTCTATCATGCATGACACATAACTGACTGACTGATTTCTTTTCCTGCATTTAAAACAAATGAAAAAAAATCAAGTTCAATCTTGAAAATTTTATACTTTTTATCTGAATTTTTTTTTTTTTAGTAATACTCAATGTTTTTCAAACAAAATAGAAGATTAATAAAGTTTTATTTTGCACATTAAGTTCTTTTGTTTGGTTGAAAAATGCTATTTTTATGTAAAATTGACCTCTCATATCTTTACCTGTTCAATTTACTCTGATATATCAATTTACCTTTAAGAATGTAATTGTTTGGCTGCAATACAGATAATAAAGGCCACACCTTATTTTATCCACCAATGACATCAGAAGTTGAATTTGCCTTTGTCTGCCTTACTTTTGTGAGGTCAGAAAACATTTTTATACTTCATAGAAAACTCAATATATTACTCCTTCTTTCTTGAAAATTGCTTCACTTAGCTAGAAAGGTTATTTCTTCTTACTATTAATGTTATTTTCAGTGGGTACATGTTTTTATTTTTTCAAATAGTAAAATTAATATGGACTAGCCTAAATTGAGAAGTCCTAGGAAAAAAAAAGGTATCTCTTAACAGGAATTGAACCAGTATTCCCTTTTCCTATGAGAGAAACCACTTTTATAACCAAAGCATGTCCTTACCAATTTGGTCACAGAAGACTGTCATGAAAAAGCAAGGCTCAATTACCTACTTAAGGGATGCATGCATCTCGGGACTTCACAAACACCTACTAAAAATAACATATATAGGAATAAGAAATAATGTCAGATTAAAAAATTAATTTAAAAATTACTGAATTTATGTTTAAGGTATAAAAATGAAGCTAGCAGATATTGATTTGAAGAAATCTCATGACATTTTATAGTTGATGTTTTTTTAAAAAAGATTCTACATGGTTTTATATAGGATGAGAGATTTGAGATTCAAAACTTTCACAAGTGAGACAATATAAACATTATTTTTATTTTTTATTTTTTTTTAAGCTTTTCATCCCAAGCAAGGTAGAGTAAAGAGGCATGAAGAAAAGTATGGGGAATAGATCAAGGCATCTGGAGATGTCGATTGACATTGCATTTGAATAGTTGGAGATTATAACTATCAAGGAAGCAAGCAAGTAAGAAGGGAGTTCCATGGACGGGAAGTGCAAGACATGAAGCTGTTGGAGTAGAAGAGATGGTTATATTTATCTGTTTCAACAGTGAAAGGGCGGGACTGAGATGCCAGCCTAGTAGCATGTTTAAATTCATGCAGTTTGGGAACTAGCAAAAATAGCTCGTTGGAGCAGTTACTGTGAAAGAATTTGTAAAAAAAGACAGAGGGAGGTGACAGCACGTCTGTGAGAGAGCGACTTTAAACAAGATGCCAGATCAGTGATTTTAAAAATAAAAATGTGAAATTCAGATTACATACTAATTGTACAATTTTTTTTTTTTTTTTTTTTTTACTATTCTTAAAATTAACTTCAGGTGCTGGGAATTTCTGTCATTGTAGTCCTATGGCTCAACTGCAAATGACAGAAATAGGTTAATGACAGCTAATGAGTCAATTCACACAAATCATGGCTTTATTAACAAACAAAGGAAGTTCGCATAACTTTATATCTCTAAAAGCCAACATCTGTTTTGAAATTAAGAGGAAAGAACACAAAGTTCTTTGAAGAAATTTAGTTGTTTATTCTTAAAATATCAGAATTGTTATTTGAATTTGAAATTACATGTAATTTCAAATTCAAATAACAACCTATGTTGAGCATTATGTGCTTTCATCAAAAGTTATGAGATTCATTTCATGTTTATATATAGAGTTGGGTTTTAAAGTCCTGTCCCATGACCTAAAATCTGATTAAATGACTAAACATCAGATTTTTAAGGGCTTTTTCATCAAGTAAAGGACCATTCAGCACCCCCTTCTATATGCAATATCAATTACTGTTTTGAAAACTACAACAGTATCTTTTAACAAAATTTTCATCATATGATGGTGACTTTGGGGTCAGACATAACTTTAGGATTCAAATATAAGATAGAATGTACAGATGTCAGCAAAAAGATAAGTTTAACATGCAAATTACAAATTGTAGATACCAAAATCAAACAAGTACAGTAATTTAAATATCTAGGAAGTATTTTAACAGAGGATGGAAAGTGTGACATCAAAATCTGAAGGTTCATTGGGATAGTGAAAGATGCTTTCCCAAAGCTAAGCAATGTGTTAAGAAAACGGAAAATCTCATTAGAAACAAAGAAAAGAGTACTTAACTGTTATATAATATCAGTCCTGCTATATGGCAGTGAATGCTGATCAATCTCCTCATAGATGAAGAAAAGACTAGAGGCAACAAATGTGTTTCTACAGAAGGATGCTGAGAATACCATGGACTGAACATGTGATCAACATTGAAATTTTAGAGAAAATGGAGACAAAAAGGACACTTTTACTTAAGATCAGAAAGAAATACTTGAAATTTCTAGAGCACATAATGAAAAAAGAGGGTTTAAAAAATTTTCAATTCACAGAGTGTATTGAAGACAAGATGGAAAGAGGAAAGCAGTACATAACTTACCTAATGAGCTTATGTAAATGTCTGGTAGAACAAGGTTTGGGATAGCAAAAAGACAAAATTTATGCAGTGCTACAAAGGACAGGAAATTATGGAGAGCCATGATTGCCCACATCCTGAAGGTACACAGCACATAGAAACAGCAGCATACCTTAGCAACATTGCACAATATATCAAGGCTTTACTCTCCATTAAATTACCAGATCTATGCAAATGCCACATCTTTCAAATTTTGATGCAAATATTGAAAGTTAGCCAGGTATTTTAAAGTTGAGTCGGTAATAAAATCTTAACATCCCACTTTCAGAGAAAAAATATATTTTTTATGCAGTCAAGCCTCCTGTATTTTTCTTTATAGATGTTCATATTTTTCCAGCTTGTATCTGTAATTTTATTATAACCTATTGTGGAGAAGTGCCAGTTCATTTATAAGTCAGATCTTGGTTGCAATAGGGAGAAAGTATATTTTGGTGTGGTATTTGGTAGTGCAGAAGTCTGACCTTGTTGTCATCTTGGAAATAGGTGTGGTGTCAATCTGCTGTCCTTTCTCTGCTCTAAGAAGAGCGAAAAAATGTCTTAAGCAGATGATTGCTTAACTTCTTCACATGACACTTATGACTAGTTTCTCTGGTGGTTCCTTCTCTTCATCTGTCTCTTGACTGTCTGTTTATATCCTTTTTGACAAGGATCTCTGATTATTCATGCAAAGTTTGGTTTTTGGTTAACATAAAGAGACTCTTTTTGTTAACTGTTTTGATTGGCCAAAATTATTTTGTTTTCCTGAGTTCCTTTCTTTTTTATATAGAAGTTATGCATGGAGCCCATCTTATTTTGGTAGATTTCTAGTCACAATGGCTAGACCCATAGACCAGCAAACTTCCATCATTTTTTAGTCTTTTCTTCTTCCTCTTTTTTTATTTGTGAGTTGCCTTCTCATTAGTTGAGAGAGAAGGGTTGAGAAGAGAGAAGGAAAGAGATATGGGCTTTAAAGAAAAGCAAATGCCTTATTTTAATTCAAATCCTTTTCTGTTTATATATTTTTTCATATTTTGTGTTCACTACACTGTTAGATATTTTTTATAAGTATATTTTTATAGTATCTTTTGTTAAAGCCTGTAATCACTCATTTTATATTTTTCAGATTGGATATTCAAATAGTTTATCAAAATATAATTAAATTTCTTTATCTTATTCCAGTCTGTGAGATATTGTGGCCACTGGATTTGTCATGGTGAGTTAATCTAAATTTCTAAAAACCTAAATTTCTTTCATTTTTTTTTTTTTTCACTTGTTTTCTCTACTTCCATTTTTTCTTTCTTCAAAATTTTTCTTTCAAACATTTGATTTTTTTCATGTTTTTTTTTGCCTTTTTTCGACTTTCTACTTATTTCTTCACTCCTCCTCATTTACTATCAGCTTTTATAGTGTTTTTTTTCCCTTAACTTTTTCTTCTATTGTAAGTAATCTGTCATTTCATTTACCCTTATTCCACCCTCACTCATCAAACTGGCACTCAATCAACTTGGAAGCCTCTCTACAATTTAACTGACCTTGAATTACAAATTAACTTCTGGACAGTGGTTAGGTCTTATTTGTCTCCCTCACAAGACACTTAGCTCAGTCTTCCGTAGGTTTTTCCATTTCAACATGGGGTACTCAAAGCTTACAGTTTTCACCTGTAGCCTCTGAGTTTTAAGTGCAAGGAACAATATTACACACCTGTTTGGCCCACTTCCAAAGAGAAAAGCTAACTTAAATAATGTGTGCATTCTTCTTCTGAGAGAAATCATAATTGGCAATGTAATTTGTTTGTGTGTCACAAAGTGTTTCTCTTTATTGCCCTTGTATGCTGAAATTTACAACTGTAAAACTTGCATCTATTTTGGATCTTAGACAAAAGCTGCACCAGAGATTGATAAGTTCTCAAATTCAATTTATAGCACTTGTTTCATGGGATGAGTAAGTTGATTTATATAAGTGGTATTTAGCTTTCTTTCTGTAACAATCCTTTAACTTCAATATGACTATAGTTTAAAATGTGTTCTTCATTGATAAATTGATTTGTTTTTTATGGCTTATCAATCTTTTACAGTTTATTTAAAGCCAGAAAAATATTTTTGGATTGTAAGAATTTTTTGGAGATAATGATGTACTGATACAATTCCTACTAATTAACCTATAGCTGGAGGGGAGAAATGCATTCATACTTTTCCAAAAGATTTTTTTGAATGATTCATTCATTTTCTACAGCCTATCAACCCTTTTCAGGTTATTTAAAGCCAGAATATATATATATATATATATATATATATATATATATATATATTAGATAATGATTTAGTATTATGAATTAACCTATAGCTGAAGGGAGAAGAGTTAGTTTCATAACTTTTCCAAAGCTATTTGCATGAAAGTCATTGGATTCCTATGTTGATAAAATGTTATGTCCTCATTGTATATGGACTTAGACTTAAAGATTTTAAATAATAAATCCTGCTGAAGATTAACATATAATTAATGGATTTATTATGGGATAACAATATATAATTAATGGATTTATTATGGGATAACTATATAATTAATGGATTTATTATGGGAGAACAATATATAATTAATGGATTTATTATGGGAGAACAATATATAATTAATGGATTTATTATGGGAGAACAATATATAATTAATGGATTTATTATGGGAGAACAATATATAATTAATGGATTTATTATGGGAGAACAATATAAACGAACAGAAAATATACAAAGAATGTGGAAACAAAAAAATAAAGGTATTAGTAGTTGAAGGAATGTAGAAATAAATGCACTAGCAAGACAGAAGGTTACCAAACTTTGCAGACTTAGAGATTTGTCATAATAAGGAATATTTGGCTGAATCACTTCCTGTTGGGTAGTCACTTATGTAAAAGTGTGCAAGTAAATAATCAACAAATTCTAAATGTGGTTCTAAGTAATAAGAGGTGTGCACAGATACTGCTTCTAGCTTAACTAATAGCAGTGGTAGACAAAATTTTCATGTAAATGACGGGTTAGCATTATTTGCAGAGTCAAAAGGAAATGGAATGAGTGGAAGGAATGAATTACAACACCGATATTTTCTTGTATTTTTATACAGATTCTGTCTTCCTGAAACCTGTTCTCTTATTGGCCTTTCTTCTCACTAAAGTTTTCTCATTCTCTTTCACTCCTAGTTAGATCTTTTATCTTAGTAGCATTATCGTTTGGTGGGGCAGGGGTGGAATGATTTTTTTTTTAAATTAAAAAAAAGGGAAAAAATAAACTGAGTATACAGCTGAAAAAGAAGCAATAATTATGAGAGAGCTATGGAATAATGTTTTATTCTCCTATTTGTATTCCCCTTATTATGAACATTATTATATCCATGATATAATAAAACTGTAGTTCACAAATAGAACTGAATGACTGAAAGGAAAAGGAATGACAAACATGCTTTGTTATAAGAGTTTTTTATGCTGCTAAGTCATATATACAATTATGTCTACATATTTATACATATTCCATGCAGAGAAAAATATAATGTTCTTGCATATAACATGGAGATTCTACTGTGTTTCTGGAGAAGTCATATTTAGGACTACAGATTCAAATGAGCCAGATGTTCCAGGTGAAGACAAATTCCATGAACAGAGGAAATTTAGGGCTATAATCTGGAGTTTCATTCTATATCTGCAGAAGATATATTCCCAAAGGGAAATATCACCACACACTTATAAGCTACAGCATGTGTGGAGGAGGCAGATTTATCCTCAGCATGAGCCAAGGGGCCTGGACTAAAAAAGCAAACACTTGGTTTGGCTCCTGTAAACCGACTGAAATTATTGCCTCTTTCATCACTGTATGAAGTGACATTACTAAGTGGCTGTCACATGACCCACATGACTTACCTCAACCAAAGAGTGATAAGTGCCTTTTGTATCCCTAGTTGATATTAAACTTAGGTGTAAGGGTGTGTGTGTGTGTGTGTGTGTGTGTGTGGGTGAATTCAGTCATAAGTGACTAAGGGAAAAAATATTGTCTACCATTGGGTTAGAGTTCCATGTTGGTGTTACAGAAAGGTCTGAGAAGTTGGTCAGGTTACGAATCTTTAAGCACCCCACTCAAAATATAGCTGACATTAAGTAGTAATGTAAATGATTAAAAAAGACAAAAATAACAATAATAAATAGATGAATTGTTACAAAAATATGTTCAAATAGTATAAAATTTGATGCAAGTATCAACTGTGTTATGATAGATATTTATCTGCTGTTCATGATAGTTCATGTGTAAGTAAGTCACCAACACAGATGAATTGGGAATTAATAAAATCTAGGCATGGGTTCAATTAAGTCAGGAGAAGGAAAACTCTGAATTAAAAACTGTATATAACATTGCGGAAGTGCATACTATACAGCCATGGAAAAGATTATAGAGTTCATAATGACTATGGTCTCTGCTGCAGTTGATGTAATAGGTAGGTAGGGTATAAGGTTAGAATTCTTTTGTTTGTTTGTTTTGTTTTATGGCATATCAACCTCAAAGGGTCATTTAATGCTGATGGCTTCTTTTTTTTTCTTTTTTTTAATATTGTTTTGTTAGAAAACCATTTCTGTTTCTCCCTTTTTTTTTCTTTTTCCTTTTAAACGTATAACTTTCTTTTAAATTTTCTGATAGAGGCCGATTTTCTTGAAATACGAAAAAATGATTTGGGGGCTGTTTTTTTCAAATATATCTTTACTACAGATAGGATCCCTGACATTGCTCACCATAGCAAAAAGCAACTGGGTTTTTGTTTGTACCAAGTTTTGATTGGTCAGTAATAGTGCACTAGAGTTTAGTTTAATTTGTTTTTATGACTGATAGTTTTTGTAACAATTTTTTTAATGAGTATCTTTTGAAACTATTACTGTAAGAAGATTGATGAGAACTAACCATGAGACAAGTTGCTCTCAAATTGTGAATATGTTGTTTGCATAATTAATTTACATAAACTATTTTAAATTTGAGGACTTTCCTGTTTCAAGTTCTGAGTCCTTGTTGAAGAATTATTTTCCACACCCCAACCTCTCTCTCAGGCAGAATGTGACAAGTCTCTCACTGTTCTATTGCTACTACCATGGAAAGTGCTCAGACAAACTGCATCTCCTGGTTCTGCCAGGTCTCACCTTCATGGCTAGGACCTGCCATACTACTTACATAGTAGAAAACCACTCATATTTTCTCTGTACTCCTGTGACAAGAAATAAGTTCTACTCAAGCAGCTTCTTTCCATGAACCACTGCCCTATGGAAATAAAAAGTTGCTCTCTACTGTAGTAAGCCACATTACTTCCGATTATCAATAAAATCAGTCAAATGTCGAATTTTGGATGCTTCATCAAGATGTTGCCTTTCACTGAATATGCAATACTATATTTAAAGGGCTGATCTTTCTACCTGCTTTAATTTCTGGGGTTTGGAGTTATCATTATTTACATGTGAAATATCAGTCTCTTCTTTGTTTTCGTTATCACAACATTTCAAGAGTTGTGCTTTCCAGCCTTTATCAAGTGCATGTTGATCTGGTAGGGTAAAGGTTTCAGTTGGCTTAGGTTTAAGGCTGCAAGTTCTCCACTAAGAAGTGTCACATGGAACTATGGTCTAGTGGATTAGAGTATTGTTTTATGAATTTTGTGATATAGTAATTGTTTGTCTTTATAAATCTGCATAAATATGTTTGGGTTCTAAATGGCCCACAAGTGGTTGGTTGATAACCTGTAAAAAACCCCCAACAAATCAATGAATCAGTCAATGCATAATAGTGTGAAAATTCCAAAGAAGTAAACAAGAGAAACCAATCAAGATTAAAATCAATTTGTCAAACATATTTGGACACACAGGACTCGTGTCCCCCTCCTATGACAGTACTCTATCAAATTCTGAAAGCATTCAGTATCCGAGAATGGTTACTAGTTGACTAGCTTGGGTGCGACCATGCGTTTATGTCCATCCCTTGTAGTTCAGTGGAAATGGAGCAAGCAATAATTGAGCAGTACTAAAAATAAGAACTAAATGAAATATCCCTAGATATGGTCAACGGAACAAGAACAATCTACTCTCATGGATTAAATAAAGTGTTCAGTTTAGAATTCCCTAAAGGCTACCTGGATTGAAAATCATCTGATTATGGCCAGATGACACAATAGTTGAAATGTTGGAATAGCAACAACGAATATGAAGGCAATATTTCTAATGATGTTTTCCTATTTCTTAATACTTTATTTAATTTTTGGAAAGTATCTTCCATTAATCTCATACACCATACATATAGTTATTAAATCGCATTAGATATACTTAGTCAACCAACCATATTTTTACATTGATAATAACCATAAAAATGATACAAATTATATCTGTAGAGTAATTATAGAACTATTAAAAAGTAATAAAATTCTTCTTCAGGATTGACACTTTAGTCTTAGTGAGTAAGCAGTTTAGTCTTTGTAGTCTACAAGGGAGGAATACAAGGATAGTCTTGAAGTGAAGGAAAAGACATAGCTATAATTTATTGTCACTACTGCTAACTATTCAATACACTCATACCGATGGCGACTACCATATGAGGGAGTGCTGAAAAGTTCATACTGATGGCGACTACTATATGAGGGGGTGCTGAAAAGTTCTTGGTGTGACCAAGAGACCCTGAAAAAAATAAATAATAAATAAAGTTGATTTTTAACCTCTTTAAGTTGGAGGTTAAAAAAAAAAAATTGGTTCTGTTTTTTTAAAAAACAAAACAAAAATAACACTAGTTTTTATATGAATTATACACCTGAAGAAGGTAGTTAAATGGATCAGCTGAAAAATTGTGGTAATGACATCTACAACACAACGTAAGATTTGAATTGTCTGATCAAAGCTTTACTAACTTAATAATGATGAAGTGGGATTAAAAATTGGAGCTGTAACAGATCTGAAAAATGTTGTTTGTATTCCACAAATGTATAAACATTTTGTCTCAGTACTTATTTACATCTCCAGGCATTTTTTCCTCAACTTAGCCGCCTCTTTAGATCATTTGGTCAGATATTGAAAATAAGTTCAGCTGGCATCTTTTCAGCACTCACTCATATGTTTAAGAAAACCGTCTCACTTTCCATGTTTTTGAATATATAACCACTTCCTTTTTGGAAAGATAGTCAGTCATCTACATCATTTTCAAATACAGGGGACAATGGATAAATTGTCATTTAAATTATGCAAAAATGGAAATAATGCTGACATCTCATTTTAAGATATATTTACCAGAATTACACAAAAATATCTTGAAACACTAAAGAGTAAATTTATTCAATAAAATCGCCATTGGCTTAAAACATGGCCTCTAGATGATTTCAGAATCTCCTGCAACTCTTCTGGATGGTCTCCTTATTCGTGAATGCTACCATAATCTTTGCCTTCATTTCATCTTTGGTGTTAAAAAGAGTTTTGTTGGTCCCTTGCTCAACTGCACATAATAATCAAGGGGTTGCGATCTTGGGAGTTAGGTGGCCACATATAAGGGGTGATGTGCTCACAGAAATTGTCTGACAGCCATGATTGGGTTATGCTGCTTGTGTGGCATGGTGCAGAGTCCTGTTGCCAGACATAGGGTCTTCCAGCATCCACCCTCTTGACCGAGGGCAGCATTATCTCCTCAATGCACTTGATGTAAGTTTCTGTGTTGAGTCAGAGGCCTTGGGGGAAGATTAATGGAAGCATTACATTGCTATCACTAGTGATCACTCCAAACACCTTCATAAATACTATTAGACTCGTCCAAATCTTTCCACTGTCTTCAGATTGACAACCAAATACTCTGAAATGTTTGTATTGGAGCTTCTGGCACAAATGCCAAGCATTTCCAAATTTTTGGTGGAGTGAATAGTGTCATGGTGCTCTTTTTCTCACAGATGGTGCCCAACAGACCCTACTATAATGTGCAGTTGACAAAACCAAAAAACAAACAACAGACATGTGCAAAATTAAAAATATAAAATGGCAACAATTTACCTATCGTACCCTGTAAGTCCTTTGTGCAGTAAAATAACTGCGCAGTGAGACACTAGATACACTACCTGACACTCTGCACATTCTGACTCCTCCTCCTCCTCCACCCTGTGCATAAATGATCATGTGATCTTTTATATGGTTGATGCAGTCAGGACAAGGTGACTTGTTCTTTCTAGGTCTTCCGAGTCCTCATTTCTACTTTTCTAGTGTGAGGCATGTATCTAATTATATATGGTGTGTGTATGTGTGTGTGTGTGTATATAAATATATAATATGTGTGTGTGTATCAGAACAGAAACACGCATTCATATATATATTTGTATATTCATATAGATAAAATTGTGAAGTACAAAGAAGTTTCTAAATTCCCATTCTAAAAGTGTCTATATTATTCTAGTTTTTAACCTGTTATTGGATAAAGGAAAGAAGGATAGTGTGGGAAGCCTTTAATGAAACAATTGATTGTATTAATCATAATTACTGAATTAAACACTCATGTCTACATTTAAAAACCTATGTCAGTTGTGTATCTATGCCAACTGATAACACCAGAGCCATATGTTTCACTAAATTATTTATTTTTATTTTTTGCTCAATTGTTTCCAGTGACAATAAGTTGAGTGGGACAAATAATTATTAAAAAAAAAACGTAAAAGTTTATACTGACAAAAAAACAAAAGGCAGAAAGAAAACTGAAACAATTTCAGTATAACAATTACCAGCAATTAAAACGCCATATGTTAAACTTAGTTCTTTTTTTTACTTATTTATTTTTTGTGGAGTTGTTTTTAAATTTATTCCTTAAAATTTGATTGTTAAATTTTTAGTTAAAAAGATAATTCTTATTTACCTTCATTTTTTTTTTGTTTTCTTTTTTTTTTTCATTTTTTTTTTTTTTTTTTGTCTTTAATTTTATTTAAAATTTTTAATTTAACATTGTTTTGGTCAAACTTTAATTTATTTAATATACTATTTGTTGACAGCGAGATGATCAAATTTCAGATCTAAATTGTTTGTCTATTTATAATACAGCATTTATTAGAAAATATATTCATTTTAAATATAGGAGTAGTTATAAAAAATTACTTGAAAGGAATGTACATTTCAGCTTATGCTCTTTTGCTTTTACTCAGGGGTTAATGGGGAGGATTATCCCTAGCAACATTGATATTTACTTCAGTTTCATTCAAAATGTGTGTGTGTGTGTGTATACACATTTGCATGTGTGCATGTATATTTTAACTTGTTGAAAACATAAAATTACTTCAACAAAAAAAAATTTTTTTTTAAAATACTATCTAATTGAATAATTTCTGAAAATTTCAATAAAATCTTGTAATTATCTATTTCTTTTCCTTTAGTGTCTAAAATTTTTTTTTTTTTTTCACCAACTTTGATTTTATTGCTCAGCCTAGATTAAGAGTTGTTTAGTCTGAGTAAGAAAAGAATGTGTTTTTCCAATGTTTTATTTCAAACTCAGTTAAACTGTGTTTGTTTCTGTATACGTTAAATGGTACAGCACATGTAAATCACTCGTACAAGACGTGCATATACGCTATATATGTGAATGCAAAGTTACCTGTACACAGTATGTGATGGACAGAAAATCAGCTCTTCTATTATAATATATAGATTTCTATTTTTATAGTGTATTTTTTTCTTCTATTTTTGTTTTTTCACTGTTCTGATCCATTTCCATTAAGAGATTGGGTTTAATATACAATTGCATAGAATCAATGATGGTATTAGTCTGGTTGACTTTTCTTGTAATTGATTTTAAATAGTAAACTTTCCTGCCTTGTCACTTTTTTTTTTTTTTTAATAATCATTTCACCCCAAGCAAGGCAATAAAGCCTATAGGATGCAAGGGGTTTCTGAGTGTTAGACAATATGAGAAAAACTACTATTAAGGAGAGACGACAATAAAATAAGACAGCAGATAACAATTGACAATGCATTTAAATTTTTGAAGTTCAAAGTTGAAAAATGGGAAACAAGAAGCCGGAAGAGAGTTCCACAAGCAAGGAGTTCAATAGAAGAAACTGTTAACATAGAACTTACATTTACATCTTTTGCCATTTCAACTGTAAAATGATAAAATGTGAAATGATTTTACATTTCAAATGCAAAATGATTTTCTACAAATGTTTTCATGAAAATTACTCTAATGAGTTTTTGCCCTGGTGCCCCGACCACATCAACTTATGCATGCTACTAGACTGGCAACAAGGTTTCACCATTTTATTGTTGAACCAGCTAGATTCAACCGCCAGTTCTACTTTAACAGTTTTTTCTTGTACTTCCCAACTGTGGGACTCCCTCCAAATTTCTTGCTTCTCTGAATCCTGTTCCTTTTTGTCCATTCTTCAATCCTTCCAACTAAAGTCTTCTCCTTATCTTTCATTTCCTGTAGCGCCCTTGTGGTCTAGTGGGATTGTTGCTTTGCTTGGAGTGAAATGATAAAAAAAAATAATGTATGGGTAGCTTAACAGCTATCAGTACATAGAGTGGAATCGGTTCAAATTTTAATCAAGTCTGTTATATTCATTTCATATTTACACTCTTGGAAAAGGCATGAATCCATCTTCCTCTAATTATGGATTAAATAGCAGGGTAGACTGGGCTCTTTTTGCTCTAGGAGGCAGCTATTTTAGAAGAAAAATCTTGAATTCAAATCACTACAAATAAGGTAGATCTCTAGACTCAGTAGAGCATCCATTTTTTTTTTTTTTTTTTTTTTTTTTTTTTTTTTTTAAGGCATTTCACTCCAAGCATTTCACCCACTAGTACAATTTACATGCAATGTCAATCATTGCATGTAAATTTTTGAATATCATAGTTATCAGGGAAGCAAATAAAAGTAAGGGAGTTCCACTGTCAAGAAGTGTGAGAAAAGAAACTGTTGAAGTAGAAGTAGCAGTTGCATTTAGCTATTTCAATAGTAAAATGGATGCCAATCTAGTAATACTTAAATTCATGTATTCAGGGCACCAGAGAAAAAAGCTTGTCAGCAGTTGCCATGAAAATATTTGCAGAAAAGAGAGATGGATGCTAAGTTACATAAGAAAGTGACTGAAATCAAGATACCTGGTCAGGATCAGTTACATTACAGAACCTTCTTTGGATTTTATCAAAAATCTCAAGATGCACATCAGGAGCACAAGACCAGATGGCAACAGTATTCAATGCATGGACACATGGTAGATTTGAAGATGTGCAAGGTGGATTCTGATGAGAAAAGATTTTCTGGCATGACAGTGATCCAACTATTCTTGCAGTAGATGCAGCTATTGATTAAGAGAAATGATAGTCTTACACCAAAATGTTACAAACCATGATTTTTACTACACAATATATTTCTGTATAAGAGCAAATTGGTAAAGGCTTTACCAATTTGTGGAGTTCTGCAGAGGCTGAAGGAGGGTTTTCTGTGATGAATATAATTTATTCTGACAAATTGAAGTTAAAAACGTGGCAAATCTAGTCATAAATTTGATTGGTCTTCCATTGGATCTTGGGACCTGCAGTGATTCAGTTCAAATGTGGCTAAGAAACCATAACACAGCTGATGGCACTAGAGTCAAAAAGTATCATACTTCTGAACAGAAACATGTGAACAGAATTTCAATGTGGAAATATCTTAATAAATAAATGTTTTCTATTAAATTATCAAAATGGTTTAATTCTTTTTGATACTATAAAGTGACTGGTTTCCATTCTCAGATTGAAAAGAAAAAAGTAGAATAAGCTCATAAAGATTACCTGCCTTTATAGAATTGATTCTTGGAAATTTTGGATGCCATTATCGCATAAAGCCATCTTTTCCTCATAAACAAAAATTATGCATTTAAAGCTTCCCCTGAGTCTAATAAGTATATGTATCAAATTTGAGGGTGGAAATGCAAAAGGATTAGCCTTGTATATTGAACAGATATACTCTTCCCAATTATATTGAGAGATAATGTTATTGCATGGACATTAACAGTACAATTGAAAAAAAAAATCCATATATACAAGGATGCTATGTATTGCATTGAATCTATTAGGTTGGTGCAAAAATAATGTCGTTTTCTCACATATGTTACTTATGTAAATAACGACATTATTTTTGCACCAACCTAATATCATGGATACAGCATTCTATAAAAATAAATGCAACTCCATGGCTCTTCAATAAATCATTGGAGAGAGAAGAAGATTTGCAGGGTAAGTTGGTTCACTGTGTCAAACTAGACAATTTTTTCTCACCAGAATCCGTCTTACACACTTATAAATCTGCCATGGCTGGTACTAACCTCCAGGAGAGTGACTTATTTCATCTTCCCTGGTTAATGTTTTCTGCTAACACAAAATGGAAAGATTATATTGAATCAATTGCAAGGTTCACTGCTAGGAAAATTGGTTTAATGTGTTGTAATAGATTATGGCAAGAAAAATTGTCTCTCTTGCATATTTACAAGTCTAGCATTCATCTATGCTTTGACTATTGGTGCCACATATAGTCGGTGCTTTTTCTATATATTTAGAGATCCTTGATAAAATACAAAAAATCTGCAACATCATTGATCCTAACCTGGCATCTCAGCTTTAGTCATTTTCCCACTGCTGTAATGTAGCATCCTGTGCATTTTCTATAAATACTTTCATCGTAATAGTTCTAATGAACTTTCCTCTATCGTATCTAGACTTTATGAATTTAAGTGCAGCATTAGATTGCCAACAAGGTCTCATCATTTTACAGTTGAAATGGCCAGATGCAACTGTAAGTTCAATGATAAGTTTCTTCTATCGCACTTCTCACTTGTGGAACTCTTTTAGCTTCTTACTTCCAGTCACGTTTGATCTTCAAAAATTGCAGTGTCACTCGTTATCTACTGTCTTAGTTCCTGTTCTTCTTTTTTTGTTCTCGCTCCTTAATGTTTTTCTTCTATTCTTTCACACTCAGTAATCCCTTGTGTCTTAGTGATTTTATTGCCTTGCTTGGGATGAAATAAAAAAAATTCCTGGAGAAGTAAGGATGTATAAGTGGTATTCTGTTGTGGATACCAAATCCCGGAATCACTAGCATTGGTCATGCATTCAAAGCCTAGATTCAGCAAATATGTGAAGACACAGGATGCTAACCTGAGGAGCTACCAAGTGTGATGAATAATCATGAAGACTGAAAGTGAAAGAGTTGTGAGGATCTGTTCAATCAGTGCACCCTGATGATAATGGTTTTATAGAATTAAAAAAATGGCAAAATATAAAAAATACTTAGTATTTCATGCCTCAGTTATTTGTCTGCCAAAAGTCATTATTACATCTTTGCTTTCAAATGGTCAGTCATGTTCAAAGATGTGTGGGTGGATTAATAGATAGTGGCTTGAAATGATAAATCTGAGAATCAAATTCAAATTATGGTTTGGTTCATTTCATTACATTCACTTATGCACAAATAGCCTCTCCTTCTGGCTATGGGTTAAATAGTAAGACTTGTATCTAGAAAAATCATTGTTATTCTCAAAAGATTATTAACACAATATTTGCTTTTCACAAAAACGAAAAAAAATTATTCTTACAATCCAAAAATATGTTTCAGCTTTAAATAATCAACAAAGGGTTAATAAGCAAAAAAAAACAAAACAAAAACAAAAAAAACAAAAACAAAACAAAAACAAAACAAAAAAAACAAAAAAAAACAATTGATTATACTTTTATGATTGACACCTTTCTTTTATTTTGAAATAACTATATGCAGCCTCAGTACAAAACCTGGTAAATAGAAAATCTTTGAAGTTACAAGAGCAGATATAGTACAGCTTTTACTATTACTAGAATTTTTTGTAACATGTTCATGTGCGTTGCAATCCTCACAGTATTAAGTTATCACTAACATTTTTTGTCAAGATTTACAAACTCTACATTTTGTTCACTTTCACAGACCAATCTATGAAATTTGAATAAGTTGATTGGTTTGGAAAAATACTTTAACAAAAATCCTGCTTTGGTTTAATAATTACTTTAATTTTATAGGACTCCATCGTAAACAATATTTTTTTAAAGAAGTTTTTTTCCTTTTTAACAGTGAATAATAAATTCTTAGGATTTCTTACTCTTGAGCCTGCAACATACAACTGGCCATGCATAAATATTTCTTTCTGTAGCTGAATTCCAACTTTTTGAAGCATTTGGCCTTGTGATTTGTTTATAGTTCTCGTTAACACAGGGTAAACTGGATTCTTTTACATATAAAATCCTAAAGAAAAGGTATGCAAAAACAATGTTGTACTTTTATCAAATAATTATTTGTTAGTTTAATCATTAAATTGTTTTTAAAATAGTGGGAGTATTTTGTATGTTAAATAATAACTCATAATTTTTTTGAAAAATTATAATGAAAAAGTATTGTACTAAGCTATACACCCTAGTAAAATTAACTGTACTTTGTACCTCCTTACCTGTTTGCAACTTCTCCCTGCATTTTGTTTTTGACTGGTAAATGTATGCTATTTTAGAGGGTGTGATGAATGGATGGAGAAACTTAAGTCACAGAATTTTATATATATGTAGATAGTTATTTTCCCTTTCTTCCTGATTTTGTGTTATCTTTGATTCTTCTTTATACAATTACATTACTTCTTTTTTTCTTTTAGGGGCAGCATATTGCTGTGGAGAATATCTTGACCAGTGTTGTTTTTATTCTCAAATTTACCAGTTTTGGTGTAAGTCTTTTTATTTTATTTATTTCCAATCTTATGATGAACAACAAATGAAATATCATCTTTACTCCGTAGACAAGTCATCATTTCAAGAGTAACCCCTTATGATAGCTAACACTTATTGAGTTGTCCAAAATGTTTGTACTGTTTTTTTCATTAGATGTTATTTAGAGTTTATTCTTTAACTAACTTCATTTAAAAAAACAAAAACACTTGATTGTATCATCACAAGTGTCATATTTGCATGCATCTTTTTTTAATACTCAGAAATAGCATATCTTTGTTCATTGAAGAGTAAAGAAAATAAGTAATATTTTTAGCTTTTTTATTAAAAAATAAATAAAACGGCAATAGTCATGCAGATATGGAGA
>OZ038492.1:65559486-65586986 GCA_964036315.1 Acanthosepion esculentum | reverse complement strand
GGAAATGTAGGGAGACAGTTTTATTTCTTGCAAAATAACTACTGGTCTTGCTTGATGCTTTGTAAAACATTTGATTTACATTGAAATGTTTGTGATGATGAAAAAATCAATTTTCAATTCTTTTTGTTACCCTGTCTGAGAAATGTTCTTTTATTTCTCAGTTTTCTTTTATTTTCTTTTTTAAATTTATTTGAAATCTGCTCAAAAATATTGGCAGGGGGATTATGCATTTTAATCTTTAAATTTAAAGCCTAAAGTAATTTTTGATTTTTGTACAAAAAAAAAATACATCAAATTTTAGAGTAAAAATTCAGATTATCTTTTAAGTGACATTATGTCAATTTTGCAGTTTGATGGCTTATTGATGACTGTTTGACTGCCATTGTTTATTTGAAGTCTTTTAATGAATTAACGTTTGATATTGAATATAAATTCATTTTTACTGGTGAATATTAGTTTAGTCATGTTTTATTTTGTACAATTCCATAAGGTGCTGTTATGCAATTCAGTATTAGGATTACATATTTTGAAAAAATGTTTCAATTTGGATCTAATTATTTTTTTATTTTTTTTACTTCAAGTATATATATATATATATATATATATATATATATATATATATATATATATATATATATTACTTGAAGTAAAAAAAAAAAAAAACAAGAAAGTATTTTTTGCTATGTTTTTTATATATATATAAATATAAATAATAAGACCTATTGATATATGTAAAACTTTATAATTTAGCATATGTCAAGATAAACAGAATTATTAATAAAGCAATGTTCAATAGTAGTGTAGCGCAATATTTATTCTATGAAAAATATTCAAAGTTCACAATACTTATCAATGATCAGCTCTGAGTTTTGCAATTTTTTGTTCTTCAGGACCAATAAAAATGATTGTATTATTACAGAAATATATATATTTCTTTCTTTTACTGGCTTGCACTCTTAAGAAAAATTTTTTTAAAGTAAATATGCCCCCCCACACACATATATATATATATATATATATATATATATATATATATATAACCATAAGTGGGCAATGAGGTCAACATCATGTCTTTACAGTCTTTCATGCTTCAACTCAATATTCATGCCTTTATATATATATATATATATATATATATATATATATATACATACACACATTTTGTAATAATTAATACAATCATTCTTAGATGGGTTGAAAACTGGGTTTATCTTAGATAAGTATCATGAACATTCAATATTTTTATACAATAATAAATAGGTAGAGAGATAGTGTGAGCATAAGACTCAGTACCGCATAGTGACTGTCTATTTTACACGAATATGATCTTCAGACCATGTAGTGTTGATTCCTATGTTCACAATATCTATATCTACACATATTATCTTGGTGCTGAGCACTCTTCCTCTATAAATATATCTAATTTTAATGCACACATATACATATATAAAATGGTATGGCAAAAGTAACGCCATTTTTTTTTTATTAACTTTTATTGAACAAAAATTACAGTAATTTAAAAAAAAAAAAATTATAACTATTATCACATCAAAACATAATTTGTTATGATTAACAAACTATTTAACATGTTCAAAATGTTTTCCTTCATGTTTAATAAATGCTGAACCATATTTACAAAACATTTAGCGCATTTCTACATTAATTTCAGAAATGCATCAGAAATTGCTTGTTTTAATTCAGGAATTGTTTTTGGTTTAAGCCAGTAAACAAGATCTTTCAGTACATCCACAAAAGAAAGTCTGGTGGTGTTAGGTCTGGTGATCCTAATTGCTCCAAGTCCTCTTATCTGACTCAATTCAAAAAGAAATAAAAAAAAAAAAGCTTTCGCTGTACCTGGTATATTATAATTATTTACAAAATGTTAATTACTTTTAAGTTTTATTATTAGATGAGATGCTATTACCCTTGTCATTTGTCAATTTATATTTAATTAACTAACAGATAATTACTTAAAACCAGTGATCAGATTAAGATGGAAATTGTTTTTATTTTTCAAACTAAAGTATTTTCCCAATATTGCACTTACAAAAATATCATTGAGTGTCATTTTGCGATGTTAAGCTGACAAACATATAATTCACTGTTATAATAAAGGAAATTGCTCTATAATTAGCACTTATTATATATGGAGTTATCTTCCTTGAGAAATTGAATTATTGTCCAATCCACTTCAGCTAGAAAAAAAAAAAGTGTGCTGCACCCTGTATATATAAATATATAGTTGTGAACAGAATTATTCACTCCCACTTCCATAATTACAAAAAAAAGTTTTAATACATCAAATTTTCATGGAAACTTCATGTGCATTTTTTCACAAATGATGAAAAAGTAGATTTGAAAGAATGTGTAGTGATTTTAATGTCAAACGAAAAAATAAAAAAACATTTAATATAGGACAAAATTATTGGTCCTCTTGTCTCAATAACCAATTGTGTAACCTTTATTCTTGATTATTGCCTTTAATCATTTTTGATAGTTTCTTACAAGAAAACAACACACACTAATAGATATTTTGCTCCATCTTCCTTGGCAATAGCTTCTAGTTCCTCCAAATTTGAAGGGCTTATTTCTATTACTTTTTTCCTTCAAATATGCCCATAAATTTTCACTGGGGTTTATGTCAGGACTTCGTGTGGAGCATGCCAATACCTTAATTTTGCTGTCATCTAAGTATTTTGTATTAATTTGTGCCATGTGTTTTGGGTCATTGTCATGTTGAAATATCCATTGACACTCCAAAGACAGCTTTTGTGTACATTGTTTTATATTGTTTTTAATAGCCAAATAATTGCTCTTTATCCATTCTACCCCATTACTCTCACTAGTTCTCCTGGTCCAGAAGCAACAAAACATCCCTAATGCTCCCACCCTCATGCTTATTTGTAGAGCGAGTATTTTTTGGGTTGTGAGCATCATTCACATTCCTCCATACATAACGGTAGTTATGTGACCAAATAATTCTAGTTTTGTTTCATCTGACCATAAAACAGTTCCAATATTTACTCTCGGGTTCTAGATAGCTTCTAGCATAAGCTAATCTGTATTTTAGATGTTTAGCAAGGGAGTTTTCCTTGGGCAACAAGCTCGAAGTCCTGCTCAATAAAAGCATCTAGTGACTGTCTTCGTCAATACATTCAACCCTGATGTTTTTACATCATTGACAGTGTCCTTTGTTGTTAAGTGAGGATTCTTCAAGATAACTATACCAATTTTCCTTTCCATTCTCTCAGAAATTAACCATTTTCTGCCAGTCATTAATTGACCCTCAACACAATGAGTCTCATTTTACTTTTTGATAATGCTACGAATTGTCGATTTAGGAACAAACATTTGGAAAGTGTTTGTATCCATCAACTATCTTCATTCAGAGCTTGTTATCAAGTTCAGTCACCTTTGTCATGGTTGCAGAACGATTGAGTTTTCACGGTATGTGGCTCTCACATATTTTCTTTTTCATCACATTTTAGAATGTTATAGACTTGGTTCAATACTATTTCATTTTCAAATGGTGTTTGTATTAAGTCAAATTAAGAAAAAAAACATTACAATTACCATAGGGCAATATTATTTCATAATTTCCATAATGGTGGGGGGCATAATTTTAGACTACACCAGTTTTTAGAAAAATCTATTTAATTGAAATTTTCTTTTTCATGAATTATTCAAAACTAAATATGGACTCAACTATTTATGGTAAATTCAGTAAGTACTTGAAAATATTTGTATTTCTTTAGAAAATATGCAAATATTCAGTAGGTGTGAATAATTCTGTCTACAACTGTATACATATGAGAGGGTGCACTGAAAATATTTTCTACTCTACTCCTTTTCCAGACTCGGTAATCATTGAAATACTAATTTTAGGAAGTCTCAGATTAATAACTTTTCAGCATATTGACAATTGTTTTTTGCCTTTTCATGAATTTATTAATAAAAACCATACAGAAAATAACAACCTGGGGATTATCTGAAAATATATAATTCACAATTGCTCGATGAATTTTCAATAAAAAGTTTTCATGGAAAAATGCTCATGGTATGTCTTTTCAACACCAGATTGACTGCCAGAATTGTTGATTTCTTCAAACATACAATCCTACAGTTTCTTCATCAAAATAGAAATTGAAAAATCTAAATATAGGAGGGGGTGAGGCATGTCAAGGTCAGGATCATTATTAGGGAGTTCATCATAAATTTTACTTCCTTGTTGAGCATTGAGAATGGAGTCCCATTGATCCAATGAAGAAGAATCTTCAACACTATTGCATCCATAAACACTAAACAAGATTTGCCTGATGTCTCTCCATCAGGAAATAAAACTGCTGACAAATCACGAGTGTCATTTTGACTTTCTTCAACTATTATAAATCATCGGTATTTCAATGAATGAAAAAAATTAGTCTTTTGTTGGTAACAAATTCTGGAAAAAGAAAAGAAAAATATGAATGACTGCTTGTAAAAGTTCCCATAAGTACACTAAATGACAATGTTTTTAGATGTATGGCAAAGAAAAATGTAAGAAACTCCCTGCACAATATGAAAAAATATCTTTGTTATTTACATTATTTACATTCAGACTATTGAACTCAAATTTGGGGGTGGTAGTACCTGTTAGGGTTCCAGCTATGGGCAAATAGTGAACCCCTAAACTAAAATCAAAACACCAGGAAAATATAAAAATATATTTTTATAGTAAAATGACAATACATTTTATAGTAAAATTGAAGACCTTGCATACCTTGCCAAAAAACAAAAAGTAACTATTTGCCATGATTAATCTCATTTTTTGTCAGGAGAAAAAATGTTTTCACTCCATGTTTGATTTTGTAAGTTTATTTGTAAAAAATATACAGCTAAATAATTATAATTTAATCATTAAATATTTTCATTCTCTTGAATTAATTATAAAGTTTGAGTTTTCATATTTAAATTTTGGCATTAAATTACCCATAGAGGGGTTGATATGCCGCTAAAGAAAAACAACCAACCAATCCTCATTTTTGTTTGTTGTTATCACAACATTTGCGCCATTATGCCCTCTGGCATTCTTCTGGTGTATATCAATTTGGGTAACCTAGAGGGAATTATAAACTGGACCCTATATTTAATCTATAGAGATAGACTGTATTGCTCACCCATTTCCACTGACTGCAACTTGACCCAAGGATTGAACTCACTATGTTACCATATTTACAAACCAGTACTTTAATTGACTTGGCTATTTTCCCATAGCAATAACTGAGCAGTACTAAAAATGAGAACTAGACAAGATATCCCTAGACATAGGCAGAAGAACGAGAACAGTCTACACCCATAAATTCAATAAAGGGTTCAGTTCAGAATTTCATGTAGGTTACCCAGATATACACCTGGTGGAGACTGAACGGTACATCAGCCAAAATGTTGTGATATCAACAGCAAAGAAGAGGACAATAGTCCGAATGTAAATAACTCCTCGTCCCAGGAATTCAAACCATTTTTTTTTTTTTTTTTTTTTTTTTTTTTTTTGCAGAAAATACACAGTAGGGACATGATAATCTATATCCAGCATTTTATTTTTAATCTGAAAACAAATTTTGGATGAGAATTAATAGGGTATAATCTTGATACCCTAAGACAATTCAATCAAAAACAGTCAGTACAATCCATTAGTATTTCTTGATCTTTTTCTTTCATTACTAAAAATACACATCAGGAATTTTTTTTTTTTTTTTTTTTTTTTATTCAATGTAAGTAAAACACTAACATATTTATTTGTACTTATTCTAGGGAAGGAAAAAAGACAGATTAAGATTTGTATTAAAAACTACTGAATTTAGGTTTATATGTAACTTCAGAGAAATTAAAATTCAATGTCCATAAAAGCAGCCCACAGCTCTATGCCTCACTGGAATCACTAATAAAATTTTAATGCATATTAAATGGTGTGTCATTATCAAAAGAAAAAGGACATTTATCTAATTTTAGGTAATTTACCCAAGTTTGAAAAGCTTTGTGCTAAAGAGCAGTTTCTTTGCACTATGATATACTAGAACATTGTATCATTTTTGTTGTTAGAAAAGGTAACATTTGCATTTTATTTTAGATAGTGGTAACTTAGCATTTCTAATAGTGGGATAATTTTTTTTTTTTACATTTTTCTAAAAAATAAATTACTAGTAGTAATATGTATCTTAAAGCAGTCTGATTTTTAGAATTATTTTTTTTATGTATTAAAAGGAAATATTATCAGTGCAAAGATACAATCAAACATCTCAAATTTTAAAAATAATGATCAATATGTAAGATTAATTTAAAAACATTTGCGACTACTCTTCAAAAATATATTTTAAACTATTGTATTTGATAACATATAAGACCTTTTTTATCTTGAAAATTAAAATGTCAAATTTGTAATAAACCCACAAAAAGAAACTTGTTTTCCACATAGAACTTGAATAAATTTCCAGAAACATTTCATATAGCATCTGATCATAAATTTCTTTTTTTTTTTTTTTTTTTTTTGTAAAATTTCTTGTAGAAAATAGAAATTTTTGTAAAATTTCTTGTGGAAATAGAATAAAATTAATTCTTTGATAGGATATAAACCATCTTTTATCTATTTTTCTGAGATGAGATATTGTAACTATTTACATTGTTCGGAATGTTGTCCTCATCTTTGTCATATTCACAATGTTTCAGCTGTTGTATGTTCTGGCCTTATTCAGGTGATATACATTAGAATTTCAATCTGAACCCTTTTAGTCCTCTAGGGTAGATTGTGCCATGCCTTTTCTGGATATCTCAATTTCAGTTAATTCCCTTTAGTAACTCAACTCTCCAAGTTTTTGTTCACCTCTGCTGTGAATTGAACTCACAACTCTTTGGGTTGAGTCAAAGCAGAGGTAAACAAAAACTCATAATTTTGTAATAAATGCCAAAAAAGAAACTTGTTTTAAAATGCTATATGTATGCACCTGAGGAAGGCTAGAAAACACATTGGACAAAATGTAGTAATCAAAACAACAAAAAATGATGATAGCAGTCTGAATTAAGGGAATAAAGATAATACTTCTTTTAGAACTTCAGACAAGGCTAGAAATGCCAGAGATAAACTCACTCAAATGATATGAATAAAACAATGGTAAGAATAACAATTTGAATAATTCAGGGAATAAGTATTTCAGTCAAGATTTCAGATAAAACTGTTTTTTAACCTGTCAAATGGAAACATATTAAAAAGTAATTTTCTTATATACTATCTCTGTCCTAGAATAATTGTTACATTTAGTCTATAAAATGTGCATGAAAATAGTAGTTAATAATGATATCCACAAGAGTGTGTTATAAAGGTAGTAAATAATAATAATGCCCCCAAGATATAAACAGTCTTCTATCTATTTTTCTGAGATGAGATATTGTAACTATTTACATTACTAGTAGTAATATGTATCTTAAAGCAATCTGATTTTTAGAATTATTTTTTTATGTATTAAAAGGAAATATTATCAGTGCAAAGATACAATCAAACATCTCAAATTTTAAAAATAATGATTAATATGTAAGATTAATTTAAAAACATTTTTTGCGACTACTCACAAGGAAAGGTAAATAATAATGTCCAAAGTATAGTATATAGTAAATAATAATAATGTCTCCAAGGACATGTTGGAAAGTTCGCAGCTTAAGCTACTTCCTAAAATAATTGTTTTAATAACGAAACATCAGAAAGTTATTCTTAATGAATTGATCATGGTGAGAACTTTTCAGCAACTCATTTTACAAAATATAATAAAATACAGTTATTTATTTTTTTAAAAAAAATCTAAAATGAATTATATATTTTCAGTGGGTGCCTGGAAGGGGCATGCAGAGGTTTGGTGATGCCTGGGGCCAGCTCCTAGAGTGCATGCCCCATCCTTAAGACTAAAGTATCTTGTTCTATAGGGCCTAGTACTGAGAAATATGACATTTTAAATATGTAAAAATAGATGAGACATGAAATAAACACTTTATTTCAAAGACTAAATTTCTATTTCACTCTTTGATTGGACGTCCTCTTGATATGGACACCTGGGGCCATCATACCCTCTGCATACTATTGGTGCCTGACTTAGATTAATGTCTAGCAAATGACCATATGGTCTTTCCTCATTGTTGTGGCATTGTGACAGTCTAAGCTTAGTAAATAACCTGGTCACCTAATGTATATTAAGTAGTTCAATTATCAAAGACATTCCACTTTATATGGCTTTGTACCAGACTAAGCTGTGTAAATATCTTAGCCATCATACTATGGTAGGTACTTAACAAGTTAAACACAGACACCAGTTCACTAACATAATTAATGAGTTCAATCTTCACTGAGTGCCTCGGTATTATGGCCTTGTAGCAGACTTAAGCTTTCTAAATCGGATATTTCTCTTGATTGCATTCTTAAAAAGCCTGACGCCGAATTATTAATGTTACTCATTTTGCTGCCTGACTGAACATGTACTGATAAATTTCTATGTGTCAGGTGTTTATCTCAACATAAGTGCCTTGAACTAGGTTAAACACTTTCATAAGTTGTATACAGAATTCAGCATTTATCATCAAAGTGTTTGGTATTAAATGGCTATTTACAAATGGATGGATTTTACAATTTTGGATTTTAATATATTTTTTTAAATATATTTTTTATTGGTTATGGTGTGAACATTCCATGAAATATATGTATAACTTCTAAATTGACTCTTCCCATGTTTACCAACATAATTTTTATATGCATATGTATTTTCCTTATATAACACTGAGTTTACATCATCTTCAGAAGAGACAGTAGAAAAAAAATTATATAACACACACACACACACACATGTTGCTCTGAAAGTAATGCCTGCTGTTTTATTATGTTGACCTATGACACCAGAGGAAAATGTTAGTGGTATGACAATAAAGACTGCATTTTTTTCCCTAATAAGCCATCATTGGCAACTCTGGCATAATGGCGTTTGGCATGAAACTATACAAAACATTTGTGTCATTTTTATACCTCTATGCAGAAAAAATTGCGTGCTTTAGCATTCATTGATACTTGCTGAATGTTTATAAATATGAAACAATGTGAGCACAGTTGATGGTTAATGTGTTTTAATATTGCTGCTTTAAAAAAAAAAAAAAAAAAAAAAGCACCTCTTCTGGAGCATATACAAGTGTGGTATGCAGGCTTTTTTTCCTTGCTGGTGAAATGCATAGACAATGATGGTGACTATGTGAAAAAAATAGTGTTTTTTTAGCTGAAAACTTGCTCTATTCAATGGTGTCATTATGCTCCCTGCATCTGATTTATTTTCCATGGAAATAAATGAGGCATTACTTTTGAAGCATCTCTCTCTCTCACACACTTTTTCTACCTGTCATTATTTGGTCTAGGTGTTCTAATAGTTTCTATTCAGTTGATATTATTTTTAAAATATTACTGAATCACAATAACAACTTGTTCAGACTAATATGCTCCTCCTTATTGGTTTTATCATGATGTTTCAGCTAATGTATTTGCTCTTCCACTGACGTAATTTATCAGGCAGAATAAACAGGCCTAAATCTAGGAACCAGTGATTCTTGAAGGCAGCTTTGTTTTATGAGTGATGAAACCAACATGATGGATAAAGATATTAGTTTGAAAATCTAACTTCCCTAATCATTTTTTCTTAACACTTTGCAGTTATTTCTGTCTTCATGAAAATAAAGTATTATTTGCATATAAGCATATATTAGGAAAATCAATAACAAAGTGGAAAAAAAGTTTGTGCGACATGTTTCATCCTTTAGGACTTCATCATATTAAAGTGATGTTTACATTGATGTAACTACACAGAAAATAGGGTATATAGTCTATCCAATTTCTTTTTCTTTGTATTTGTTTTCATCACTTTTGTTATTAAATATTGCACACTGGGATAACAGAAGATCTGCCAAGAAAGGTTCTTACAATATTTCACCTTTCTTGGTAGATCTTCTATTACCACAATGTGATAAAAACATAACTAAATGTAACTGGTTAGACTATATACCCAAACACATTTAACAAAAAAAAAGTTAAATTTAAGATTCAAATTTCAGCATCCCCTCTCCTTCATGCACATCTGTAGTTACATCAACATAAACATCATTTTAATCCAATGCAGTCCTTAAGGATGAAACACGTCACACAAAACTTTCTCCATTTTGTCATTGATTTTCTTAAAATTGTTCTGATATATAAAAATTGATGTATCATTTCCTTCCATATAAGCATATATGTATCCCTGTATGTAAATTAATATTTTTTTACTCTGATTATCGAAACTGTGACTGCAGTTAATTCCTGTTGCTAATCTGTTGATTGCAAAAATATGAATAAAATATATTTTTTTTCTGTATAGGAAAACTTATTTCTAAAAGAAACATTCCAGAAGTGATCAAGTTTCAAATAAACATTGAATTCTTTAAAAAAATCAAATGACTTTTTTTAGTTTTGTAAAATTTGACCTTTTGAAAGAAAATGAAAATTTTCTTAATGAAACTTTCCTTTGATAAATTTTTTATAGCATGAGCTTTGTAGATACTTATGTTTTAATGTCTTTATTATTTAATCTTTGAAAGCATTTATCCTAACCAAGATCAGAGTTTAATATCTAATTTCAATTCATTAAAAACAGGCATAATGATTGATCTCATTGGTATGAACTTTATCATTCATAAAAATACACTTTGCTTTAAATTTGAAAATACAAAAAGGATTTTTTTAATTTATTACAGAGCATTATTCATAATATCATATTCAGCATGCAAAGTTGATTATCCCTACATAGGCATAATACAGTACAAGTCTAAATATAAATCTGTTTTGTTAGGGTTGTCTTAAATGCAGTGTAAAAGGAGCGAAAAGCAAGGGGGTCTTATAATATTTCCTGAAGGGAAAACAGGCAGGCTGGTGGTGTCTATTACATACCTGGTGAGGCCATGTTGTTTCCTCTGTCCTCTTAATTACTGTGGACATGTCTTGCTTCTCTTCTGTCTTCATAGCAACTGACGTGGTCAGACATGTCTTACCTGTAGGCATGCTAAATAGCAACTGCCTTTCATCAAGTGACCCTCATGAATTCATCTTACTCAAAGGCAGATAATGAAGTTTTGTCATGATAATTTTTTTTATAGTATTAGCTTTGTAGAAACTGTTATGATTTAATATCTTCATTTTTAATCTTTGAAAGCATTTATCCTAACAAAGATCAGATTTATTTTTAATTTTAGTTCATAATAAACATGGCCAAAATGATTGATCTCATTCAAAAAAAACTTCATCATTCATACTTAATAACTTATTGTCATAAAACTATACCTTGATTTAAATTTGAAAATATGAAAAGGATTCTTATTTATTACAGATCATTATTCAGCTCGTAAATTTGTTTTGTTTGGGCTGTCTATACACACACACACACACACACATATTTTAAATAAAAATAAAAACGGACCACTTTAAGGCTCCATGTAATAAATCATTTCACCACAACCATATTTATATATATAATATATATATATGATAATAATAGGAGTAGATAAGTTCACTTAATGTCTGGTTCACACTCCTCCTCACTCTTTTGAACAGGAGTACAGGTTTATCCATTCTTCCATGTTTAGGATTGGGTTTCTGGTTCCTTCTAAAGTATTTTTCATTCTCTTTTCGCTCCCACTTACTTGGGGTGAATTGATTATAAAAAAAAACATTAAAAAATAGTTTTACTTTAGTTTTAGTTTCATGTTAGGTTTAGGACACAAATAAGTTCAATTTAATTAAAAATGACTTAATTTTAAATTAATTTAAAATATGGTTCTTCAAGACTTAGAAAAAAAAAGACAAAAATGGCACAGTCATGACTATTTTGTTCTGGTAAAGCTATTTTTCATTTTATGATATGAAAAAAAAGTGGAAATATTTTAAAAAGAACTTTTTGAAAATTTTCATCATTCTAGTAACATGAACTCTTCTCCCCCCCACCCTCCCAATAAACATTTCTCAAAAATATCTCCCAGGTCTTTTTTGCAAAGTAGACACTAACTCCATAATACTGTAAGATTAAATGGGTTTGGTGGGGGCTCTGATATGCTATCACATATAGCACATTAATACATTTTTGGTTGAAAATGGAATTTTAACCCAATTATTTTATTAGCATTAAATAAAGAAATGTCTTTTTCTGTCTCTTATTTTCTTTTCTCTTTTGTTTTTTGTTTGACAGGTAAACCGCAAAGTCCCTGCACGTGCACCTGTGCAGCAGGAGAAAGATAAATGGTCTGAGAAAATAACTGAAAATACTTTCACCTCTCATCCTTTTACCATTTCAACTGGTATCAATTCACTAAACACAGGAAGAATTGCTTAGGTATCAAATAACAGATGCCTTAAAACACAAAATAATTTCTGGTTTAGTTAATTTAAAGAGAAGTCCACTAGAAAATTCCAAATTAATTTTTCAACATTAGGAAAAAATCCCTAGAAGATACAAGTTATTATTATTATACATCACTTCATACAGAAAAGTTGTCATTGTCTTCGATTCAAATATATCACAACTAATTTGAGTGAGTTATGTCTGAAAAGTACCCACTGATATGAATAGCTTGAGAATTGATTGTGGTGTCTTGATGTGACTTGGCAATAAAGATGTCCTTATTGTACATGAGGTTATTCACTGAGTAGTGGAACACCATTGAGTGACATTTTCTACTCTGTGATCACCACATTCATAATGGCCAAGAACATTGGAAAGGGCTTTTAACATCCTGATCTTTCAGTTCCCCACACCCTCAGCTCAGATTTGGCTCCCTGAAAATTATGGCTTTTCTCTAAACTAAAATCCATTTAAATACTGTAGATATGACAAATCAACTGATCGCAATCTCAAAAGAGAACTATATAGATTGCTTCAAAAAAAAAAGAGATATTAGAATAAATGTACAAGTTTTAAGGGGAGTACTTTGAAGGGGACTATGGTGCCATTGCCCTAGGTAGGATTCTTTTTTTTTTTTAAATTATTATTAATATTAAATGGTTTTATGCTTTCCTCATACAGATAGGAAAATGGTTTGGAATAACTAGATTTTGTTCCAATCAGCAATTCTCTAACATTTTTGGGGAATGCTGATATGCACATATGAGTTTGGCTTGTATGTGCATCAGAACAATTTTTAAGAGTGATAATGATTTTTAATAGGAGTGTTTAATTGAGGATATTTGTCTCCCAGTTTCTAGAAATTTCTTATGCACTCTGTCATTCTTATGAAGATAATGCCAAAAAACACAATTGGAGGTTGTTGTTTAATTGATGGGAATAATGGTTAGGTCTATTAATATATTTTCCTAACCATTTATGAATATGTGACTTTATAGATTTAGCAATCGTACAACCTGAACTTTCCTGTTTATGAAGAAGATATTCAAATATGAAAACATGGCCACCACTCTCAAAGCTTTTTCTTTCTTGCTTGCATTCTAATAAAAAAATTTGCTTAATTTATTATTCAGGAAGTATTGAACAGAAACAAGAATATAAAGTTTTTGCTAGTTTTTAGATACAATTCAATTGATTGGATTATTTGCATATGGATAAATTATATATAAATTGCAACATTTTAATGACAATTATGTTTTGCCAAAAGACAAATGACCCAAGTATAATTAAAAGAATATAATAATAATTAGAACATAATTCTTATAATAATAAAAATATATAATTTTAATAAAATTTAAGTAATATTTCTAATAAGATAATAATTGAACAATAAATCATAAAAATGAAAACAATAATTAATTTTAATGAGCCAAAACAAGAAAATACAAAGCAATATAAAAATATTGAAAGTTTTTAGATAATACATTTGTATAATTACTTGAATATACACATAAAAATGGGATATATATATGGAATAGTCTATTATTTATGAGGTATTGGTAAGGCATATCATATGAGCTAACTATCTAATAAACAGAATTATATGATAATCAAAAGACTAATTCTAATAATAAAATAATAATTATGATAAAAGAATTTAAATAATATTTCAAATAATAATTTAATAATATTGTAAGATAATGATTTTTACAGATCAAATAATTTTTTTAGAAAAATATATGAAAATAGATCCAACATACTTTTGTCTTCTAATGAGTGAATTTCAAAATCTACAAAACTTTAAATAAACATTTTATTTATTATCACACACTTGTGTGTGTAATACTTTTCATGAAATTCACTGATATTCTGATTGTAAACAAAAGCACAGATCCATACAAAAATAATCCAGCAATTTCTTTTTTATGGTAGTATATAATCATGAACTACTACTGTATATTTCTTTGTTTCTCTGTTCAAAATTTCTATCATGCTTAAGCAAGCAAATATATAAAATTAACAAGTGAATCCAGTCTGGAGGTAAGTATGCAAGTGATGTAACCAGTCCACTAGGTGTCTGCTGCTTGAACAGCATTGTAAAAATTAACTTGCAAATACTAAATGCACCTGGATAGAGGGTTGAGAAATTACATTTTAACCCGAAGCAGAGTGCATAAATAATCAGACCCTCAGCAGAAGTGGCAATCTATACAAATATAATACCATTATTCTTCCCAGGTTCCATACTGGCAATGGGAATATAAATTAAAATATTAAACTCCACATCCTATGAATTATTTAAACTGTTAATCCCAATCTGATCTTTATACTTCAGATGGGAAAATTACCAGATTTCTTCGTCTACAAGGAGATTTGAAGAGAATCATTTAATTTGTTTATCCTTTCACCATCATTCCAATCCGAACAATTCACAAATCTGAGTAACAAAGGTTCCTGCTGCCTTTGTCATTGAAGTAACAGGAAAACTTAAGAAGAGAAAAAAACAAAAAAGATTCTCTTCAGAACAACTTGAAGATGACTGCATGTAACATAAATGAGGATTCTAGTCCAAACAGTTAATCACAGTTTTGTTTATTAAATCATACACTTCTTGCTTGTGGAGCTCCCTTCCAGTTTCTTGCTTCCCTGCCATCTACAATTTTCAAAAGTTTAAATGTAACACCAACCACTGTCTTCCTGAATTATGTTCCTTTATTGTCCTTCTCATCATTAAACTCTTTTCATTCTCTTTCACTCCCTGTAATCCCCTGCATCTTATTGGCATTATCACCTTCCTTGGGTTGAAAAAAAAAAAAAGGTATGTTTCCCAGAATTATATTTACATATTTACCTTAAAATTATCTGATGGAGCAGATTTTAAAATCACAATCTTTTACAATTTGTACTTTTTAAAAAGAGAAATTTCTTTTCTTTCATTTTGTTTCTTTGTTTTTTGCATGTCCTTAGATTTTGGCTTAGCCAAGTAAAAATTCTTATTAGCAAAAATCTTTCAATTTTATTTCCTTTTGTCAAAAAAACAAAAAAACAAAAAAAACAAACAACAATTATTCACATTTTCAGATTGCTGATATTGGGTATTTTGTAAGTGATTGACTGACTGCTTATGAAAAGAATTTATATGTCAGCTTTGAAATCTGTAATTTTTGTTTTGTCTTTCATAAGCGTTTTAACTATTCAATATTATGGGTTAAGCCTTTCTGCTCATAATCTGAGCTAAACCTGCAAGTAAAACTAGGTAAATTTTCATTGTGCATTAAAAAAAATATCCTTAAAGACCCGAACCTGGAAGTATGACAACCATTGCTGTAATGTTTTGTCTAGAGCCTGCCAACATGGCTGCTTGAACCAAATATCTGGACATCACTTGTCCAAAATGCTGACGTATCTCTGACTGGGAAGTAACACTCTGGATATTCCTTCTTGAATCCTCACTGTCAACTCCAGACAAACTACCAAGATGGTTACGTTTACCATTCTCTTCACTCTTAAAGCATAATTCTGATTTTGTGGACACATTTACATCTCTTAGATTATATTCTTCATTCCTAATTTCTTTCTGTTCTTGTCTTTGAGAATTTTTTTGGCTTGAGGATCCAGTTAGTTCACATTTTATAGGTTGGTTCCTGTGGTCTTTTTTGTCTTCATTTGTACTGCAAGAAAGCTCTATTGATAGTCTGTTGTTGAATAACTGCATTAAACTTGTACTGACGCGACTGGGGACTGGCAGTCTATTCATGGGAAGAAGCTGTGAAATAAATATAATAATTAGTAACACAATCATAATGGCTGCACATAATTGCATTCTACATAGACTGTTGTAACACCAGAATTAATAAACAGGAAAAGATGGAAAAAAATTAAATTACAGCAAAATTAGTCATTTACCCAAAATATAAAATTATTAGTAGTAGTACTAGCAAGTCCTGTAGACTTCCCTGTGGAGTATAGGGCCACAAACTTACTATATTAGATATTGCTTCAAACTTAGATATTGCTTCAAACTTAGATATTTGTTCTATGAGGTGGAATTGCTAGCCCTGCAACTAACTGGTTTTGAATTCAGAGTTGTCCTTTTTGTAAACTGGTTGCCAACCAAGACTAGCAGGCCCAGTTTATCCTGCTACTAACCCCTAGCTGAGAGTGAAGAGATAGCATATTTGTGCAAAATCAAGCGCAATGACCTCAGCTGGAATTTGAACTCAACATATGAAAATGTGGTTTTCTTCAAAAGGACTCTGAGAATACTATAAGCAACAAGGAAGTTTTAAGGAAAATGGAAGCAAAAAAGACACTTAGAGTTAGAAAGAGGCTGCTGAAATATCTGGGACACATAATGAGGAAAAAAGGGTTTGAAAAATTTGACATTCACGGGACATATTGATGGCATAACAGTAAGTTTTACTTTAATAGTTACTTTTCTTGCACTTCTTACCTGTGAAACTATCTTTTAATTTCTTGCTTTCTTGCCATCTAAAACTTCTTTAAAAATTTAAATGCAATGTAAATTGCCATCTCCTGTCTTCCTGAATCCAGTTCTTTTATTGTCCTTTCTCCTCGCTATAGTTTTCTCAATTTCTTCCACACCCAGTACCCTCCCCTTGCATTTCAGTAGCATTATTGCCTTGCTTTGGATGAAATGGTTAAAAAAAAAGAAAAGGAAATGGACATGGGAAGGCAGTAAATAACTGACAAGCTTATATGAACAGATAGAAAACCTAGGATTGTGAAGTTTAGTAAAAAGACAAACATTATGTAATTAAGAAAATTTGTGCAAGGTCATCAGCAGTTAAAAACAACAAGCATTTCTCTTAGACATTCATCACAAATTAAGGACGTATCAAGAAAGATGTGAAACCTTAGTATGCAAGCTGATGCAAACATCCCAATAGCCTCAAAGGGATAATGTACTTGAGCCTCTTGCACATCTTGCAAATGAGCTCTGCTTTCTCCACCCACTCAAACATGGATATACCAGGTATTGATCTGTCAAATTCAGGGATCAACTTTAGGTCAAACTTGCAGTCCATTTTCACTGATGCTGAAATAGCTTGTAATTGGAAGAATTTGTGCAAGGTCATCAATGATCAAAACTAAGTAAATAACATAGCTACAAGGATAGGAAGTTGTGGAGAGCCGGAAATATTTTACTCTTTGCTCTGATAACTGCTGCGCGTTGCATGCATATTCATCAAAAGCATAAGTCAATGAATATTTTTTTATTATTCTAGTATTAGATTGTCAGCTTTTTAATGATTAATTTTAAAATATTTTATCAGTTTTGAAAAGCAGGAATGATAATCTATTCAGTTGGTTATTACCAAGAGTTTAAGGGGCTTACAGCCACATCATGTTGAAACACCAGTTCCTATGTGATCACTGAAATTAAGCAATGTTGTGCATGATCAGTACCTAGATGGGTGACTGCTTGTGAATATCAGGTGCTGTAAGCTTGTATACATGAGTGGTGTAATGGTTGTTGTGGGGCTCAGTGAGGTGTTGGCCTTGTCTAAATGTTATTTTTAATTTTTTTTTATCGCTAAAAAGGGGGCTTCACTCAACTAGGATTGTAATATTATAGGCAAAATTATACTTGAGTTATAATGAAATAAAAATTCAGAAACACTTTTATAGACATAGGAAAAATGCTAAATTGATACATTTCAACATGTCAAGTAATACCCAATAAGTAACATTGAAGGCATAGATAATTTATTATAGTTCAGAAACATTTTTAAGTATTTATTTTTCTTTACAATTATGAATTAGAGAAATAAATATTTTGTTAGTAATTTCTTCTTTTTTTAGTGTATAGTTAAGTCATTCTTTTATATCTTAGTAATACATTTCAAAGAAATTATTGTATTATACAAAGAATATATATGTGTATAATTGTGGTAAGCACAGAAATAAAGAAATGTTTGCTTATCTGTAGTTGGCAACATATTTTATCAGAGACTGTCTTGAATGTATGATTTTTCTTAGGGCAGTCGAAGTCAAAAGGAGCAAAATTTAAACTTTATTCCTTTTGACAGTGAAACACTTGTTCTAATGCATTGTGAGAATATTCTATATTTTATTTACCTCTTTTTTATAATCTAACTTTTTCTTTCTTTATTGTTAACTACAATTCTTGTATTTTAAAGTATTTTATATTGCTTAACTTTTAATTTTTCTTTTATCATTAATTATTTTGGTTCCAATCTACTACATAGGCTACTAATAGGGATTGGGGAATTTAGTAATTTATTTATTGCTGTCACTATAGGGTAATGGCCTGGAATTGTTAATCAAAGAGCCAAGTTCCAATTCTAGTAGGGTTTGTTTTATTCTCTTATGTGCAAATACACATGGGAATGGTATGAATCTCCCCAGTTATGCATTAAGACTTGTATCACTAAATCATTATTATCTCTAAATAAACAAAAAATGTTACAAGTGTGGTAAAAGAGGACATATAAAGTCACACTGCAAAAGCAAACCAAGAAAAAATTATCACAGGAAGAAATTCATACACAGCATTGTGACAGAAAAAATGGTTACAGAAAACAAAAGGAAATTTGTGAATGTGAAAATAAATAATGTGGATGTGAAAATGCTACTGGACACTGGTAGTGATATTTCAATAATCAGTGAAACCACATAGAAAGAAATTGGAAAGCCTTTCCAAAGTCGCAATTTCAATTACTGGTGAGGAATATTTTTTTTTTGAGAAATGACTTGTAATGTCTCACTCCATAATAAGCTTATGTATAAAAAATGCTACAAATTTATTGGGTATTGGCTGGATGATAGTATTTGAACTTTGAGATTTGCTGATAAATGTTTATTGTAAAAACATAAGTAGACAAGCAACCAATTTAAAAAGTCAGAGTAAAAATCTTAAGGAATAATTAAGAAAGTGTTTCCCAGATAAAACCTTGGCCAAATGAACTGGGTCAGTGTTCATAATTCAAGATGGATTTTCAAGTAAAAAAATGTTTGACGCCAGTATTTAATCCGAAACAGAGGGTACCATTTGCAGCCTTGGAATAAGTCAATGAAGAGTTGGACAGACTCTAAAGATTTGGTGTAATAGAAAAATAACCCATTCAAAATGGGCTGCAGGAGTGGCATATGTAAAGGAAAAAATAATAAAATTTGTGTTTGCGTGAATTTCTCAGCAGGATTAAACAGTTATTTAGAAACACATAACTACCCATTACGAAGTCCAGAGGAAATTTTCCGAAGTTAAACTGTGGAAGAATATTTTCAAAGCTGGGGCTCCCTGAAGCATATTTACAAATTCAGATTGAAAATGAAACGTTCAGAATCAACAACCATAAATATGCACAGGGAATTATACAATTTTAACTGACTTTCTTTGGTATAAAAGTGACACCAGCTATTTTTCAACAAGATGCCATGCTTGCAAACTTCAATTTCACAGTGGTGTATCTGGATGACATTTTAATCAAAAGTGTATCTAAAGAACAAAATATTGGGCATGTGAAAATAATTTTGGAAAAACTAAGAGAGTATGGATTCAAGCTCAGTGAAGAAAAAGTGAATTGTTTTTGCCGAAATTTAAATACCTTAGTCAAATTATTGATAAAAATGATCGTCAACCAGATCTGTCAAGGACAAGTGCAATTAAAAAATAAAAATGTGATTATGTTACAAGCTTTTCTGGGACTGGCTAATTACTATCAAATATATGTGTATAATATGCATAATTTGAGAGCTTCACTGAATGATATACTTGAAAAAGAAGTAAAGTGGAACTGGAATGATAACTGTCAAAAGATGTTTGACAAAATAAAAAAGACTTAGCACACTATGATCCAAAAGAGGAAATTGTAATGGCATCAGATGCTAGTGAGTATGGTATTAGAGGAGTGATTTTACACAAATATGATGGTGGTAAAATGAAAGCCTTCACTCATGCTTCACACTCACTTCTACCACAGAGAAAAACAGCCAGATAGAAAAAGAGGCTTTAGCAATTATATTTGCTGCAAAGAAGTTTCATAAATTTATTCATGAAAGAAATTTTAGGTTGCAATCAGACAACAGACCTCTACTAACAATATATAGTTCAAAGAAAGGAATACTTATGCATACAGTTAATAGACTACAATGCTGGGGCACCATCTTATTAATATTATTATGATTTTATGATGGAGTACCAACTATCTAAAAACTTAGGACATGCAGATGGATCAAGATTAATACCTAAAAATGCAGAACCATCTGAGGACACAGACATTGCAGCACTAAAAAGTGAAATGGAAATAAAAAAAAACATTTTGTGCAATATAGTACGAGTGTTACCAGTTACCCTGGAAGAAATAAAAGAAAAAGCAGAAAATGAAAAAGCAATTGAGATAAAGTAACAAAGAACGAAATCCAGACTTAAACATTTACTCACTATGCAACAGTGTAGTATTGTTTAGGCAAAGGATTGTAATACATACTGTGTTACAGAAGCAAATTTTGAAGGATTTTCATCACAGACATACTGGTATTTCAAGAATGAAATCTCTGATGCGAAGTTTCAGATATTGGACCAGAATGGGCCAAGATATTGAAAATATAGTGAAAGCTTGCAGAGGTTGTGCTCTCACTGTAAATCTTGCTATCACAAAGGATAAGAACTTGGCCAAAGACAAACATGAGACTGCATATAGATTTTGCAGGTCTTATGAATGGATCTCATTATCTTGTGGTAGTTGATCATTTCACTAAATTTGTAAGTGCAAAAATCTAACATCTTCAGTGGCAGTCAATTTCTTGCATGAACTCTTTGTGAGATATGGCATACCAGTCTTTGATAATGGAGCACAATTAATGGATAAAGAATTCAAAGACTTTCGTAAGATGTTCTACATTGAATGTATTATGACCCCACCGTATCACCCACGGTCAAACAGACAAGTGAAACGGTTTGTGGGAATATTCAAAAGAGCAGTGAAGAAAGCAAGTCTTGAGAAAGTAAATGAGGAAGCACTTCAAAATTTTCTGAGAGTTTACTGCATAACATCTAATCCCAATACACCATCAATCATGTCACTGGTGGAATTAATGTTTGCTAAAAAAGTAAAATCAATGTTTGATAAGTTATTACCAAGTTGAAAAACATGAACAGGTAACAAAAATGACACCAAAAGATTCAAGGTCAGCAATAAAGTGTTCTTTAGATGACAAAGAAATGTGGGAAGATGGCATAATAGCAGAAAGAATTGAGAAGTTAATTTACATGGTAAAGGGGAAAAGATTTGAACATAAAGGTGCCATAATCAGCTTAAAAAAGACTCATCAATGAAAGACCTGAAACATTAGAAGAACTGATGAAAATGCTATATGATGTTTTTAATGTGCTAGCACCATAACAAGTCATGGACAAGTTCAAGAGAAAGAAAGCATACTGAAGAACTGGAAGTGGATCTTAGACAGAAATGCTATAAAGTCAAGTACGTTGGCGAATTTTCCATAAAGAGGAGGGGGAGATACTAATACTAATAAAAAAAATAAAATATTTATAAAAATCTCAAAAAAGGGAATGGTGTGGAGTAAATAGTACACCCCCAGTGGCAATATGAAAAAGTCCATCTCCACCAGGCTGGCATCCCGCTCCCACCCCTACACCGTGGAAACTGTTAGATGTAGACGTCTCTTCTACTCCAATAGCTTCATGTCTCGCACATCTCACCTATGGAACTCCCTTCCCTATTACTGTTTCCCTGACAAATACAATCTCCAACAGTTTGTGTAGCGTCAATCGACATCTCCAGTTGCCTTGATCTATCCACTTCCCTTCTCCACATCCTTTCATTTTTCATTCCTATCTGCTCTCGCTCCGGATCTTTTGTGGCCCCCTTGCCTTGATCAAGCCACTGTCTTTCTCTTTCTCCACATCCCCTCCCTTGCCACTCCTATCTGCTCTTCCTCCAACCCTTCTTTAACCCCTTGAGTGATAGTGGCCTCCGGCCTTGCTTGGGGTGATATAATTAAAAAAAAAAAAAAAAAAAAAAAATATAAATAAAGAGCTCCAGGTGAGAGGTAGGAAAGAAAAAGCTGTTTGGAGTCAGTCTTCAAACTAATTAATACAGGGGGCACGGCAAGTAGCTGAAGCATTACTTATATTATAAGTGCTACGAAGCACATTATAACAGTAGGTTAAACTTTGCCAAAAAGAATTTCACAGTTTAATTTTATGAACCCACTGTCAATTGCAGAAATATTTATAAAAAGTTGGGAAAACATTTGTAACGTATCAAAGATACTTGTGAGAATAAAATATCCATGTAAATTAAAACTTCATAAGTACTGCAAGGTATTTTCACAGCATTAGTACCATGGATTTTAGAACACCCAATTTAAAATTTTATAGATATATCATTTACTTCTTAATTTTCATGTTATATATTGTCTTGTGTAATCTTTCTGGTTTTTATAACATAAATAAAAGAAAACAAAAGATTTTATTTTGAAAAATTGGACTAAAAGAACGATATTAAAAATTGAAATTTGTAAGTTTCCAAAATTCAAATATGCCAAAGTAGGTTTCAATTTATTTTCAGTAAGCAAATAAAATTGCTTGTAATTCATGTAAATATTACAAATGAAGCCAGAAACTGCTTTTAGTTACTTGACAGAGGTATTCAGAAAGCTATTTGACTAATCATGAAAATTTGATTTGGCAGCTAAAATATTAAAAGAAAAGACATTTTGTTGTGGCATTCAAACATGCAACAGTGCTAACAGAGGGTTAAACAAATAAGTCAAAACTTTCATTCACTCTGGATAGCAACATTGCAATTCAACATGTTCTAGCAGTAGCACAAGAGTAGATGCACAATGAAACCTTTTAATACCAAATGTATATGGATAAGGTTTTTTTTAAAACCTTTCTTATAGCTGCCCACCGCATGTTCTGCTACTCCATTATTATTTAGCAATAATCATTTTCTGTGATGAACAGCTTGTAATTCACACAAATTATGATTAAAACCAGAAACTTCTTGTAGTTACTCAATGGAGGTATTCAGAAATCTATTTGACTAATCATGAAAATTTGACTTGCCACTTACTAAATATTAAAGGAAAAACATTTTGTGTGGTGTTCGACCATGCAACAGTGCTAAAGGAGGGTTAAAGAAAATCTCACCTGTACAAGTAGAGAAGCCACTTCTTGTCCAGATAGGACATCCCACACACCTGCAGAGGCGATAATTAACAACTGCGATTGCTGTTCAATGTCTGTACAATAAATGGATGGAACAGGTAACACGCACTTTCTTATCTTGTCATCACCATGGTTACCAAGACCCCGTGTAGTCTTTAGGACACCGTTCACCAGACTTTCACTGCTGCTCTGAGTGAAGAATCCACCTTCAATAAAAGTTGGAAATTATTCATATTAAATTTTATTAATACAAGCAATGATTGATTTTTAAATTAAAAAAAATGTCAGCAGAGGACATCCTGTAGTCTGTAGTTATTTCCTCAACTTAGCTCAGTTACAAGGTCAGCAGTGTTGCTGGTGAGGTTAAACTCACTAAACTTAGGAATTGGTCTGTGCAGTGAGCTTGTACAAAATCACAAAAGCAGGGAACCAAGTGAGGATTGAACTCAATATGCTAATGAATTACACTACAAGTTCAGTAATTGAAAGAGATTCACTAAGTCAATCAAAAAATTCACTGTAGTTGGGTACCAAATGAGGACTGAATCCACTCAATTGAAGAATTTGTGAATTAAGCTTCATAGGTCTTCATGTTAGTTTAATGAGCTTAGCCTGGCACATGGCCAACATAGGTCTGGTACAACCATAACAGTAAAAATTGAACTCCTTATAATACAGAATGGGATAATAAGACAAGGTTATTTTTTAAATTTATTTATTTAATCATTTCATCCCAAGCAAGGCAATAAAACCACTAAGATTCAAGCAGTTACTAAATATGAATGAATGAGAAAAAGAATTATAAACCATTAACTTCTTAAGAGATGTACTCTGCTTAAGCACATTTTTCCTAGTTACCTTATTACCTCTGGATCCAATAATGGTTTGTGCCAACACAATAGTGAAAACTATCTTCATGAGATATAAAAGTACTCATTATATTCACATCCAAAACATTGGTTAATGTTGTAATATATTCTTAAAATATATTAATTATTTTGAGTTTTATTTTTTCTCAAAACTTTGACATTGAACATACTGACATTGAAAGGAAAAGATTTTTATATTTCAAAAATCATAAAGAGATCTATAGGTAGTAAGATAACTTTAGATAGTTGAGTCATTTAAGTTTTGTGGGAATGTACGAATAAAGAAATAATTCCACGTAAACAGTTGCTTATAATATTTACTATAAATACTATTATCTACATATTGCTTTTTCTGACAAAATATAACATATTTTCTTGTGCATAATGCAATAAATTTTTAGCAAAAAATAAAGGCAAAAATGGGGTTTGTATTATACAAGTAAATGTTTTCAGAAGTTTTAACTTGGCTTAAAAAACCTCTTCCTATTTGAAACAGCCACATTGAAAATACACTCAGCACAATAAATAATGAACCATAATGTAAGCAGGTGTTGATAACAATTGTTTACAAAAGGTAGTTAATATGTCGGCCATATTTGTTTCTCTCTTCATTCTTAATATTGGCAATATTTGATTTTGTCTTCATTCTTAATGAAAGACAATATTTTTATTTCATTTTTATAGTTTATTATATTTCTATTAAGGCAGACTAATTACCATGTTAAAATGTATTACAGGATATGTCTAATTAGCACCTTTCCTTGAAAATTTAAAAATGAGTTTTGAAATGGAAATTAAGAGAAGAAAAACGCAAGGGTTAAACATTTGGTTCATTTCTATTTTTTAATATTATGAAAAATTAAGTATTTTAGTACAACATGGAGATTTTAATGGATAAAAACAAAGAAAAGAATTGTACGACATGGAGATTTTAATGGATAAAAACAAAGAAAAATTGTTATGTAATATCAAATCTTTTATAGGGCAGTGAATGCTGGAGAAGAGAAATGAAGCAACAGAAATATGGTTCTATAGAAGGATACTGAGAATACCATAGACCGGACATGTGAGAAAGAACAAAGTTTTAGCGAAAACAGAAATAAACATGGCACTTATCAGAAAGTAACAGTTGAAATTTCTGCAGCATATAATAAGGAAAGAGGGCTTGTAAAATTTGATCCTCACAGGACAGATTGAAGGGAAGAGGGACAGAAGAAATGCATAACCTGCCTAGTGAGCTTGAGTAAATAGATAGCAGAAGAAGGTTTAGGAGAGATAACAAAAAAACAACATTTTTTAAGAGCTACAAAGGACAGGAAATTGTGGAGAGCCATGATTACCAATGTCCTAAATGGACATGCCACATAGAACACATTTTTTGTTATCCATCTGATGAAGCCATAGAGGTGAAATGCATTATCAGATATTATTTTCAAAACATACTTTCATGAACGTTTTTCCAAATGTCAATAAGTTGTAACTCTGTCAGGATTACATACCCCAATTTATTACATAGAAGGATAGCTATGCGGTGTTTTTTTTGTTTTTTTTAAACCCCCAATTGATGTTATTGTCTCATCAAAAAGTACCATATTAATTATAATTACAGAGACTGAACTTTAAAATAACTTATGGTCAATAATATAATTAATTCTGAACATCAAATTTAAAAATTTTGGAGAATTTTTAAATTTAACACATCAAAAGATAATAATTTTTTCTGGAGTTTCAAGGAAAACTTTATTGAAAGGAAAAGAGCATTTTACTATTTTTTAATAATAAAATTACCAAGAGTAGTTTTAGTATGTCTTTCCCAACTTTTATTCTTTTAATTATTTTTTTTTCATTACATCTTGCTGTATAGTTGCCCAACTGTTCCACATGATAAATTTGGCTGCTATATTCCAAGCCTTTGCTGAATTGCTTTTAAGTGATTTCTTTCACAGGAATAAAGATGTTTAAGAAAACAGAGTACAATAGAAGATTTATTTTATTGAAAACTATATTTTGAGTCTTGGAACAAGTTATTCAATTTAATGGATAAAAAAAAAGTTAGTGCATTAAATGAAAATGTACAGATCCAATAATGATCCTAGGGACAGGCATATGACATTCAGAACTTAAATAAAATGGCCTATAGCCCAGGGTGCTACATCAATAATTCATAATATGACCAGTCTTTACTGAGTTTCCATCATAGTAAGGGAATGCCAGATATAGTGTGTATGTATAGTGTTATACTCCCAAAATCTTTTGAAGTAGTTCACATGAGAATGTATAAAATGATCTCAAAAAAGTACTGCAGATCTATACTACATTTCATTCCTACACACTGTTCAAAATCCAAGAAGCTTTGGATAACATTTTAAATATCTACACATACAAATATCATGTATGTATGTATGTATGTATGTATGTATGTATGTATGTATGTGTGTGTGTATGTATGTGTGTATGTGTATATATATTTATACATGCAGGATGCGATGGGTAAATTGTCACTATTTTATATTTTTAATTTTGTTCATGCACATTGTTTGTTTTTGATTTTGTTGACTGTACAGTAGGGTCAGTTGGGCAGCGTCTGTGAGAAAAAGAGCATTATGATTCAATTCACCCCGCCAGAAATTTGGAAACAACATCCTGTACTGCTTGGCATTCATGCTGGATGCTCCAGTATGAATATTTCAGTCTTTGGGTGTCAATCTGAGGAAAGTGCAGAGGATTCGGAAAGAGTTGGATGAGTCTAATGGTGATTATGAAGGCATGGCTCTTAGACAAGTACATCTGGCCACCTAACTCCCCAGTCCAAAAACAGTGAAAAAAGACTGAAAAATGAAACCGTATGTGAAAACTGAGGCACCTTGATACTCCAGGACAGAAAGTTAGAAGGTTAGAGAGGGCGAAGATCATCTTGAATAAGTTGGAAAATGATCCTGGAATAATATATATATATATATATATATATATATATATATATATATATATATATTTGAACTTTATTTCAATCCTTCATGAGCTTCCAAT
>OZ038492.1:65431986-65546986 GCA_964036315.1 Acanthosepion esculentum | reverse complement strand
ATGCCTTCATCATCCATCAATAAACGAAATTAACATTGCTTCAAATTTTGTTTGTAAGAAGTGTAAAAACGCTTGTATTTTCAACTTTTGATCAATTAAATTACCTCATATCTCCTGGCTGCTCAAAATTTTCAAAGAAAAATGAAGCTTGAAAATCCCATTTTCTGATTGGCTGACTTTGAGAGACTGCGCTACATCGGTGACGACGTAAATCAAAAAGGTAATGCCTATTTTGGGATAAGGAACTACATAGCTTTCATATTTATCAACAAAAAACCCGATACAATAAAGTCGCCAGATACTATTTTGAAACGTCATCTGCCACTGTGCACTGCTTTGACTAACCCAGCTGGAGGTTAACCAATCGCGTCAACTGTTCAAAGTTGCTGCGAGCTCATTGGCACGGTTGCAAGCGTTTAACCTTGGGCACATCCAATCATACGCGCGAATAGTTCTCTTATGCACGCGTGTGCACGTGCGTACGTACGTTACCTTAGTATGTGCGCTCTTTATACCATAACTCGCACGCGTGTTCACACTTCTGCGATTACTGTCCAGCACTTGGTTCACTGCATTCGCTTCTTACGGAAACCGCACGTTGTTGATTACGTATCCGAACTGGGTTTTTTTTTTTACTTTTTAGTTATAACTACATCCGTTTCCGCGTTTATCGAATTTACTTCCCAAATTACCTACTACCGTTTTAGCTTCAGTTGAATTTTTAAAACTTCACTTTCTTTTGTTTTCGATCCCCTTTTGATACAGTTACATACATCTTTGGACTGAAAAACCCTACATAGCTTTTATTACGTTTTCCTTTTTAAAATTGGTTAAAATGCCGCCGAAGAGAAGAAAACTTTTTGGACGGCGCACGGCTGCTGCCTCCGCTACAAGAGCACCAAGGGCAAGTGAAACCACAGAGCAAACTTCGTTGCGCCTTTCTCAGATGGCCTCACGCTCTGCTGCCCGCGTCTCCACAGAAAGTACCGCTGAACGGACTGAAAGGCTGGCATCATTAGCATCAGTTATGTCATCACGACGCGCTAGACTTTCAACTGAAGAGTGTTTAGTACAGAATTCACAGGACGCAATACGCGTTTCTAGTCCCCAACACAGACAATCCTTCGGCGTTTAAGGAATGCCAGCGCTACAGCATGTTCTAGAGCTTTAGAAAGCCCTGAACAAACCACTTCGCGTCGACTTAGGAATGCTAGAGTTACAGCATCTTCCAGGGTTTCGGAACAACCTCAACAAACCGCTATTCGTCGTTTAAGAAATGCCAGTGCTACTGCGTCTGTCAGAGCTTTAGCAAGTCCTGTGCAGACCGCTAATCGTCGTTTGAGAAATTCCAGATCTACTGCGTCTGCCAGAGCTTCAGAAAGCCCTGGAGTACTGCGAGTACAGTTCAACAACAATGGCTAAATCGCAAGGACAGACACTCAGCGTCGCGCGTTTGCATTTAGGTGAACAGTGTTTCGCCCATGGACAGCTTTACGTAGGCTGCTCCCGAGTCGGGAGTAAGGATAACGTTTACGTTTACTCTTCAACAAACAAAGTATTACCTACGCAGAAGTCCTATAGCCCATGGTCGGTCACGTTTAAACGCAATGTACACATCTTTATGTCAGCTGCATCGTAGGTTCTTTCATTTTTGAACCCGGTTTATTTAAAGGTCGTTGTAGTATCCACTTGTCATTACTAAGACATTTCATTAAAGGTTGTCTTGCTCACAGATGCTCCCTTATCACTTAAACCCCACCATAGCTGCATTCGCACTTACATGTCGACCACGTAACCATATTCAGTTGCAACACAAAACCAATACGTGGGAAGGTGGATTCATTTAACTGTCAGAGAAGTCAAGTGCGTCCACGCAATTCTGGCCTCAGCAAAAAGAAGTGGGATAATAAAAGAATAGCAGCATGCAGAGTTATAATATGCATTCTCTGCCGTACACCGTTGGTGTGTTTCTCCCCTTACCATAAGGGCTACTTTGGGTAACGCAACGTGCGCTTCATGCTCGCCTCAACTGGCTATTAAAAACTACAAAAAAATTTGTGCCACTTACAAGTACTCACCCCGGCACCTTCCTATACTTCTGCTATGTGGTTCTGTTTGCGGTAGTGGCAGCGCCGTCTTTTGGGCAAAAGACGCGTCTACCTTTCACGCTATTGCGTTTTACTACGTTGCAACTGACACAGTTTATCTCTTGTCATTGTTCTTTTTTTTCTTTTTTCATCAGGTTATTTTATATCCTAGGTGTCACAATGAAAAACAGCAAAAATTACATTAAAGATAAACTGAAATTAATCCTGTAAATGCGGGAAACTTAATTCTATAAACTGGAACCTCTCACCATCGTAACAACAACCTAGATTTGTAGATCATTAATCGGAAGTTCTATTTTACACTGTTACTCATATTCATGATCTTGTACCAAAACTAAATCTAACTTTCAAATTTGCAAATTTCGAAGGGAGATAACTGCAATGTGTTCTTCGATTAAGTTATTTCCCTTGTGTTATAAATTTCGCTTTTGTTAACTGTAAGGGCGCCTCGCAGTTTTGTGAATAATTCTCGCAGCTTACTGTACCCACTTGTAATCTTGTACCAAACTAAAAGAAACACAAATAATACCTATTAATACGGTGGTGTGTTATCTTTATCGCAGAGCAATGGTTAGTAAGCTTAATGATCCGCCAGTTTGATCATGGCGGCGTTGAACTTTCAAAATAATCATCGTTACGTCTTCACGATATCGAAAGTGTTAATTAGCGTGGCAAGGTACGCGCCTCCATTTTTGTGACTTTGTCGTTGAAAAAACAGCACAGAAAAAAAAGTTCCCAAACTTAATAGAAACAAAGTTTGATCGTCAATATGTTATTATTAAGAGGAAAGACAAAGTATTTTTTATTAAATTTTTTAATCCTCCCTAGCACGTTCGGAATTTGGTTAAAATGATTGTTTTTGTTTTGTTTTGTTTTTGTTTTTTGAGTCAGCGGTCGACGTAGTGTTTTTGCGCTTTTTTTTCAGGTGAAAACACATTGATTTGGAAATTCTTGCAAAAATCAAATAACAGCGTGATTTTAATGAAACTTTCAGGACTTATGTACAAATTAATTAAATTATTTTTGAATTTTTAAAAAAATATCTTACTCCTACTTAATTTTATGAAATTTTGAGAAGTTAAATTTCAATCTCAAAATTTGTTTCATTAGTTAAAACTAAAAGAAACCTATTGCTTATTTGCCGAAAATATGCACCGAATAGTAAAACAAAACATAAACGATGACATTATTTAATTAGAAAAGCCTTTAATTGTATTTATGAATAAGATTTAATAAAGAAAATATTGTCTTAAGAAAAAAATTTTTTCGATGAATAATGAATTTTTGCAATAATTGTTTTCACTTTTTTAAAAATTTTTAATTATAATAATTTTTTAATATATAAATCTTTTAAAATTATGCATTACTTCAATCCACTTAGGTGATATTGTTATTAAGTGAAAACTACATTTGCTAATCAAAAATTGAAAAGATTAGTACAAAGTATTTTGCATCAAGATTTTTTAAATAATTTTTTATTTTTTTATGTATATAAAATATTACATATCGTGTCCTTGTTTGAAAGTATAGTCAACCATACACGACATTATCAGAAAATAAGAGCGATGACTATGGAAACATTAAAGTCATACCTTAAATTAGATTACGGGACATATTTTCCAACATTTTAAAGATTACCGAGTACTTAAAAATATATATGAAAGGGCGCTCATCCGTCATTTTCTTAAATTATGTTTTAACAGATAAAGTCTCTGGAGAACAACAAGTAAATCTGTCAACACGTTCAGCGCTTGAGATTGACGTGCGATAAAAAAAAACGCGTAAATCACCGCTACTGTGTTTTAAAAATCCATTTCTCTGTTATTTTAAACTTAAAGTAAATAATATTTTTTCATATCACATTAATTATACTTTAAATCGACTAATATTCTTCAAATAAAGTTTCAGAAAGTTATATTTTATTTTTGGAAGATTTTTAAAACTGTGGATTAACTTTTGTTTACAAATGTATCAAAAATGGCTGATTTTAAACGATTTCTGAAAGCAACCAAAAAGTTGAGATTCTAATCAATATAATTTCAATTTGAAATACACTAGCGTATTTTGCTTACCGGAAATAGTAAATTTAATCATTTCAATTAAAGCTAAAAAGAAAGCTTCAAGAATCTTTTTCATTTTTAAAATTAAAGTTAGAAGAGTTCAAATTTCGGTTGAGACTGAGGCTGTTTATGTTCACGTTGTATTAATGACCTTGAGAAAGAAAGGAATCTATTTCTGTTTGAGTTCTTTCCTATCGTAAGATACTTTGATAAAAATGTTTTTTTATCTCTTTTATTCCACAATGGCCGACAGAGAAGAGAGTAAGTATTTATCCACGCGCACGCGTCGCAACAGAATGTGATACAGGGTCGGAGTTTAATGTGGGATTTTTCCGGTGAGACCCCTCGGTACTTTTGGAAACACTTCAGATGCCGGATAATAATCCCAACCTCCTCCCGAAGGTCAATAAGTCAGTGAATACATGAGCATATCACTCTCCCATAATCACAATTGCCTTATTACAAAGACATTGCCAATCTTGATAGGAGCCAGTTAATATTGTGATGGATATTATTTTGGAGTATCTGTCCGAGTAATAGGATGTTAAAAATAAGACAGCAGCGGAAAGCTATGAAATTGCCCCACTTGTCTACCAAAGAACTTATGCTAACGACTGCTAGATAGCATTGTTAAAAGCAGTATATAAGAAAAGTCATACTTTTTTTTATCCATAGTATGCCTTAGAGATACGACGTGTCTTGTTTCTCTTCTGGGAGACATTTCCGCCCAAAGCGAATCTAATGTCATATTGAATACAACACAGTAATTACGGAACATACAAATATTTAGGCTTATTTCACTACATACAGATATACCTAGTAATTCTACCAGATAAGCAAATAACTCTTCTTAAATGTAAATCTCACACAATATATATAGGATTTTTATATACCAGACACCTCTATGTGTATCCCTTAATTTACCTCATTTGTATTCTTTCTATTTAGTTTACTGTATCACGAATAACCTCTACAACGCCGTTGTAATCTCGTAATTTTTATGTATATAATAAATCTGGTCAGGAGGTGCGAAGCAGGCCTAATGGATAAGAACACGTAAACCGGAATCGGTGAGCAAAGTTCAAATTCTGGTTGAAGTAGTTTGTATTTGTCGGAGTTAGCTCCTCCTCAGTTCCTTAATCGTCCAACAGGGGTCTCTCTCCCCTGGCTATAAATACTAGTTGACCCTTCGCCTCGAGCTCTCTTTTTTCCACTTAGGCCTTGGGCCACCACCTCGTGTGGAGTTGAGGTAAATCTCTCTTTGCAAGTAACACCAATATGTGACCTCTCACAGATACAGCATTTCCCAAATTCTGGGAACACGCTAAGAACAATACACGTACGTACGAACACTCACCACAACACACAAACATAATTTCTCCATACAAACTTTATGTAACTGTCCATGTCTTTGTTTAACTCGTTATTAATATATATTTGTTTACATACATATATATCGGTCTTGTTTGTTTTCTTTGTCTTCTTTGGATTTAATTAAAGTCAAACATTCTCATGTAGCTGGACCGGCTAGCAGGAAATTTTAACCTTCTGATATCTCTTGACATCTTCACCCCACGGTCAACTACATATTCACTTGAGAAAGGCAAGAATCCAATTCCTTTATTATGCTGCTGGTAATGTGTAACTCAGTACAAGCTGTCGAATGTTATTTGGAGAAGAAAGGGAAATCGCCGAACTAACTCCATTGTCCCGAGAAATACCCTGAATAACTCATCATGATAACACGAAGTTCTACGTCATCGGATAATTTTATGCATTTATTTATTCATCTATATGGCCAGGTGCCATTCTTAAGAGAAACATTTTTTCAGATCACGTAACAAACCTACATATTGCAAAATCATTCCATGTCCTTAAACACTATGCAGCCATATGCAGGTTCATATCAGTTCAGTTTGCTGAATAATACGCAATATTCTGACAATACAACAATGGAAGTGACAAGTTAGTAAGGAAGTATTACAAGATGGCGCGAACTAAAAAGCTTCCCCACTCCTCCACCCCAAATCAAATGTAATTTTGGAAGTGGATCTGCCGAGAACTTTTCAATACTTCTTCGTATAATATAAGGTATGTACAATTAAATAATTTTAATTTAGAGCATCTTGTATTTGAGGCGTGACCAAGTCTCTAGGATGAACATTTAAAAATAATACAGTGTAACCCGGATATAAGAGACCCTGATATAAGAGAAACCTGGATATAAGATAGATTTTCTCTGGTCCCAAATTAGAGCCTGTGTTAATGTATATATAATAGACCAAACCCGGGTATAAGAGAAACCCGGATATAAGATACTTCTTCTCCGGTCCCGACAACTCTCTTATATCCGGGTTACACTGAAAAGAAGGAACGGATAAAAAGAGAGAAAAATCAACAAGTAGAGGAAAAAAAAACAAAACAAAACAAAAAAAAACCGCTGGCCAAGCGCAGAAAGAGACAATCAGATTGCAAATGACAAAGCTAGAGTGGAAGGAAGAGTAGAGAGGGGAATAATGAGAAAGATAAAAAAAAAATAAAAAGAAACGAATGATTTAAATTTTAAAAAGTTATATACCAAGCCTAAACAATAAAAATTCAAGGTTAGAATCGAGTGACAGGAGCAAATGGAAAAGAAAGCAAATAAAGGATAAAATAATAAACGGGATGGGGAAAATTAAAGAGAGAATGAAAAGTGAAAAGCGATCAGTTTGAGAACGGCTACGAAGACTGTCAAAGAAAATGATTAAAAGAAGAAAAGAAACAGAAAATGACAGATCATTTGACAATCTTTATTACCGTAATGCACAATAAAGTAACATAGGATTGAAAAGAAGAAAACTGGCAATAACTATCGTCACACAAATTAAGACAGTTACTTAGCAGCCTACAAAAATGAATTCACCCTCCTACCCCATATTACCACATTCTCTGAAACCGAAACTATCTTATGCATATTATTATACATACTAGTAAATTAATGCCAAAATAGCTCTGGGTTAAATAGCAGGGCAGACTATGGCAGACATGACTGAAATCAAGGCGAACAACATTGAATTCAAAACTGTATGTAGCCTTGGTGATGCACTTGGAGAGCCAGGGAAAATATTTCACAAATAACTGCGGTGATCTCTTTGGTGGTTTTATAAGCGCACAAGGCCGAAAGTATAGAGCACCCAGTGAGGATCGAACTCACTACTCAGTCGTAATTGTTCAAGCTTGTTAACCATTACACCAACGTCGAGGTGCACTTGCGATGATCTCTATTATTTCGACTGCGGTCGATGAGTTAGGTAGGCAGGTGAGGTATATATTTCATTGCAGTAAACAGTATCTTAAAGTGTTTCACATAAAATATTTAATATGCGTACAAAATAATAATAATAATAATAATAATAATACATAAATATTCTATACATTCTATAATTTAAATCATAGTATTCCAAAAAAGAAGCCAGTATCTAACCAACAAAATCTGGTCTACCACATTGGTTGAACTCAGGTCTTGATAAAGACTGAGACGGCCAAAATTATTTGAACTAAATCAAAACAAAACTTCGGGGAGTTTATCCACAATTTTGATTCCCGCGTACAGTACCTTATTTGAAAATTGAGAAAATACAATATAAAAATTAAACACGGGCCAATTTGGTTGTATTTAGCCTGTTTGGATGAATATATATATATATATATATATATATATATATATATATATATACACACGCACACAGAACGATTACAAAAGGTTTGTCTACGAATCTTTGGATTTGGGACGTTGAATATAACATCAATCAGCTAAGTGACAAATCTTGTATTTTTATTAATCCTATATATATATATATATATATATATATATATATATGTGTGTGTGTGTGTGTATATATATATATGTGTGTGTGTGTGTGTGTGTGTTTTATCTAAAAGTTTTCCTCGACAAAATCAAAGAAAGAAAAAAATATTAGAAAATGAAGTTTTATTTTATTATATGGTGGAGTATTTTCAAGAAATGTGTAAAATTTCCGGTGCGACATGGGAAACACTAGATAGCTTGAAAGATGAATAGATTGATTAATCTGTTCAAATTCTCTGAACGTTTGTGTAACACCTCGTATATAAAATATAGAACAGTAAAGAAAGATAGAATAAAATAAAGAAGAAAGAGATGTGGGGAAGCGAAATACAAGGTCAAAGGAAAATTGAAGGGAAATAAAGAGAGAAGAAAGACAGAGGGAAACGTTGTTGTTTTTATGTTAATATAAAAGAAGAAACTATGGCCTTACCAACATTAGCAACATAAAGCCTTCCAACGACTTCCTCCGGATTAACCATCGCTGACCAAGATGTCGGTGAGTTTTCACTCGAAGAGGAAACTGCAAAATTGCTTTGGGACAACCGATCGTTTGAAAATTGTCTTTGGCAGCGCGGATCTTGACTTTTGTTCTGCTCTTTATTTTGAACCGGTGATTCAATAAGAAGAGTTACAGCTGAACAACCGCTCCATCTCACTCGAGAAGTTTCGCCAACACCGTAAGATAAAATGACGTCAGTATGCTTGTAGGCCATCTTGAAAGCAGCTGAGATAGACGCTTGTTGATCAATTTCTTTTGATTTTGTCTGGCTTGACATACATCCTTTTGGAATACATTCACTGATAGTGTTGTCGCCGATCTGAGACTTGGCCATACTTTCTGGCATTTCTTGCTTCTCTTTACGTACTTTGTTATTTTGACTGCTATTTCTTCCAAACTGCAATCGATTCAGACCCCTTAAGATTTTATCTGGTATTTCGTCTTCACTGTCCAATAATTGGTTTCTATAATTCTTGTTAACGAGGTCTTTTGGTTTGAGATGATCATTCTCGAAACAAGAAATTTCATAATCTAATTTCTTAGGCTGCTTTCTCTCGCTATTAATCGACTTTGAAACAGTTCTTTCTTTACACTTTTCAGAAATTTCTTTTCCAGGATATTTAGAGTGCGAATCAGCAAAATGTTCATACGTAGATAGGTTTTCATTATCATCAGGATACTGTATATGACCATCACTATCTTTCAGTATTTGTACATCTTTAGAACCTCCTTCAGTTTGAAAACCATCCTGAAAGCAAGTAGCCTTCCAATAATCGTCGATAGTCGGTTGTGCTTCTGTCTTACGATGTAAGCACGGCATTATAGTGTCTTTCAGAAAATCATGCAAATACCTTGACGCGACCGAAGCTGCTGTTGAACCATGATAACCATCAAAAACGGCAAAATACGATATGTTTACCGCACTCTCCTCATCTTTCGCTAAAAAGCAATCTTTGAAAATCACAGCGTCCTCCATATCTCTTCTGTACATTTTGTTCTGAGTGGAACAGATTCCCACACTGGACACGCAGGAAAGTTTTGATGTGAATGATGTATTACAAAATTTATCGATTTCCTTTTTCCGGTTTTTGTTTTCACTTCCGGCGTCGGCAGACAATAGCGACGTCAATGAACAAGCTAAGGGGTCGATATCGTTTTTCAGATATTCGAACGCTTTGTTCAGCTCTTCAATGTGTGCGAGAATTTCAGTCGAGCTGTCTTTAGCTGAGGTCGCTAACATACCATAAGGCGGATGCGTATTTCTGTGCTTAACTGTCATTTTGAAGAGTTCGTCTTTTAATCGAGAAAGTACGATGTTTCTTTGCTCAACGAGGGAAGATAAGTTTTGAGGAGGGGTCTTTTTGGTCCACTGTAGAATTTCCAAGGCTCTGTGGTAAGCCTTGTGATTTCTCAGCATTTCGACTTTTACGTAAGTGTCGCATTTCGGGCAGTGGATGACTACATCTTCCGAGCCGTAATGAAGTAAATCTGAAATAATTTAGTATATTAGTTTTTTGCATAAAAGACTTGCGTGATTGCCCACCGCTTCCCATATTAAAATGGCGTTCGAGGTTATCATTAACTGTTTTAATCAATATTGTTGAAATAGGCAATAATTAAATTTTAATTTAGTATGATGACAATTTCAACGTTGCTTTTTTATCTCAGTAGGTCAAAATATTTATTATAATCTCCCCAAGATAGTATCTAACCAACAAAATCTGGTCTACCACACTGGTAGAACTTAGGTCTTGGTAAAGACTGAGGCGGCCAAAATTATTTGAACTAAATCAGAACAAAACTTCGGAGAGTTTATCCACAATTTTGATTCCAGCGTACAGTATCTTATTTGAAAATTGGAAACTATCTTAACTTATATGCATATTATTATAAATACTAGTAGACTAATGCCAAAATAGCTCTGGGTTAAATAGCAGGGCAGACTATGGCAGACATGACTGAAATCAATCTAGGAGAACAACACTGAATTCAAAACTGTATGTAGCCTTGGTGATGCACTTAGTATATAGAGAACTATGGAAAAGATTTCACAAATAACTGCGGTAATCTCTTTGGTGGTTTTATAAGCGCAGCTTAGATGTGTCACAAGGCAGAAAGTATAGAGCACCCAGTGAGGATCGAACTCACTACTCAGTCGTAATTGAAGCTTCTTTTACTACTTTTGCAAGGAGTTGGGTTAAAGAGATTTTCGGAATATCTTTCTACCAATACTGTTACACAATAGGCATTCCACTCGTGGAGAAGTTGCTACACCCACCTCTATTTGTATTGTAAGCGAGTACAACCTATTGGTTAATACATGTATCATATGATGCCCTGTTAATCCAGGGGGATAATCTGTTTCATGCTCTCCCCCGTAGAAGACGCCAATATGTATAAACTTCATAAAAGTTACTCTTTTGTCCATTTATTTGTTTGTTCATACATTATAATTTGCTGGAATATGAACTTGTTGTAATGGAATGTCCCACACTCCCTATCGCCTATGTGCACTGACTATATTGGTAGATATATATAGTGAGCACGGGATATACCTGGGGGGTTTGCTTCGGGAATTACTAGCTTGCCACCCGATTCCCTGTCTTTCAGTAGTGTATTCTTTTTTACAATAAACCTCTCTTCTTTCACCTACGCGCGTGTTGCTGTTCCTTCACTCGAGTACCACCTTTGTCTGTTTGTAACCTTCTTTAAGGATACAACATAACTAAAAATGTTATCTACTGTATATTTGCCAATTAATATTTTGTAATTATTTTTAAATTAATACTTAAGCATTAATTTTTACTTTTTAATCATTCATTAGTTATTAAGGAGCTCATATTTCAAATTGCATTCCAGCCATTTTTTAAAACTATCAGTTACTGTTTGCCACTCCGCCATTCAGTAAATTTAACGTTATTTTAAATATCCCTGCAGTCATAATACAGGTTTGCCCTGCTACCCGAGACTGGAGCGTTCTCATGAAACCTTTCGTCATCCGAAATAGCTTAAAGAGAAGAAACATCATAATTTATATGGGAAAATTTTAAGCGTTCCAAGTCCCCAAAATATACTTGCATGAGATTTTGTCTACAAGTGACAATGATGCAATAATTGATGGAAATATTATTTTAATTCCGAACGGACACAGAAGTTTAGCGTAAGTCTCTGGATAATTTTAGTGCCTAAAAATAACTGTATGATAGAAAACTATGCAAGGCTAAGATGTCAAACATACTGTTGCATTTTAAGCTTTACGCAACGATGAACTTCGACCTACGATATCCAGGGAAGTAGACATAAAAAAAGATCAGGGAACGCTCAGGATGTTTCCCAATATAAATTAATGGTGATTGCGTCTTCGCTTTACGCCATTTCATAAAAGAAGAAACATACAATAATGTAGGGTTTCCTAACAAACAAAAACAAAAACAAAAAAACAAAAACAAAAAAACAAAAACAAAAAAACAAAAACAAAAGAAGTGGCATAATGTGAACATTCTAAAATCAGTGATATATTCAACTGATGCTGACGGTGATAAACCCAGAAATCTGCTAATATGTACAAAACAGTGCAGTGTGGAACTTCATTAGAAATGTTCACTCTTAACATTTTTAACTTTCTGTCTATTTTTCAAAACGTTAGATGAATTACCTTAAAATATTAATATTCCATTTGAAGAAGAAATAACTTACCATACTCATTTAAAAAGCTTTCATTTGTTGTTCTGCGGGTGTTATCTCGCAATGCATTCTGGGATGACTTGGTTGAAGGAAGTGCCCGGCTCCAAGACCCAATGCTTTGTTCACTCATTTCATATTTATGTCGGTACTTTAAAAAATAATTGTATAGATATATATAACGTTAGTTTTATAAATATAGAGAAGAATTACTTAACTGTAATTGTCCCAATTAATTGTAACAATTAAGTAATTCTTCGATATATATATATATATATATATATATATATATATATATATATATATATATATATAAATATTACCAATGCTCTATTTTTAATATTGAGTACTATATGAAAATATCTGCATTACTTTTAAATCTTAAATCTTCAATTATATATATATATATATGATAGCGAGATAGTCTATGCGCGTGCATGCGTGTGTGTGTGTGTGTGTGTGTGTGTGTGTGTGTGTGTGTGTGTGTAGTGAGTTCCGAGAAAAAATATATAAGCAAAAATAAAAAGAATTAAAATTAAAATAAGGCATTCGCTTTCTATTACAACTCTTTTCTCACTCTCTCTCTCTGTCTCTTTCAACTAACGAGAAGACAACACTCAAATAAAAAAGAGGAAGAAAAAATGACTGAACCAGGTCGCAAAACGGCGGACGTTTGCTGGACTAGAGTCTAGCCATTTGTGACTAAAAACTACCAAAAACCAGAGAAGCTCTACACATAACTTCCGCTATATAAACAAAATGAAGAAGAAGGGAGCGCCAGAAAAAAACAGCCATGCGTGTCGCGTAAAGAAGTTAATCGGTCTTCTGTTAACTTAAGACATGTCTCAGACGTTCTTAGAACCGAGAAAAAGAGCAGATTGAGGCCGACCTGGGCTTTATCCCGATTGCTACCAAGGTCCGATTTATAAACGAAATTTCGCTACCCAGAATTACAGAGGACTCACTCCTATCTAAATCAAATAAATAAATATATATTATTTATTTTATATCATTGAGTCGGTTCGTTTTATTTCCGAATTTCCGATAAATAAATACCTAGAAGCTCTGATGCAACTAGAGAGAGAGAGAGAGAGAGAGAGTGAGAGAGAGAGAGAGAGAGATGTTTTCTGCTATCATCTTTTAACTGTATTGTCACAAAGCATGTGGACTTGTTGGTATCACTGCAATAGTCTTAAAATTGTACTCCTGAACAGGCTCCTCTTCTCTCTAAACTCTACAATAAACACTTTGCTGCTCATTAACTTCCTGCCTGTTGGAAATTATCTTCTATAGTTCCTGTTTTAAGAACAGATGAACCGCCTGATCCTATTAGTCTTCTACCCCATTTTGGCAAAGTCCTAGAGGCTCTAATCAACTCCGAATTGGTTGCAGACAAACCATATGGCTTTTTTGCTTCTCTAGGTCAACTGTTGATGCGTTAACGGTTATAGTCTATCAAGTTTTAGATAAGAATGGTGAAGCTTGGACGGATGTTGTAGATATCTCGAAGGCGTTTGACAGGATTTAGCATGCTGGCCAAGTTGAAAGGTATTTCTGGACGAATTTTTGAATTGGCTGAAAGTTGTCTTGAACGGCCACTCTTCTAGACCTTTTTACATTAATGTTGGTGTCCCCCAGAGCTATATCCTTGACCCAAAGTTATTAGTAATTTTCACCAACGATCTTCCCGGTGTCATCAGTTCTTGACTAGGTATCTATGCCGATGAAACAACTATTTACTCCTGTGTTAATGGTAAGTCTGATAGGGTCCATAAGGTGAAATTGCTAGTTGATCTAAAACATCTCAATTTCAATCTGTTGTTAACTGAGGCAAGAAATAGCTTATTAATTTTAATGTCTCCAAAACAAAATTGCTCTCTATTAATCGTCTTAGAGAAACTTTTTTTTTGCTTTCTATCAACATCTGATGTTAACATTCAAAATCGTGTCACGTTGCGCCTTCTCGGGCTAACGTTTTTGCTGTATCCTAGGAAAAGTTTACTGAATAAGAATAACCAAAACGAAGGTTGGAAATGGAACGATAATATTTATAACAAGAACAACATACAAGATTCGCCAGCCGCGTGTAGTAAGTAATCAACTGTCAGAAGTGAATCAAGGTAAATCCCAAGTCAATCCAACATACAGTATATTCCACTGTATTTATAAGAATTGGGACATGCTCATTATAGTCCATATGTACGGTAAAACAGTTTTGTATTGATATGAAGCGGGACGATTATATTGAATCAATTGCTAGGTATGCTGCTTGGAAAGTTGGTTCACTGTCTTGTTCTAAAGAATTTTTATTGCCCAAATCTATCTTACACATTTATAAGTCCATGCATTGAATAGTGCTGTCATACCTGGTCTGGTGCTCAACAGAAGAATCTGCAATGTTATTGGTCCTAACCTGACACCTCGGCTTGAGTCATTTTTCTAATGTGGCTTCCCTGTGACCCTTTCTATAAATATTTTCAGGGTAAGTGTTCTAGTTAGCTTTTCTCTTTGGTACGTTGACATTACGAATTTAAGCACGGTATTAGATTGTCAGCTACCTCTTATCATTTACATTTGAAATAGCTAGATTTAACTGTAAGTTCTATGCTAACAGGTTTTTCTTTTATACTTCTCGCTTTTGGAATTTTTTTCTGGTCTCATACTTTCTAATTAACATTGGTCTTCAAAAATTTAAATGCAGTATCAATCGTTATCTTCTGTCTACTTGAATCCTGGTCTTTTATTGTTCTCTTTCCTTAATGATGTTTTTTTGTCTTAGATTTTTCGTACTCAATGCCCCTTGTGTCTTAGTGGCTTTATCACCTTGCTTGGAGTGAAATGATAAAAAAAATGACTTATCTTGTTTGCCAAATCTAGAATTTCGCGTCTAAAAGCTTATCAGTGCCAGATGTGGATGCCTATAGCCTATATTGAATATTAACAAATCTCATATCTATACACTTTCGTAACGAACGCTATTTATAATTTTCAAATTTGAACTTCTTATCACACTAAAAGTACGTTATAAACGTCTCAAAATTTAAATACAGAACTAGTTATATATATATATATATATATATATATATATATATATATATATATATATATATATATATATATATATATATATATATATAATTATGCCATTATTCTAAATTTCCGTATATTATATAATTGGTAAATGTTCAGACATCGATTATTTATTTTTAAATTATTTATAGATTCAGTTTATTTTTGTATTTAAAAACTTTTATTTTTAGTAAGAATATCAAACGTATTTTTAGATTAAATATATATATATATATATGTGTGTGTGTGTGTGTGTGTGTGTGTGTGTGTGTGTGTGTGTGTGTGAATGTGTGTGTGTGGGTCTGTGAGTAGAAATTTTTTCACTTATTTTATGAATGTTACTATGTATCCAGTCTTATCACTAAGTCTCCTGAAGAGTGGATGTGGCTATATGCAAAGGAGAGTAGGTACGAAATAACTGAACATTTAATTTTATTTATTACTAGTACAGCTCTATCTCTTGATAGCGAGCACTATAATTACAAAGACTTGTCTTAAAAACGTCATTTTGGTCGATTTTTTGTTATATGAGCGAGAAAGAGGGAGAGAGAGAGAGAGAGAGAAACATCTAGATATGAAAATAATCGAATGAAGCAATTCAGCATATACCTGTATCAAAATACAAAATATCTATTTTAATTTATAAAACATACTTAATAAATTATAAATTTGTCACAATAAAAACGTCGTATGTAAACGTTAATTTATCAATGTTTTTCATCCATATATATATATCCACAAATACTAAAACAAATGCACTCATCTATTTATATACGTAATCTATCTTTGTGTATAATTCCTTCTAGTGTTTCTTCAGATAATTTCCAAGATTTAAGGAGATTAATCAAAACTTTACTCTCCTATAAACGCTTTCATCTGAATCGTTTAGTTCCAGGTTTGATTGAGAAGTGCGGCTGCGTCGTATCGATATTGGAGATCAAAGTGCTAATTTGCAGGCTAATTAATAAATAGAATTCGCTGCCAACCATAATTGGTGCAAGAATAAGATTAGGCTTTCGATGGGCAAGGGCATTAGGCACAGAGGTGAGATCATCAAACGATACACAGAGTATGAAAACAGCGGAAGAACGCACGTTAGGTGAAGAAGAGTGTGTCGCGTGAAACAGAATTATTAAAACGAAAGTGTCTTGTAAATCCGGAAGGACACTTTTTGTTGGTTATTCCCATACAATTTGATACAGGGTATCCAAAAATTGGCACCTTTTTGTAGTCTAATAACATAACCAATTCTTTGCTCAAATGATCTCAAATTTTAACAAAATATCTAAAAACTAAGTTGACTGTACGGACTTATAAGAATCTACCAGGTAGATGAAAAGGGCGAGTCATTGATGATGATAATGTGCTGTTGAAATGGCCACCACGTTGACCTGATTTAACACCCTGTGATTTTTTCTTTCTATGGGGCTATGTGAAAGGACAAGTTTATATCCTTCCCTCTTCCTACAAGCCAAGAGGAACTTAAGCAGAGAATCACTGAGACGCTGGAGAATGTTAGGCAAGACATGGTAATGCGTGTTTGGCAAGAGCTGGAGTACCATCTTGACATGTGTCGTGTCACAGGTGGTTCGCATATTGGCCATTTGTTAAGGCATGTGAAATCGGTTATAAAATCTATATTCATTTGAACATCTTGTTTGAATTTGGATAAATAAATCTTTTATTTTTCAACATAAAGCCTATTTAGTTTCGTTTGCCTGGCCCATGTAGTTACTCAGATATTCACATTTTAAATGATGTCAATTTTGAGGATACACCCTGCACTATATATATATTTATGTGTGTGTGTGTGTGTGTTTTATTTTAGGATAGTAAAACAAAAACATGTTGATTTTTAAGACATTCCCAATACAAACGGGAATATTTTGAAAAACTGGTCTTCATTTTGTTTTTGTTTCAATATACGAAAATAAATAATATTTAGCTCTACTCTAAATAATATTCAACCCTCTTTTAAATTAAATGTTATGTACAGTGGAATTAAACTCCATTTGTTCTCATTTTACCTGGATATATATATATATATATATATATATATATATATATATATATATATATATATATATATATAGATAGATAGATAGATAGATAGATAGATAGATAGATAATGATTTGAACAATAAAAAAATATTAAAAAATTAAAATTTTCAGACACACTAGGTTGTATATTAATATTTTTTTGTTTTAGGTTCCTTGACTAATTTTGACTGTTTTATTGGTTGCTGAGGGGGGGATGTGTGTTAACACACACATACCCCTCTCAGCAACCAAGTGTATGTTATCTCAGAAAAGTGTATGTTATCTTTTAATTCTTTGGGAGTGTGTATGATGTGTATAAGTCTATATATTGGTATGAGTGTGTGTATATGTGTGAGACCTCAACACCTCTGCAAGCATGTCTGTCTTGTGTGGGTGAGAAATGTGGGTAGGGTTTGATTTATTAATTCTATCTATGTTGTTAAATTTATGGTTAAGACCGTCTGAACGAAGTGTTCTGAGGCGCAAAATCCATTTGTCTTCATGTTCCTCTAGTATTTTTCTAATGTTATCTTTTCTATCTATTTCTATTTTTTTCAATTACAGTGAATTTGGCATGGGTTTTAAAATCCTGTTTTTTCTAGGTGTAAATGTTCTACAGTTAATAATCTTTTTCGTGAGGAGCCGACTTGATCCGATTCCGATAATTATTAATTTAGTAGTGAAAGGGCTATTCATCTATATATATATATATATATATATATATATATATATATATATATATATATATATATATATATATATATATATATTGTTCTATAATATATTCCCCCGCCCTGTCTGTTCAGATTAGAACTAAAGTTAAAGTTGTAATATTCCTTTGTTTTGTTTTTTATTATTGCATTTGGTGGCATAAATGTGACAACATTTTATATTTTCAATCCAGTTTTCTTCAATTCACGCACGCATGTGCACATACATATGCACGCGTGTTTACGTACATACGGATAAACATGTACATCTCATATACAGCGACATATACAGAACAAAACAAAATACGTCCCAGTAGCTTTGTCTCGATTCCTGTACTTTTTATCAATTTCCTACAGTTCACACACATACGCATGCGCGTACATATAAATGCAGCTCTCTTTCTGAGAGTCACACTTTTAACACGATCGAGTTGAAGATGGCTATATATCAAAAGGAATAACGGAAGAGCCAATAATAATGATCTTTTTCAATGTGATATGCTCAATAACTTACTGTTGTGTCGGAAACCTACCACCCCTCTTGAAGATGAACTTGTCTGCGTCTAAAGACTTTAAATAGCGGCACGTCGAGAGACAGAGTGCGAGAGAAAGTTCTTGGCTGAGCTAGTTATAGACTACTCAGGCGATTTCTGTACCTTTTACCAACCAATAAAACCCTTTTTATTGTTACGTGTTATTTGTCGTTTGTCTCTACAAACCCCAAACCAACATCATAACACTTACAAAGAATAATAATTAATCAATCAATTAATTAATTAATCAACAACAACTACGACATTCCTGAAGACATATAACTTGATTAGAACTGGTTCAAGAAAACTGAAGAAATAAATGTTGACAAAAGAATATAAAGAGAACCTTGGATGTGAAATACGAAGACAACCAATCCAGTCGCAATGAATGTGACTTTCTGTGAAATTCGTTGCGAAATTCCAACAAATAAACAATTAAAGTAACGTGAAAATTACTTATCTATGGTGAAAACACCAAATAATGTTAGCCGTAACAACAGAAAAAAAAACACGAGAGCATAGCATTGTACAAAGAGAAAAATACTAAAATAAATCCCAGAAAAAAAATATGTAAATTTTACAGATTCATAAAGATATACGAAGAGGTATTGAAAAGTTATCACTTTCATCAATTTCCTTCACATGGAAGCGTAGTATCTATTCTTTTCTGACATGAAAGAAGGTGCCTTATCCCAGGGATTTCAACCCTTTGACAGCACCCACCTCATTGCACTAAGACAGGTGGGGATGGTGTAATATCGATGCCAGTGTCACAGTGTTCGCGGGGATTCGGCATTTTCTGTCTTTGACCCATAAAATATGTGTATGGACACCTCACGCTACAAAAGACCTTGTGTCACATCCTGCCTTCGTGGGGAGCTCAGGTAAATAACACCTGACTAAAACATCAGAATTTGGGCGGAATCCTTCATTAGCCGAAAACTTTTCAGCACCTCGTAAATATGGATTCACAAATATAGTCTATAAAAATTGTCACTTTCCTCTAAATAAAAATAACTATAGTCAACGATAATTCAATACAGTTTTTTATTAGCATGAGGATTCTAAGCATGACAAGTCTCATATTAACATAAAACGAGATTCATTCTTTTTCGAAAGCTCGTAGAAGATTTATCAGAGTACAAGTTCAGATATCTTTATGTAAAGATCTCCATTTTGTATAATTAGCATATACAGTGAGGTGATTCTGAGAAGTCCTACTAGGATTCATTATTGGCGATCACAATCTTAACAACACGAGATATGCAGATGGCACGTTGTTGATAGCAGATGCAGAAAGGAAACAAGAAATCCTACAGAAGCTAGTGAATGAAAGTGAAAAGAAAGAACTAAATATCAATTGCAAGAAGACAGAATACATGGTTGTCAGCAAAAGAAACAGGCTAACATGCAAATTAAAAATCGGAGATACCAAAATCAAACAAGTACAACAATTTAAACATCTGGGAAGTGGTTTAAGAGAGAACGAAGAGTATGACACTGAAATCCGAAGACGCATCGTGATAGCCAAAGATGCCTTCCAAAAGCTGAGCAGAGTATTAAGAAACAGAAAAACTTCGTTAGAAACAAAGAGAAGAGTACTGATTAATCGTAATATCAGTCCTCCTATATGGCAGTAAATGCTGGACAATTCTCTTACAGATGAAGAATAGACTTGGTGCAACAGAAATATGGTTCTACAGAAGGATGCTGAGGATACCATGGACCGAACATTTGAGTAACGACGAGGTTTTAGGGAAAACAGAAACAAAAAGGGCACTTATACTCAACATTAGAAAGAGACAGTTGAAATTTGCAATAAGAAAAGAGGTATTGGAAAATTTGATACTTACATGAGAGATTGAAGTTAAGAGGGACAGAGGAAAGCAACACATAACCTATCTAGTAAACTTGTATAAAACTTGTATAGAACAGGGTTTAGGAGAAATAACAAAAAGACAAAAAATAAGAGATACAAGGGATAGAAAATTGTGGAGAGCCATGATCGCCGAGGCACGTAGAATAAAACTGTATGTGTGCAGTCCATACCACAAATATATCGTTACCTTTGTATTAAAGTTAAAAATAACATTGCGCAAATAACATCACCTTATGATAACCTTTCAAAGACAGACCTAACAACTGTGATCAATACCCAACCTAATGTTATCTTCGCGGCACTCACAGAAAATAACTGAAATTTTAAACTCTCATTAGGGTTACATTGTAAGCATGAAATAAAGCTCAACCTTGTGAATTTGATACGCATGGCGAGACTCAACTAAAATTAACTGATGCTTAAAAAAAAGAAAGTATACTCTAAATTGCAGCAACAGAGGACTTCCATAGTTTCATTTCTGAAAGATATTTCGAAAGTTATCTCCTGCTGAAATTGAATTCTCTCTCTCTCTCTCTCTCTCTCTCTCTCTCTCTCTCTCTCTCTCTCTCTCTCTCTCTCACACACACACAAACACACGCACAAGGGGAAGGCGGAAGTTTGTGCATCGCACATCTACCTCATCCTTGTTTACAGGCTCTCAGTACTTCCATTCCTGTGCTATCGAATCAATTCGAGTCTTGTTTTACCTCATGTGGGGCGACAAAGGTCCTAAGGTGCGTCGCGCGGTCTGTTGCCTTCATCCGTCTGAGGACGGTTTAGGAATGCCCAGCAGTGAGATTCGTCAACAGACACTGCGACTCAAGTTTCTGGATCAGGTGTGTATACAAGATGAGGGTAACAGCCTATTCTGGAAGGAAGACGCCAAGAAAGAATTTCCGTCTTTGAGAAGTGTGCATGATGGTGAGGAGGAGGATCCCACCGCAATCCACGAGCCGAGTGCTTCTATTACGGGTGTCGACTTTCTCTGGCAGGCTTTACACGGGTTAAGGAAGGCTTCTCCGACACTCGACTGTTGATTCCTAAGCCATTATATGATGTGTTAATGCTGGTTTGCTCGAGATAATTTGAGGGACCAATGAGGCTTGACGAATTAGGATTTGGGGCGTCCCGCTTGTGCTGCAGCTGAAGAGCAATGAACACTTTGTGTTTTTGTGCTTTTTGTATATATGTACTGTTTTTACAGAGAAAGTTTTTCCTTGTTCTAAAATGGTTATATTTAAAACGTGGTCAATGCACAATTCAAAAAATCGAAAGTGTAGAGCTAGTAAAGATCTAAAATATTATAAACTCTAACCTTTTCCACTAACGCTGTTTATATATATATATATATATATATATATATATATATATATATATATATATATATACGTAAAAACAAAATGAAAATATTTATTTGGCAATGCGGGGTGGTAGCATCTGTTAGGGCCCCAGCTATAGGTAAACAATGAATCTCCAAATAAAATTAACAATACATTTTTATACCAAAATGACAATCAGTGCGACACTAAAAAACAAAATGTAAAAATACATTTGCAGTAAAAACAGAAAGCCCGAATAAACTTAACTTTATCAATACATGTGGGAAAAAAATCAGCTGCTTATATCTACAGTCGACTGTTCCATTCTCACCGGGGGAAAAGAGAAATTTCAATTACTTCTGAATACTACAACATTTTCATAGTAAAATCAGCAATACCTTTTATAATCTAGAAATAATACCCAAAAAACATAACTCTACTCTGAAAGTATAAAATGATGTACAGATCTTAGTTGAAAGCATACAATTACATACAAAATATTTAGATTTTGTCATGCAATAGAGGTTGATATGCCGTTAAACAAAATCAACCAACCAACAATACCTATTTAGAGTAAAATTACCAACAATAAACATTTAAATCAAAGTTGACAAGGATACATTTTATCTGTAACTGAAGGCATATAACTTTGTTCAAAATATTTAGATTTTGGCATTAATTAACCCACAGGGATTGATATGCCGGTAAATAGAAATAACCAACGAACCATCTTTAGTCTTTAACAATGCATTTCATCCCCGGAGGAACTTTGTTTTTACTGAAATCCCAGTCTGTTCATATCTATCTATCTATCTATCTATCTATCTATCTATCTATCTATCTATCTATCTATCTATCTATCTATCTATCCCAGTCTGTTCATATCTATCTATCTATCTATCTATCTATCTATCTATCTATCTATCTATCTACATACCTTATATATTCGAGCGAAATACAAATTATTACGCATGCTTAATGCAAGTAGTAGATATATCTGTCATGACAGATCATTACAGTAAGTAAGCTATCCCAGTCTGTTCATATCTATCTATCCCAGTCTGTTCATATCTATCTATCTATCTATCTATCTATCTATCTATCTATCTATCTATCTATCTATCTATCCCAGTCTGTTCATGTCTATCTATCTATCTATCTATCTATCTATCTATCTATCTATCTATCTATCTATCTATCTATCTATCTATCTATCTATTGTTTCACCAATTGTATTCTCTGGCTTTTTTCGAATAGTAATTTCTGAATCGTGTTCAAATACTTCTCTTTTTAGATTTTCATCACCGCCACAAGTACAAAAATTTTAAGAATTGAACCATAAGATTTTATTATTGGAATATAAATTAAGCATACACAAATGACGATATTTTACCTCAAAACTTTAACAAATATATTTATAATTCTGTTTTTACTTACGTGTCACAGCTGTGATTGTCACTCGTTAACGATATCCTCTTTGATCAATGTAGTGTTTGTCACCACAAAGAATCTTGTATTCTTGTGTGTCATTTGAAAATGGATTAAACCAACAAGTCAGAATACGAATAAGCTAAGTGGTTTGATATCATAACTCCTGAAAAGGAAGTGAAATTCTTTAAACTCGAGCAGAGAAGAAAAAGAAAAAAAACGCACAGTAATGTCTAACAAGAAAATAACCTTTATGAACTCAAGAGTGGAAACCGCGTCAGTTATGTTTACTTGTTGCTAAGTGAACCAATGACACCTTGCCGCGACGTAACCTTCACTTCGAGGCTTGGAACACCGAAGCTATTTGACAACATAGTAAATATTCACCTCAATTCGAACTATTTTCAGTTTAATAACGTTAGGTGATCTGAAATTATGAATAATTCTGTCTTATTTTATCTAATCTGTCTTATTTTATCTAATCTGTCTGATTTTATCCAATGTGCCAACGAGAAACAAGGAAAGCAATTTTCAATAAAAAAATGGGAACATTTAAAAAATTAAAAAAAACTATTGAATAGAAACTGCTTATAGAAAATGTTTGATCTTCTATGTGTCGTGTCCGTTCAGGACGTTGGTGATCACGACTTTCCACAATATCTTACCCTTAGTAAATAGTGTCCTTTTATTTATCTCCCCATAACCCTTTTTTAAGCTAAGTCTAGTTTTGACACGAGGCGACAAGTTGGGGCACCTAGTGATGATCTGTCATGACAGATATATCTATTACTTGCATTAAGCATGCGTAATAATTTGTATTTCGCTCGAATATACAAGGTATGTATACCTTCTTATTCTTCGTATTCTATGTGCCGTGTCCCTTCAGGACGTTGGCGATCTCCACAATTTCCTGTCCTTTGTAGCTCTTAATAAATTTTACCTTTTTGTTATCTCTCCTAAACCTTATTCCGCCATCCATTTATTCAATCTCGTTAGGTAGGTCATGCATTATTTTCTTCTGTCCCTCTTGCCTTCAATCGTCGTGTGAGTATCAGATTTTCCAAGCCCTCTTTCCCCATTATGTGCCTTAGAAATTTTAACTGTCTCTTCCTCATGTTAAGTATAAGTATCCTTTTTGTTTCCATTTTCTCTAAAACTTCTTTGCTCACATGTTCGGTCAATAGTATTCTCAACATCCTTCTGTTGAGCCACATTTCTGTTGCTTAAAGTCTCTTCTTCATCTGTGAAGGGATTGTTCGGTCACACAAAGAAAAAAAGCGTTCATATGTTGCCAACAGTATGATACTATTTTGTCCAACGAGTCGCCAACGAGATTGATGCACTTGTTCATCAGTGTATCAGCATAGAAATATCCCCACGAAAGAATGCGTCGTCAATGGGTGGAACTGCTTTCCGGATAAATATTGTTTAAGGGGCCTCAAAAAATGATGACCTAAAGAAAGCAAGTTAGGACTATGAAGCTGGATGCGGTAAGACATCCTAATCATACTCCTGGAGGTACTTTTTTTTTTTGGCAGGTTGGTTGTGTGTAGAGAGGTGTTGTGCTGTAGGATGACACTCATACGCAAAAGTTCAGTATCTGATTTCGTTAACTGCCTGACCATGCTGTATGAAATCCGCGAGCGTCCCAGAACACATTTGGCATCAGTTTCTTCGCTGACTGCTGAACTTTTATCGGGTTGGTAACGATAAATGCTTCCAGGTCATGGAATCAAGCTTGGCTTCTTCATATTAACATCTGTTTAGGCTTCTCAAATGACTTTAATCTAGGAAGCAGTTCCACAGAGAAGACGCTGCTATTGCAAAGCTATAAGAGAGGATCCAGTCACTTGACGATACATTCTTTGAGGAGGATATTTATACACTGGTGCAATCTCGGAGGCAACTACATGAAAAAGTACAGTATATATAGTTTCATGGCATGTTATATACCATGTTATATTTATGGGTAAGAGTGCTCAGTATTCAGGGATAGAGCGTATGTAAATATAATAGTGGACACTCATGTTGTAGCGGACCGGGGGTTTACGTGTTGTCAAATTAGGAACACGTGGGTTTATTCCTGCTAGAAGATTAATAGGTTCACTACAAGAACATGGCGGACTCAGAGATTGAATCCACAATGAAGAAATGTAAAGAAAACAAACAAGACCGATATATATCAACAAATATATGTATTTGTTGTGGTGGGATCCACCTAATCTGCATAGGTGACTACCAACTATATAAATAGTGGTTGGTACCGGAAGACGAGGAGGAGGAATCACGAGATCCAACTAGAGACTCTGATCGACTGCGACTAGTCAACACATTCTCCAGGAACGTCTTCCCAGAAATATACAGAAATACTATATGTACTTATTGTGTACACTTCCTTGTTATAATACATTCTTGTTCTAAGTACATTTTGTGTTGCATTATTATTCCGTGAAATAGGCGAGATTCAACATTGAGTCAAGACTCAACAGTATTAAACAACAAAATTTACAATGGGCATAGACATTAACATTTGCGTTTGTGTGTGAACGTAAAGAGTTTGTATTTTGGTGAATGTTTGTACGTGCGTGAATGTGTGTTTCATGGCGTTTTCCCACAAGTGGGCAAAACGCCGATCTCTGCGGCGAGAGATCACATTTTGTAAATGTGTCCGCTGAAATGCAAAGTAAAAAGAGAACGAGGCAATAATCGCCCAATATTTATTATGTAGTAGGGAGAGCGAGCCCTAGTGAACAATTTGGACAATTAAGGAAGAGTTAACTCCGACAATGTCAATACCGAACGGCGACAGTCAGTTTCCTGTTTGAACGCAATCTTCAGGCCTACAACAATAATTGCTCAAAGAATTTTCGAATGAATACGGGAATAAATATTAAAAAAATAATATATCATGTCTTTTCTGTGGCTATAGCAGTTGAAATACAAGTGGACTTTCTTTTTCTTCTCAATATTAAAAGTGACAGGAAAGCCAAGCTTTAAAGTGACCTCATGCAAACAAGGAATTATCGTCTCTAAAATCTGTAAATGCATTCAATATTTTTTTGAAAATGCATTCTGTTGTCATTATTCGTAAACAGTAGTAAAACAAATCATGAAAAAGAAAAAGTAAAAGGCGAATAGTTAACACTGTTTCTATTTCAGTTTAAAATTATGTTTTGAAATCGGTCCTTAGATTACGGATTTAAAATCATTTAACACAACAAATGCTTAATTTTAACTATAACATTTTCAAACATTTTATTCAACTTATGTCATCTTATGTCCTTTACAGCTTAATTCCGAATTTTTAAAAATCTTTTAAAATATTTCCTATTAAATCTAAACTGATTTTTAAAAGTTATCTTTTTGCCCACCTAATTATTGTTATACACTGATTTACTCAGATCGCAGTCGCGGTGTTTCGGCAGTTTTACTCTCCGAGCTTCTTCAAGTGTCCATTGTAGTTCGTAATCTTCCAGAAATTTCAAACTGAACTTGTATAATTACTCTACCTTGTCCGCCAATGGACTTTACTTAACTCCGCTAGGAGGTGTGACAATAAGCACTATAAAAGGAAGGGACATAAACTTTTTTTTCTCTCATTTGCTCTCTTACTGCATAAGATCTGCTTGAAGAAAAGAAGATAACAACAAAAACAACACTATATTTGTCTCACTTAACGAGAAGCTTCAGAATTATACCGTGGTAATACAAATTTCAGTTGATTGATATTTATGAACAAAATTAATTACCACATTTATTATTCATTTAAAACACACACTCTCAAAAATAATTTAACTCACTCTTAGCATGTTCTTTACATGAGTCCAGTGAAACTGATAAATGACAACACAAGAAAGAATTAACTATCACAAGATACCCTCTGGTTTCATACCAGAGGGTATCTTGTGATCTTGTGAGTTTATTTCAGGTTCAGTTTTTGTAAGAGGTTAAGTGTGTGTGTGTGTGTGTGTGTGTGTGTGTGTGTGTGTGTGTGTGTGAGAGAGAGAGAGAGAGAGAGAGAGAGAGAGAGAGAGAGAGAGATGGAATAAACTTTAGTCAGTGAGGGAGGAAACTAAGTAGAATTTGAATTCTACATCATTTCAAATAGCTGAAAATAACTTCTTCAATTTTGTGGATCACAGAGCCTTGATATTTTTCTGACTCCTGATTGGTCAATTAATACTAATATCATGTTTTCAACTATGTCCGAATTGTATCGACCTAGTTTCTGACGTGAACGAAAATACAATTCCGCTAAAAATCTGCATATGTGTTTTCGAGCCTATCACGTGACATACAATATTATGAATACCAAGCGACATTTTCAACTCTTTCTCTACTTTCCTCTGTTTTTCTCAGAACCACAACTATGTTGTTCAGTGAGGAGTCTTACGTCCGTTCTTGATGGGAAGGCGCTATCACACTTGTCGCAGTTAGCTCCTCCTCGTCTCCTTAACACTTCAACAGGGGTCTCTCTCTCCCGGGAGTATAAATACTGGCTGACCTTTCGCCTCTTTCTCTCTTTTTTCTCTGCTTACGCGCACGTGCGAGCAACTATCTCGACTTCGGCCGCGGGCTGCAACCTCGCACGTGAGGCGAGGTATACAAAACTTTCTCTTAAAATTTCCAATAATATGAACTCTTATACACAACCAGCGTTTCCCATATTCTGGGAACACGCTAAAACAAAATTCACCCCGTACGGACATTCAACTCAACACACACACAACTTTCCATACAGACTGTAACATTTTATTCATGTCTTCAATGTATTTGTAATTTGTGTATTAATCTATTTGTTATTAATATATATTTGTTCGCATACATGTATATCGGTGTTGTTTGTTTCTTTGGACTCCATTAAAGTCCAACATTCTTATGTAGCTGGACCGGCCAGCGGAAGCCTTAACCTAGAGATAACTCATCTTCTCTTCTCACATTCACACACCGCATGGTCCACTACACACACACACACACACACACACACACACACACACACACACACACACACACACACACACACATGCGCGCGCGCGCGCGTACGTACGTACGAACACTGAACATCACTAACTCATCAACTACATGCAACAGAAACTTTTGTGAGTCCAGATAAAAAATAAATCTTCCTTAAAGTCTTAACTAATTCAAATAACAGTTAAAGGGGAATAACTCCTGCTATTAATTTCAACTCTTACTATATATTGTTGTTATAAAAACATTTTTTGTGTTGTTTCTCTTGTTTGCTTTTCGTTTGCTGACACATTTGTAAAGTTAAAAAAAAAATGTACGGTTTGAATTGAGGTCGTTCAATACCCCATACAAATATTCAAATGCCCGGATGGTTCCGGTTGGCGTTGTAATTTTAGCATGTCGGAAGGAACATAGAGAAAGAGGATGAAGACAGGAAGTATCCCGTTTTTATAGGTTCTTGACAGCGCCACTTAATGTCCTATTGGAAAAACTGGCAAAACTATGTCGGAATAACCCACAGTATCAACGCAATCGATCATATGAAATTCCCTACGAGCGTAAAGCAACGCCCAATAGAATCATCAAAAATTGAAAGAACTCTTCATTGGTGAAATTGCAGAATGTCAGTCCCTTTATTACTATTTATTACTTTATTTATATACGCAATAGACCCAAATTTAATGAACTGAAAATGAAAATGAAAATTATAACTGCGACCAGTACAAGTTCCGTTTACAAGTTACTATTTCAATACTTTCAATAATAATTTAATTACATTTGTTGATACTTAAAGGGGAAAAGAAAATATCCACATCATTTATATTTAACCTGTCTACTACTCAGTCAGTTAGTCATGTGCCACACGCGATACACGCTTAGGTGATCATGTATCTTTCGATACATGACTGACAGATTTTTTTTCCCGCGGTGGGTTGCCATTTCTTTTTGCGATAGACCAGTTGCCATCCAAGGCTACAGAACCCGGTCTGTCCTGTTATTTTCCCACAACTGGGGGGGGGGGCGGAGAAGAAGAAAATTCATACCTTTCCCAAGGGTATTAGCGCATAAGAGTATGTAAATGGATTCGACTGGAATTCGAACTCTGCTCTCCGATTCCTCAATCTGTAAGTTAGAGACCGTGGGAAGAGGAGAAAATGCTCTCCGAATGATGCCCAGCTAAAAAATATTTCAGTAGAGGAGGAAAATGAGAGAGAGAGAGAGAGAGAGAGAGAGAGAGAGAGAGAGAGAGAGAGTAATCGCTGAGAAACTGTATTTCAGATTCAGTTTTTGTAAGAGGTCAAGTGCTTAAATTTTTTTTAAATGAATGAAAATGAAGTTATATTTTTCGTTCTTTGTAAAATTTTTTTAAGGGAGACAAAATTTGATACTTTTGTAAGAAGAAGTTTTGTTAAAATTATAAAAGTAATATTTCTTAAAACGGCAAAGGTATGAATCTATCCACCCCTTCTCCTTCCAGTTACGGGTTAATTTGTAGGACTTGTATAAGTAAATCATTATTATCTCCAAAGAATGCTTGCAATAAAATATTTTATAGCTTCAAATAATCTACAATGCGTTGATAGACCGTAAAAAGCAAATCAGTCAATCTACTCCAGAATTCTGTCTATGAATTTATAAAATTTTCCCGTAGACTTAGATTAGAATACGTCGAATGCATTTTCTGGGGAGGTGATAAGATTTCCCCACCCAGATCTACTTTTTCAGGTGGATACTTTCTGACTCGGGTATATACCCGACCAATGTCTTTTTAAAAACTCGTGTGAAAACCGGACCTATGTTTATTATGAATAATCAAGAATGATCTTCACTTGTTTTGTTACTCTCCTGTTTGAGAGAGCTATTTCTGTTTACTGGGACTATAAAACGACATTATACGCGAACCTTGGATTCTCAGTTGAATAAAGCTTTCTTAAAGCCTACACCTGCGTACTTTTGTCATTACATTCTCTATCATTTTGCTTTTGTTCGAAATTAAATAACCCAATGATATGCCTTTAAATTATCTAAATTCAGGACGTGGAATTAGTAAATACGAAACACTTCAAATACCTCGGTGTATGGATCAATTATAATAAATTTAGTATAGAACAATATTATACTCCGTTGCAATTAGATCTCTTTCTGATTCATTCTACTTGCTGACCAGATGTGAACGCCATGAAGGAAACAGTTAATATTACCATTACCAACCTAACCGAAATTTGCAAAAATCAGTAAATTTTAAATTTGGTGTAGTGGAAAGATGGATGAAAGTGTGAGAAGTTAAAGGCTTGGTGGGAACTTAGTATAAAAAATACCAACTCTTGCAGTGGAATGGTAATCACCATCTGCTAAGATGAGACATACTCGGAAGACTCCTTTGAAACGGCGTCGGACTTCCACACTCAGCCCGGCCATCTTTCTAGTAGAAAGGAACTCTAACAGAGATTTGGGACCTTACTGCCAATACCTAATTTAACCGGCCAATGGCACGTAACCCCCATGGTTTAAAGGTGAAATTGGTAATGTTCACGCCATTGAGGGTCAATTTTGCATGTCTCTTACAGCAGATGTCGTAGAGCCAACAACAGTTGCGGAAAACTCGCCAAATTAAAACAATAATCAGTTTTGTTCGCATTAGTTGGAGATTAAAACGGCTACAGCTTTTTACGTCAATGGAGATGAGAAGGTTGGTTAAAAATAAAAACATATCCAAAGGCGAATAAACTTAATGGCCATTAAGTGACTGTCCACAAGAATTGCAATTAATAATGAAATGTTAGAAAAAACTTGATAAATGATGAAAGCTATAAAATATGACAGAACGACTGATGATTAACATTCTTGGAACACGTGAAACACGATTCCAAGATAATGAGAATTTTGTAAGCGACGATCATTGAATTACAGTCTTAGGAGGGAATAAGAAGGAAAGCAGGACCAAATAATATTGGACGACAATAAAAGAAAACGCGTTCCCAAAGATTGGCAAATATCAGAAATAATCCTTCTGGTGAAACTGAAAGGGACCTATTTTGGCACTTCGATGTGGTGGAATGGTTAGCAAGCTTGTCTCGCTAGATCAATTACGACTGAGTAGTGAGTTCGATCCTCACTGGTGGGTCCATACTTTCGGCCTTGTGCCGCATCTAAGCTACGCTTAATAAATCCTTATTCAATATGGCAATCGTGGTGGAATATACACATATGTTAGTAAGTACCGAAGGAAAAAAAGAAGAGAAATTTTACGGCCTATCATAATCGTCATGAGAGACTTAAAAGGTAAAGATAAGAACAATGATAGTCTTACTCTTATGAACTCGGAAAAGCCAAGGAGGAAACACCAAGAACCAGAGAAACTGCTTCACAATCAACAAAGGATTTACAAACGCGGTTTTGCGCTCAGAAACATGCCAAAACGCTCACTGCGAGAGTGATCACCACCGATTATATTCAAACTAAAAATTTTTGAATTAAGAAAACCCAAAGCAGTGCCTAAACTGCTGAAAAACCTCACAGTAACTTCATATAAAAACACGCAGAGTTGCATTTAAGAACAAGTATGACGCTTCGGAACAAGTCAGAATTTAGAGTAGAATACTTTAGACGAAGCACTAGCGATAAAAGCAGTGAAAAGGCACATTGAAGAAAAAGAAAAGAGAAAAAGTTGATGATAAGTGAACATTTGATCTAATGAAAGAGAGACAGAATATAACAAATCATGCAGAGTATATCAAGCTAAACAAAACCATCAGAGATAAGTGTAAGCATGCAAATGAAGATATGGTAGAGATTCCAAGAAGACAAATGCTGCATTTGTCTTCTTGGCACGCAGAAAAAAAGATCAAAGAAATATTTGGAAAGAAAACAATCTCTTCGAAAATGACAAAAAGAAAAAAAAAGAAAAAGAATGGTGGAATGATTACATAAGAAAACACTTTCATGAAAACAGAAAAGAGAATCTTACAAAAAATATGGAAAAAACTGTGAGATTAAAATCTGAGTTAAAGACAACCAAAATTAGGCGAAACAAAACAGCAAAACTAGATAAGATTTTCATAGAGATGTTGAGGGTGTTAACTAACATCAGTATAAACTGATGCCAGGTTTTACACCATTTTTTTTAATATAATGTGACAATTTTGCTTAAAGTTCGAATTTTTGCTCGATTTCATATATTTCAGTGAAATTTTCACATTTTCAAAATTATTGTTTATAATAATAACGAAGATATATGGGAAAAAATGCGTCGGTTTACTTACACAATGATAATATGTGTTAAATGATTTCTGGATTGATAAGGTTACCGAAGTGACGAACGAAAGATATGACAACAGTGAAATACCGGAATACTTAAGCAGGTCAGTTTTCACAAGTTTTCCCTCAGAAACCATATCAAATGCGAACTGCATCGAACAATCAGCTTAATGAAGCTACATATTAAAACTTATGAATAGGATTTAGCAGAATATGACTAGAAATAGAAGAACAGTGTGGTTTCGTTCAAGACTCCGAAATAACATTTTTTTATGGCTAGAATACTGTCAGAACGAGCAAAATAAATGCAGTTCAGATATGCAAAAGAGAACACGTAAAGTGCTGCAAGTGAAAAGATGACACTATGGTTGCAACAGACTAAAATGTATATCTCACTATAGAGTAATCTTTGTAATGAGTTTGTTCCTTGTGCCAGCTTAGTAAATATATTCACATTACATTAATACTGAACAGTTATTTAGTATTGAGTTCATTAGTATTGAGTAAGAGAGCAGCACGTCAACACAGTGACGCCGAGGTATAAATATACGAATCCCAACATAGACATCATGTCACCCATTCTTTTTTGCCATAATTCAAAATGTCATTCCCTTCTTCCAGAAGTGTCCGACTCATAGAATAAATTATAGAAAGATCAATATTTCAGCTGTCTGAATCTGCCGATCTGCTTGCTAGACCTGTCGTGTAGTTTACAGCATCTGGTATTCCCCGGCGGTCACCCATCGGAACCAGGCTCAACTTTGCTTAACTTCTCTGATCGAATGGGAATCCGTGTTTCAACGTGATGTGGCTGCAAGCTTTTGTCAGTCCTAATCAGTGACTTTATTTAGAAAAGCTTTCGTGCGAATCAGTACTGGTGATATTTCACAACAAAGTTGTTTTAATTCTAACGATTCAGGTGGCTCAGGTAAAAATCTTTATTGTCAATTTCGTTTGTGACGATGAAAAGGCAATGAAACATTTTTTTTTTCTTTTTGTTGCTGCGACGTCTCGGCTTCAATCATTTTTCCCGTCGTCGTAAGGTTGCCTCCCTGTGCATTTTCAATAAATACTTTCATGGTAATTGTTCTGATGAGCTCTTCGCTCTGGTTGCCTAGACTTTTTGAATTTGACGAGGTCTCATCAATTTATAGTTAATTTGATCCGTGTTTCAACGTGATATGGCTGCGAGCTTCTGTCAGTCCTAATCAGTGACTTTATTTAGAAAATCTTTCGTGCGAATCAGTGCTGGTGATATCTCATAACAAAGTTGTTTTTTATTCTAACGGGCATGTAAATTCTATGCTAACAGTTTCTTTTCTCGCACTTCTCGCTTGTGGAGGCGTGTTTTCTAATTTGTTTACCTTATCTGGAATGCTACTTTGTAAATTAACTTTAAAGCGTGGTGCAACAGTTGTACTCTGGAAAAATAAATCCCTTCAACCAAAATTCTGTAACGGAACAAGAATGAAGTTTACTAATATACATGATACTTGCATAGAAACTTAACCGATTAATAATGTACAATCAGGATCAAAGGTTTGGATTCTGCGGCTCAATCTCTGCATCGATTATGCCAGGTTACCTTTCATTTTACAGAGAATTTTGTTTTCACTAGTCATCTGTGTAAATGTCAATAAGCAAGTCATAAAAGAAAGTTTCGAAAAAGTTGGATTATTTCTCCGGGTACCAGTATTTTCTCGTGGACAATTTTAGCTTTCTGGTAAATGGTGAAATTAACCGTTTCCATGGAAGAAACATTCGGTAGCATTCATTGGCCGAACATTTAGCCTCACTTTCAGTTGTAAATAAATAAATATATAAAGAATTAATGGATTTATATTTAATCCGACATTTTTCTCATTTCAAACGTTATTACAGTGGGCACTCGTATTTGAAATAGATGCCCCATTTTTATTTTTATTTTAAACAGTGTGTATTAATTCTATCAGCCTGCGCATTTGAGAAATCGTAATAAAAATTTGTTCTCCACAGAGATCAAAACTGCGTCTCCTTTTGTAGAAAAAAAAAGCCACCATCTGTTTCGACGTGACTTACAGCTCGGTCACAAAAAGCTAAATGCAAAGCGCTATTTTTCCTTTTTAAGAAATGCACACTTCATCATTCAGATTAATGTTCTCGAAAAGCCTATATCTGCTCAGTTTTGTATCCGGAAACGTAAACAAAGAATTAACAAACGTAATAAGAATTAATGGATTATTTTTAATCCGACATTTGTATTACTTCCAACGTTTTGAATAATCTGAATGAAACAGACTGCTTTCCCTTCGTGTCCGAGCTGTAAAGCATATCGAATTAAACGTGGTTTATCATACAAAGGAGGACGCAGGTAGATTCCGAAGTCATCTGGTGGCCGTGGTTGAAGCCAATGGTGATTATATTGAATAAATTTACTCTTTAGTAGTTGAACGTATTTTTGTGTAATTTTGGTAAATATATCTGTTAAAATGTTAATCAGTGTTATTTTGATTTTTTGCGTAATTAGATGACAATTTAATCCATCGCACCCTGTATTACCCCATCCCGAGGCACCTTATTTCCTGATATTATAAAATAGATACAATTCTGAATTCGTAGCCTACACTTCCTTATAGCCATACCCACTTTTTCTTAAAACAATTTTTCAGGAAATTAGACTTCTCAAGTTCGCTGTTATTGTTCCTTCTTGTATTGATGGGAGTTTGTGGAAAGTGAACATCTTGATTAATATCATTATTTTCTTTTTTTAGTTACGTGTTCTACCAATTTTTTTGCTTTTGTTGCTGTTGGAAGTGTTCAGTTGTCTTTGTTTTATTATACGCAAATATTAAAATAATAGTCACTCAAGCTTGTATAGTGGACATATGTATAATAAATAATATAGTTTTCAAAGATGTTCTCCCTCGAGAATGCGCCTTCAGTACTACTACCTATGATTTCATAGTTCTCTATAAACTTCCAATTACTTTACAGTTTTCAAAATAACCACACACACACACAAACACACACACGCACACACAAACACACACACACACACACACACACACGCACACACACACACACAGACATTATAAATTTATAAACGAAATGGATAATTACAGTCTCTATCTTCTTATTATCATTATAATGCTCTGTAGTCTACATTGAGCTCTCCCTGGATTTATATCCTCCTCGGAATTATCCCTTCCAGTAACAAACTGGTAAGACGTATATATATATATATATATATATATATATATATATATATATATATATATATATATATATATATATATATATATATGTCAATTGAGTGGGAGACTCGGTGGAGTAATGGATTGCTCGGATTGAGAAATCAGTTCGAATTCCAGTGAAATTCATTACATTCACTTACATGCTATGAGTAAATTGCAGAACAAGACTAAGAGAATGAAAACTCTGAAGAGGCTCGGGTTTCCTCAAATACACCACTTGTATTGCCCAAAGTACACCACTTCTATTTCGGCTGCAGCGCTTGTAGTGCCGCTACAATTCTGATGAGACTCGTGATCCTGATATATATTTGGAAATTTGCTGTATTTTAATGGAGGGAAAAGTATTCAATATTAGATCGTTCTGATGATCACTTAAGACGTGTCCTGACTTAACTCCAGTGTTGATTTCTATATACCCACTCCAGTGCTGATTCTATATACCCATATATAATGTTTAGCGAGCTAGATTGATTGACTAATACTTTTGATCTTCTCTGTGTGCTCTATATTTGTGGCCTTGTATCAAACTAAGAAAATCTTAGTAAATGACGACCAGATTTTAACGTTGAAAGTCGCATTAACTGAACATCCTGAAATGTCCGATAGAAAACGAAGCGTTCCGCCATTTTGATAATTTTCTTTGTCATAAACAATCTTTTATTACTCTGATTCATGTAGTCGTCAAATCCTATAATTTTCGAATGAGAGAACTTAAATTGTGTTTAAAATCTGCGATATTCATGAGGGGAATGTGCTCATCGTCGGAGACAGAGCATTCGTAGATATTGACAGTGTGGATACAGAAATCAACACTGCATGCTGGTTACCAATCTCACGCTGGATTCTCACTAAGCGCAGTAGTTGATCAACGGTAAGGTCTCATCATTTTACAGTTGAAATGGGTTTGTAACCGTGAGTTCTATGCTAGCAATTTCTTCCCTCGCACTTCTCGCTTGTGGAACTCTTTTCCGACATTTTGCTTTCCAGTCAACTTTGTGAATCGTAATCATCCTGTAAATTTTATTGTACTCTTTCCTTAATATTTTTCTTTTTCATATATCTAGGGAAAGATCTGACATCCCAGTGAGGTCTAAAACTTCTGATGAACATTTGTCAGGGCAGGATGTTAGAAAAAGGTCGAGGAAGTCCGTCTAGTGTCCCGTCGTATTCGGGACTCGGGTGTGTGATCTGGGTTAGTTCATATGTGACGGAGAAATCTATGCTAACCGGTTTGGTTTGTGAAAGTTAACCGAGGGAAATTTGATAATGATTTTGTAAATACTCTCTAATATCCGATCGAAGATTATCGACCCATCATCCTGAGGGTGATGCAGGGCAAAAATAAATGTGGTACTATGGATAAGTGGCACGCGGAAGTACATACAGGAGATAGGGTCATTCTGTCTTTGATACAGGCACCGAGCCCGTGATCGTGGCGATTTAGGTGGTCGTATTTTGTTATAATGGGTGAGTAGCCTGGGATTATGAGCTCCTACAATGGGATTGAGGCATTGATACCCATTTCAGGCAGGAACAGGAGGTTAGATTTAGACTGAAGAAGGTGGGGCTCCACTTCTGGAAAGTTGAAACGTAGACCCCTTACATCTATTTTTTAAGGTCGGGTTTGCTAGTTTTGTTCGTTTTTTAATTTGATTGCTTTTATGATTGTTTTGGATGGTTTGGTGGATGACTAGTAGGCAGTGAAATAGACACACATTGGAGATACACGCATAAATATCCTGGGTTGACTCGCCCGGAGATACTACCGTAACAGTACCCATCATCATGGCATCGAGATGACCTACCGGAGACTACTGCATATCCAGAACCCATTGACAAAATGGCAGTAGATTCCTGACCAAAAACCAGAAAACCTTTACCTCCAGCACCCTTAATGAGAGGGAAAATAACCCAGGAAATACTCCGAGTGTACGTGTCTCGTTCCCCGAGAGGTCAGGGTAATAAACTCCTCCTTGGATCAGAAACATCGTACCGAACAGAGACCTAGGGTACCAGAGCAAGATCGCTCATATACATGAAGACTAAAAGACCCATTGGGAGAAGGACGTGACGAAGGTTGCAACATATATATGTTGTAGTTTCCTTTTTATTATATCAGTCCGGATACGTTTTGAACAGACCTTGTATATAGAAACCGCCCAAATGGTCTGAAAATCGTTTTTGTTTTTTTCAAATATAATTATTGTATTGTAAATAAAAATTGAGGATAATTTTAATTGTATATAACATATATAATAGGGACTCATAAGGACATCATAGAGAAATTGTTTTATTATAGTGTCTGCAGTACGATTGATAAGTACAAATGGTATGTTTTGTCTTTATTGAGTGGAAACATTTTCGAGCGAATGCGTCAGTGATTGTGACTAACTACGTTTAACGTTATGACAGCGAAGATCAGAACCTCCTTCCCCAATTTTAGACCTTGTGCCAAATCTTTTGTACATAAATAAATACTCCTGGTTTCGCTCGAGGCGTAGAACTGACAGTCACCATATAGTGTTGATTTACGCGTCCACGCACACCCACCCATATATATATATATATATATATATATATATATATATATATATATATATATATATATATATATATATAATGCATATCAAGAAACACTTGTCTCACACGAACAAAATGAGGTTAATTATTCTGCAGAGAAAAGAGCAATTTATTGATTGTATTTTTCAAGCGATATTATTCCGTATGATTAGACGGTAAAAATAACACGAGCTTTTATTACATTTCGTTAGAAACAACGAGTTAAACATAGAATTCGTCATAATTGCTGTTTCGAATTGATGGTACAATGCAAATCAGTGTTATTTCTCACCTTCAGCGACTTTGTAAATATCTCTTTCCAAACATCCCTGTCATGTGCTAGCTCACGAAACTGTTGCTCGTCTTCACAGTTTTTATGGGAAATGATGGAATTTTATCAATAGTTCTTTTAGTTTCGTTGTTCAATGTCTATACTATCGTTGTTCGGGCAACGTCTATAGATGTTATTCTTTAATTTGGTATTGATGACTGTTATGGTCCAGGTTAGGACCAATGAAGAACAACACGAACACAAGAGAAGAAATAACGAAGATATATTACACGGAATAATAATACAAGATCCGGAAGGTGTCAGTATGACTGCCAGTCTGGTTTAGAGTGAACTAATATCGGCTCGACTCGATTCATCTCTCTGTCTCTCTTGAGAGGCGTAATATACATAGTGTTAGGAAGAGTTCATTCGGTAGTTATAGGTAAGGACACATAACAATGACAAAATTTTTCCATAAACTTAGTGTCTATTTCCAAACCTATTAACTTGTATTAACTCCGATATTAATATCCTTCTTTGATTTTGGTTTCTTAGACAGATTTGTTTTTTACGATTTATCAACCTTTTGCGGGTTAATTAATTCCAGAAAATATTTTTTAGATTTTAAGTTTTTTGGAAATAATAATGCAAGTCCTACTAATTAACCCATATGTGTGGAGAAGAAGTGTATTCATACCTTTCCCAAGACTATTTGCACGTAAGTGAATATTAAAAAAACGACTGGAATTGGAACTTGGCTCTATGTTCCAATTTCAAGCCATTATCCGTTACTCCACTCTCACATCCAAGCTTAGAGCACCGGGTATTCCTAAGCTGTCACCTATCTAGATACTGATCAGGCTCGACGTTGCTTAATTTCGGTGATCGTACAAGAACCGGTGTTTCAAGGTGATTTGATCGTAAGCCTTTGCTTTCTTGAGGACAATATAAAAATTATCAATACCCTGTGAGAATACCCACCTCTGCAACTCGCTGCACAAAGATATAGACCCCACGTCGTAGAATTTCTGTGCGGTGGATCGAGCGAGAGGTAGGCTCACAGGTAAAAGAAAAACACAACTACAAACTTGGGTAGGACGAAAAGAGGAGAGGAGGTGTGTGACCTTTTTGTGGATGATAACTCTTGGTTGATTCTCGGCTGGCGGAAAAATATATCCCAACTAACAATGTCCGGCTGCTAATGGGTCGCTCTTCGATGTTACGTGCTCCGGCCTAAATCAACCTTCCTCAAACCTAAACTAAGTCTCACTACTCGTGGCCCAAAGCGCTGCCGTATATATGGAGAATCCTCTTTCATCATTTCCGGACAAGGGACACCCACGAATAAACCCATAACATTTTCATGACCATTTCTCTCTTTGAAGAAAGTGGACATAAAACTATTTCTTAGCCTAGCTGACTCCGATTCAGGGACATTAAATTCAAACCCTTTTAAGTTTTGACCAGAGCCGGTCTTTTTCCTATCGTTGTATTTTGACAAGTACTTAACACTTATCTACCCTTTTCACCATATGTCCAAAACATGTTTTTATCTAGATTCCTAATCTAATCATTTGGTCTTGAAGTTTGATGCCCAGGTCAAATCTAACTAATCTTCTCGCACATATGTGTGCTCGCGCACGCACACACAGATGTGGGGGTGTATATATACACACACACAGATGTGCGGGCGCACACACACACACACACACGCGTGCGCATATATCAACTCATAGTGTCACACACCTCCCCCAATCATCTTTGTCATTTATTTCATAAATTACACAAAGAATTCAACAACAATGAGACACTATGTATCTCCCCCTGCACATTATGACCCTGCTCGGGCGTCCCCGAAGAGAATACAATAATGTACAGGTCACAAAAACAAATTACCACAGAATTTACAACAATTATCGCCACCCATCAGAGGTGGACAACAGGTTTCAACAATACAATATGAGACTATGTATTCTCGGCCGAGGAGAAAACAAAATAAAAATATACAACACACACAAAAAAAAAAAATATATATATATATATACAGACAACAACAACCGAAATTACAAGAATTTCAAAGGGTTTCGGTCATCCCCTAACAAAATAAAACAACGGCATAGCCAACACTGCACTGGGGTGGTTGGGATCATCCACCCCTTACAACACTAACATACATATAAGGAGAGAGGAAGAAAAAAAAATTGTTGGTTTCAGTCCTTCCACTTTGCTTTCCTGTGAACAATTTTGAGGGGCTCCTGACTCATTCCTATATCCGCAATCCAGGAGGACTTTTCGATTCACCTCCAACATCATTCAGTTTTTCAACATTTCTCCCCCCCCCCCAACAAACACAGGGGAATTTTAACCACCCCTATCCACATATTCAGGAGTATTTTTCGGCTTATCTCCCCTTTTCCTTACGACGTGGGAACATCACAATTTCCGCAGTTCTTTCGGTGTCGTATCAGGAATAATGTTTTCTTCCACTTGGCTTTCTGTGAAGAATTTTGAGGGGCACCTGACTCATTCCTATTCTGCAATCCAGGAGGACTTTTCGATTCACCTCCAACTGCTTAGGAATCCGTGATAATAAGTCAGCACATGTATTTTCTCTACCAGCCAGATATTCTATTTTGCAGTTATACCCGCTTAACTTAAGTGCCCATTGTTGGATCTTTTTATTGGTCCAGTCTGCCTCGAACAGATACTGGAGGGGCTTATGGTCAGTCTTAATTACGAAGGTAGCACCACTCAGGTAATAGTTCAGCTTTTCTAATGCATAAACTATGGCATAAGCTTCCTTTTCAATCACGGGCCATCTCTGCTGAGTAGGAGACAATTTATGGGACAGGAAGTAAATGGGTACTTCCTCTGGCACACCTGGTATGGGGCTGTCCCTCCCGGGGCATGGTTGAGTAAGGCAGGCACCGATGCACTGATCGCTGGCATCGGTGTACAGAATCATTGGCCTACTCAGATCCGGGTAGGCCAATAAGGGGATGGCTGTCAACTGTTCCTTCAGTGTATTGAAAGATCGCTGACAATCCTCCGTCCAGCTAAACCGGGCATATTTCTTTGTTAATGCTATGAGTGGTGTTGCTATCCTTGAAAACGCTGGTATGAACCTCCTATAATAGCCTATTGCCCCTATAAATCCTCTAACTTCCCTAACAGTCCGTGGTTGGGGCATAGCTCTGATTACTTCAACCTTATCTATATCCGGGTGTACCCCACCCTCATCAATAACGAATCCTAGGTAGTTTGTTTCCTTTTTCATAAACTGACATTTAGGTAACTTAATCTTTAGTCCATGCTTCCTTAACCGAGCAAACACTGTCCTCAGGTGCCTGAGATGCTCATCGATAGTGGCTGAAAAGATCAATATGTCATCCAGGTAGGCCATAGCGAACTGTTCCAATCCCCCAAGCACCACAGACATGAGCTGTTGAAAAACACCAGGCGCATTGGCTAACCCAAAGGGCATGACTCTAAACTGATAAAGTCCCACGTGACATGCAAAGGCAGTCTTTTCTCGATCGGCCTCATCCAAGGCCACCTGCCAGTATCCTGATCTCAGATCTAACTTGGAAAAGTAGGTGGATTTGCCAAGCAAGGCTAGAATGTCATCGATCAATGGCAGGGGGTAGGCCAGAGGTTTCGTGATGTTATTCAAGGCTCGGAAATCAATACAAAACCTATGCCCCCCATCCTTCTTGCTGACTATTACTATTGGGAAACTCCACGGGGACACTGAACGTTCAATAACGCCTGCTCCCAGCATATCTTTAACTGCCCCTTCTACTAGTTCCCGTTTGTGCAGTGGGGTTCGATATGGTTTTAGTCTTATAGGTGGATGGTCGCCAGTGTTGATTTTCATCCGAACTGACTGAGTTTGACCTAAATCCTTATCCGAGTTGGCTATTATGTCCCTATTCTCAATTATAATACTGCTTATCTTATCCTTGTGTTCAGTTGGTACCGCTATTTCTTCAACATTAACTGCTGTGTGTGTGTGTCCATCTCCATAATCTGCCTTACCTATTACATTCTCTCTTATGCTTGCAGATACCGCCTTTCCTATTTCCTTGCCGCTAGGTATTCTTATTGTGGTGTTAGTGGTGTTAGCCAACATAATTGGAATCTGGCCTTCCTTACCAACTTCCACCACTGATTCGCATAGCGTAACCTCCCCCTCTTCACGAATGGGATCATCTATGGGGGTTATTTGAAAAGTACCCCCACGTTGTTCTTCTGTGGGAGACACCCTGCCTTGACAAGAAACAGCTGTACGAGGGCGAATAACAATGTCCTCAGTGGTTACCACCATAGATTCCTTGCTCATGCAGTTTTCAAGTGGTATCTCCTTCCCCCTTAATTTCAGCCTAACCGGGTTGAAGCTAATGTGCGCCTCGTTTCCTTCCAGCCAATCTCTACCTAAGATCATCGATCTACAGAGAGTGGTTGCTACATATAATGTTTGCATAGTTACCACCTCTTCTACCATCACTGGCAGACATATCATACCAGATATTTTTATTTCCCGGCCATCAGCCTGTACTACCCTTAAGTCTGCAGGTTTTAAATCCTTGCTCATAAACCCTAATTCTAACAAATCCTTGCGCTTAATTATTGATATGGATGCTCCAGTATCTAATAATGCTGTTACCTTTTTGTTTACTATCTCTACCTCACAAGTTAACTCAGTGCCCTGACCAATTAATCCATAACTTTGGGCCACACTTATTTCCCTCTGGGTGCCCCCCACCACGTTTCCCTGGATCCTTCCAAACCTCCTACCTCCGGATGCACCCTCCTTTCTGGGGCACTCCCTCCGTATGTGACCCAGCTGTCCGCACTCCCAACACCCCGGTTGTCTTGGGTCAGGGAGTGGCCTTCTCCAGCCCCTTTCATGGGGGTGGTCTCTCCAACGATAGCCCGAATGGCCACGATCCCCCTGATCCCAAGCAACAGGAGGAGTCTCTGTCCACCCCGTTCTCGTCTCTCTTGCCCATCCCTTTTCTTCTCCCCTCCTCTGGGAGGCTGTGAGCCTATTATAGAGCCTAAGACTCTTTCCTGCCGTTGCAAACGCCTCCGCAAGTGAGGCTGGGGCCGCCCTTGCTGTGTCTTCTCTTACGAACGCATTTTCTATAGCGTCCGTGTAGTACTCATCTAGCTGCGCCTGCACCGCCTCCCCATCACGTTGAACAGCGTCTTTGTATGCAACCTTAGCTAATCCTAAAACTTTACTTGCTAGTTCCGAGAGAGTTTCTCCTTCCCTTTGCTTAATCTTAATTAAGGCCCTAGCAGCATCAGTCGCACTAGTATAATCACTGTACTGGTTCGTCAGCTGTTCTAAAAGGTCTCCCCAGTTACTTTCAGGATTATCATCTAAATATAATCCTATGTACTCCGATACCACCCCGTCCGAATAGTCATAAGCCAGATTCACCAACTCTGTCTGTGTAAGTTGGTAAATTCTAGCCTTTTTCTTCAGAGCTTCTACCCAGGCGGGAAACGCACAGGCCTTTCCCGTGAATATAGGGATCTTGGATCCACTTGCGGCTACCTTAAAAATAGAGCGCGATGGGACATCTATATCTATCCTATCCATATTTCTATTAAATGCCAGCCAGACACACTAGTTAGAAACAACAAGGACCAAAAAAAAAAATAAAACAAAAGAACAAATTTTCAGCCTACCTTGCAGGGACCGGAATAGATTCCCTTTTTCTGTTTCTTTCTTTTTTTCTTTTTTTCTTTCCTTTTTTTTTTTTTTTTTTTTTAGTGTTTGTTTACTTGTTCATTGCAGTCGTCCTCCTAGATGTAGTAAAAATTAAAAAAAAAAAAAAAAAAAAAAAAAAAATGTCCAGTACTTGAAGTGTCCGTTCTCTAAGGGGGAAAGGAGTGTGTATCTGTCTGTGCCTCCTTTCTTGCTTCCTTTCTCTCTCTCACTCTGCGTCACTTTCTTTTTAACTGTTCCCTTTCCTCCTTTTGCCTCTGTTTTTATCTGTCTTTGTTTCGTCGTTCGTCTGTTTTTGTTTTGGTTTGGTTGTTTTTTGTTTTTCCTAAATTTTTTTTTTTTTTTTTTTTTTTTTATACACACGTATCTGTGTCTATCGGATTATCGAAGTCTTCACTCATTTACACATATATACACATACACCTATGCACATATATTGAGTGTTTAATCGGACGATTCGATCTTTCCTTCCTTCTCCTTCCTCCACAAAGTCTATCGTACTAGCGCGCAACCCAACGTCGATCCTGGTCGGCGGCGCCAATGTGAGAATACCCACCTCTGCAACTCGCTGCACAAAGATATAGACCCCACGTCGTAGAATTTCTGTGCGGTGGATCGAGCGAGAGGTAGGCTCACAGGTAAAAGAAAAACACAACTACAAACTTGGGTAGGACGAAAAGAGGAGAGGAGGTGTGTGACCTTTTTGTGGATGATAACTCTTGGTTGATTCTCGGCTGGCGGAAAAATATATCCCAACTAACAATGTCCGGCTGCTAATGGGTCGCTCTTCGATGTTACGTGCTCCGGCCTAAATCAACCTTCCTCGAACCTAAACTAAGTCTCACTACTCGTGGCCCAAAGCGCTGCCGTATATATGGAGAATCCTCTTTCATCATTTCCGGACAAGGGACACCCACGAATAAACCCATAACATTTTCATGACCATTTCTCTCTTTGAAGAAAGTGGACATAAAACTATTTCTTAGCCTAGCTGACTCCGATTCAGGGACATTAAATTCAAACCCTTTTAAGTTTTGACCAGAGCCGGTCTTTTTCCTATCGTTGTATTTTGACAAGTACTTAACACTTATCTACCCTTTTCACCATATGTCCAAAACATGTTTTTATCTAGATTCCTAATCTAATCATTTGGTCTTGAAGTTTGATGCCCAGGTCAAATCTAACTAATCTTCTCGCACATATGTGTGCTCGCGCACGCACACACAGATGTGGGGGTGTATATATACACACACACAGATGTGCGGGCGCACACACACACACACGCGTGCGCATATATCAACTCATAGTGTCACAACCCTGAGCCAATAATTAATGTTTTTCTTTTTTCATAAGTCCTCCAACACTTAATATCCCGATGATAAAATCTTTATATGCAATTGGAAGCATTTACAAAGTTTTAAATGAGAAGTTGCCGACTTTTAAAGCTTGGAAATCGTTGAAGTCATTACCTTTTCCGCCATATCATAAAACTAACCTAAAACTAACCAGCTTGGTTGTCATAAAAGCAAATGTAGCCAAATAAATATTGCAAAATTCTTTAAAAATAAGAGCACCATTTGCGCGATACAAAATCAATTGAAGAAAAAGAGGTGACAGATGCATTGTGTTTTACCAAACTACAAAATGAGAAAGACCTGCCTAACTGCAGTAAAGATCAGAAGTCGAAATTCTGGCTTGAATAAAAACGATGACCTATTTTCTTTGTTTTTGTTTTTTTGAGGCGGGAGAAAAAGATCCCCATACAAATATATCACCCGAGGATGCTCGTTGAAACAAACATAGAAAGCGTATTTTCGATGCTAATAAACGAGCAAACGTGAGAATAATATTCTGAGACATAGAGAGAGAGGGAGCAGAAGTTGAAGAAGAAGAAGAAGAAGAAGAAGAAGAAGAAGAAGAAGAAGAAGAAGAAGAAGAAGAAGAAGAAGAAGAAGAAGAAGAAGAAGAAGAAATTTTTCGAGCTTTCCAAAGAATACCAGGATGTAGAAAAAGGAATTCTAACTACCACAAAGATACCACATTGGTTCTTGATAATGACTGCGATGGTCGAAATTACTTGAACAAAACAATGACAAAATATTAACTTCAGACAGTTTATCCATAACTTCGAGCACGATACTCAACACTTTATTCAAAAATTAAACAGACATTGTCGTTTTCGTAATCAACCTTGTTTTGATATATATATATATATATATATATATATATATATATATATGTGTGTGTGTGTGTGTGTGTGTGTGTGTGTGTGTGTGTGTGTGTGTGTGTGACACAATTTAGCTATGGTAATTAATTAATTAATTACCCATAAAAATTGAACAGGAGAATGCTGAAAACAGAAAAGAAGGGTTAAGAGATATCCCGAAGAATATACCGATATATTTTTTTCAAAACGTCTATTTTTCTCAAAAAGCCGAAGAATTGCGTCAACGATAATTTCACGAAAAGGCAATGATTAATGATGGTCTTTAAAAGTGCTGGTTAAAAACAAAACATCGTTCGAGTGTGCACAGGTAATATGACCGAGGAAATGGTCATGTGTTAAATGTAGGAATTTTGGCAGGGCCCAAAAGGATTTGCATAAACAATGTTCCAGTTGATAATTCTAAACTGCTCATGATCTGGGAACAGAATAAGAAATCCTGAATAAGCAGTGGTGTCAAAGAAGCAAGCTTAGCCACACCAGCACGACCGAGACGCAATTGGTCCTGTGGTAGCAGTGTTGATAGGTGGAGGCAAAATATTAAGATAGACGGAAAAGTTACTAACGTCCACCGAAGGGAATTGGTATGAGGTACCAATGTAAGGAGAAGGGAGTTTAGGAGGATAGCTATCCTGCAACCTCTCCTCACGGACGAAGGGATCCCTCCAGAAATACGAAGTAATTAATTTTCCAAAAATTGGAAGTAATTAATTTTCCTGGCCAAACAACAAAGGGACCCTTGTTGGAAATGGGAGATTCACTGAAAACCCCAGGCTGCGTCTAACCCCGCACCGGGTTTTGATCGAAGTCCTTATAAGCGAGCGCCCTCGGGCAGTTCGCTAGTTCGCGTTTTGCAGTTGGGGAGAGCTACGAGAGAGCTGAGAGATTCCACGATTTCTGCCCCCGATTTCGCATTTCTACCAACAGCAAGTTATACTGACGAACGAAGCTAAGCCAGCACTTAAAAACTAAACCAGTTGACTTAGAAGACCAGAACTTGTCTAGAAGTATAAAAGTGTCACGCTCAGAAGAAATAGGTTGGTAAGAACACACACTCCTGTATAGAACAGACTGATTAAAGATGATTTACTTTCTTTAAACATGCCCGAAACTTTTTGGCTTCCATTTATTTTTTATTTTATTTATTTATTTATCTTCTTTTTTTTTGGCTTGTGCGACGTCACCTCCTTGCACGACGGCCCCGGTGTCTGATTGATCTCGTCAACCTAAGATAAAAATCACAACGTGGGTGGGTTAGGCTTGAGATCAAGGTAGTTACTTCAATAACCAGTCATTGGAAGCGAGCTGAAAACGATGGAGCTGGTGTCGAACCGGTTGCATCTTTACGTATTCGTACCGTTAAAAATCGACCGACAACCCCATTTGGTACCTGACCAAAGGATCCCGCCGAGTAGCGACGACCGCCGATCGACCGAGTCGCATATTGGTGGCAGTGATTAAGGGTCAACCTCAGAACGCCCCAGTAGGTGTCACACACACACACACACACACACACACACACACACACACACACACACACACATATATATATATATATATATATATATATATATATATGTAGTAGTTGTCATCTTAGAAATAGATACGGTGTCAATCCGCTGTCCTTTCTTGGCTCTAAGAAGGGTGGGAAATATCTTAAGCAGATGACCGATTAACTTCTTCACGCAACACGCTTAATTGATGTCCCTCACAGTCCCTTCTCTTCTTCTACCTCAGGGCTGTCAGCGTTTGACAAGTTTCCCAGACTAATGTCGTGAAGCCTAGTTTCGGCTAAAATCAAATGTCTATTTGTGTTACTCTGATTTACATTGAGCTCTCTGGATTTTATCCTACTTAGGTCTACCCATACGGATTACCTAGTTTTTCGTAAACTATATATATATATATATATATATATATATATATATGGCCAGCGCGTCTTACCCTGGCCCACCCCCAACCGGGTGGGAGGGGACAAGTCTGATTCCTTGTCCGTTATATTTAATAAAATATAATTATACTCCGTGACATTGAACTGTACGCAGCTAAGTTTCGTAAATACATACATACACAGTTGCCTGGAAAGACATAGAAACAAGTTTGAACAGCAATTAATAAATATTTATATAAATTAATATTTACGTATATATTTGAATGATGCATTCCCGTGGCCGTAAGCACGGACACATATTATTAATCATTGTCAATAAATGGAGATGGCGAGATAAAAAGGAGTTTAAACTTCACCTTTATTATGATTTGATATGTTGGTGCCAAAATGTCAAAGACAATAATGAAAGCCTTTAAGCATAATAACCGAACTCACATAAAAATTTGGGTTTTTTTTGTTCAAGAAGTCAGCAGTTTCTTTGGGGGGGGGGAGGTCTATTTTTAATTCCCACGACACGAAAATATTTATTATAAAGAAATGTAAAATATTTCTGCAAAGGCATCAGAAGACAAAATTTCTGTTGTTCAGCAGTTATTTGTAGCCCTTGTAACAAAAGATTCTTTTTAGTACCAATAGATTACATCAGTCTTTCTTAACCCGAGGGTTCCACGCATTGTTTAAGGAATTCCAAAAAAGTCCAAACTTTTTATTCATTTGGGTTTATTAGACTGTTTAATCATTATGACTACGTAGTGAGTGTGATCCGCACTGTGTGTCTCATGCTTGTGATCTTATACGAAACTAAAGTAAACAAAAACTAAAACACTGATATTTAGAAAGCTTAGTTTAGTGGACTACAAGGCCAAAAAGAAACAATGTAGGGTCTAACATTTCGCCCCAGCCCCTCAACCTCTTACTCTCTGGGTTGAGGTGTCGACTCGGTCCTAACCAAACTTAAGGGAGTGGCCATAGGTCCCCTGAGCATCCGTAGATTATTCGACCAGTCCACTGGTTTAATCCAACTTCCTGCCCACGTTGTGATTTGTTTGATCCAGAAAGCAGAAGTGGTGTCCGTCCATTCACAGTCGGCTGAAGATGTAGACACAGTTGGGGAATCTGCGCTAAGAAATTTAGAATGCAGAAAAAAATATATCTGCAGAAAGCCGGACAAACAACTATTCAATGGTTGAATTGTTAATGTCTTTTATATAGCAGAAAAGAATAGTATAAAAAAGAAACGGGTTACAGAAAAGAAAAGTATTTGACGTAAAAACTCATACACTGGATTCTAGACAGAGAGAGAGAGAGTGTATATTGTGATTAACTTGTTGTTAAATCGTCTCAGAATGATATAAGACTCTTGCAATAGAGTGATAAGATTTCTGTGCGGGGCTTAAAGTTTATAGTGGCGTTCCTCCTGAGCAGTAGTAACAATAGTAGTAATATTCGTGGTAGAAGAAGAAGCGGTAATTAATATCAACAGTACATGTTAGCGGACGCTTCGTTCCAATCTCTGACGTCACTTCCTCTCCTCCTCGAGTTTCCAACTCGACTCTCCATTGTCTCTAGCCCAACTCTTGCCCGGGCTAATTCTCTTCTCCAGTATCGCTAAGAATTTTTTCCCGTCTCTCACTTTCTCAGCATAACTACGCGTTTATATAGAAACCCCGACTGGTCATAACCGACCCTTGCTCCTACTACTTCGCACGCAATTATCACAGGGTTCTGGTTGCTTCAATCAAAATCATGTGAATTCCAAAGTTCCTTATAGCTTATTTCAATTCTATTTCAATTTCTAACCAATAAAAATTATTTTACCATTTTCCATTGTCTTCTAATGACCAGATTCCATTGGGTACAACTTCTGCCCTAGATCAGATTTCCCATCAGTAAACAAAATGCTCTGATCTAATTTCGCTACTCAGATCTACTCCAATTTCAATAAAAAAAATATACGTGTGTGTGTGTGTGTGTGTGTGTGTGTATGTGTATGTTTTCCAGACTCTCTCTTTGTCACAAGAGGACGAAAGACTGTGTTGCGTTAATCTTCAATTAAGGAAGGGTTATCCAGGAACACTCACCAGTACCGGTAGGGTGAAATACGCAAGTATCTTACTTACCAAGCGAACCCAGAATCAAATACCTGTAAACAAAATTCAAAGAAGGGTCTGTAATATAATCGTTCCTGACCTGGCACCTTGGATTCAATCACTTTCTTACCGACCTGACGTGGCTTACTTTTTCGAATCAAATACTGAGATAGTTCGAGCTCATGTCGCACAAATGTCCTTGGGAAAGGTATGGGCCTATCTCTTCCAGTAGGTTAGGACAGTTAACCTGGTTTAGAGTGAATGTAGGCGATCATAGCATGTTATTTGGAAGGGAAATGAGCTCCATCAAGTAACCATACTGACACAAGAAATGTCATGAAGGACCCAGTACCCTGACGATCTTTTATGTCACGGGTTAACTTGAATTAACTTTCTTTATATAGTATAGTATTAATGGAAAACTAAAGCAAAGAATAAACTACTAATGCGGTTAGAACTCCCAATACATTAGGAGTGTGAACTACATTATGAAAGATGCTCTACAATTTTCCACCATGTCTTTTTATATAGATATTTTTGAAGTCTATAATTCATTTCAGAGATGATAAATATATCATAGTAGTTAATTTTCTGCAAAAGCTTGTGTTAATTCGTTTTCCTCTTTTATGTGATCAACTGTCTAAGAAACTCTTTTAACGGAGGAAATAAAAGTGGGCGAAATTATTTTCTCAAGGGCCATATAGATCATATGTAAAAAAAGAAAAAGAAAAAATCTACGACAACGCAGACTTGAAAGGAACTAAACGAAAAGAAACGATGAAAATATGTAAATGAGAGACGCAGCTAACAATGGAGATACTAAAGCAGACGTTAAGTTCCCAAGACTGTTTCTATAATTGTTTTCCTCTGATGTTTTCACACCGACGAAAACCAATACCCGACTGACATGTGTCTGTCTTATTTTCAAAGTTTGTGACGTGTACTTGTATGGCGTGTACATATAGATTTCCTAATTCACGTTCTTGGTCCAGGTTCATTGCTTTTTGCACTAAATAACCAACAATTGTCCTCGAATACAACCAACAGTTTTATCCGCACATTCATAAGACTTGTTCACTAAATACTCATCTCGTTTTCCACCTCGCTTATCATATATCATGTATGAACGTACATTTATGTCACATAATGTTATAGGAGTTGAAGCAAGGGAATAACGCTGTGGAGACATCTGGAGAAATAATCTCCGTGTTCATAAGTGACCGACAAGTACAAAATTGGTTTGTAAAGTTTTGTTCTGGAGAAACGTCGTTAGAAGATGAAATCAGATCGGGGTATTCATAAGACTTTAATGATGAAGTTCTAGTCATTGGTGAAAAAATACTCATAACAATCTAATCGACACTAAAAAAGAAGACAGTTAAAAGTCAGCAAGCTGGGTATTTGGGCTCCACACCTTAACAAATCATTGATAAACAAAAACCGAAATTATTTATGGCCCAACCGAATATATTCACTGGACTAAACCAAATTTGACACGTAGCATTAATCATGAAACTCTGAGTGAAGGATGAACTCATAGTAACTAGCTTTCTCTTACCACTGCAATACAATAACTGTGGAAACTACTGGCTTCTTGCTAAAACTTTACTTATGAGTGCTTCAACGTGAGGTAAGGGTTAGCTAGTTAGACTGGTTAATCATTACGACTACGTAATGAGTTTGATCGTCACTTACTGCCAAAAAGAGCCTCTCACTGTGGAGGCGTGATTTTCTTCTTCTTTTATGTACCATGTCCCTTCAGAATGTAGGCGATCATAGCTCTCCACAACTTCCCATCATTTGTAGCTCTAAACAATATTTGTACTCTTACTACCCCTCAAGATCCCTATTATTTCATCAATTTACATAAAATCATTATGTAGATTACTTACTGTTTCTCTTTGCCGTTCTTGCCTTCAGTGTATCCGCTTAGAGATCAATCACGCCCTCGTTCGATCATCGAAGTTAAATAGTGTCGAGCGCAGTCAATGTGTAGACGGTGGACCGATTCGGAACACTGGGTACTGTAATTAACCTCCTATAATCTAAAATATTTTTCAACTTTAAATAACCCACAAAGGGTTGATAAGCTGTAAAAAAAGCAAAACAGTTCATCAACTCCAGTATATCCCTTAAGTGTTAAATTCTCCATGGTTTCTTTCGTCATTATGTGTCCCGGAAATCTCAATTGTCTCTTTCTGATTCTAAATGCAAGTGCTCTTTTCGTTCCCATTTTCCCTAACACTCCCTCGTTGCTTACACGTTCTATCAATGGCATTCTCAGCAGCTTTCTGCAAAATTGCATCTGTTGCCTCATTTCTCCCCCTCATCGGTGAGAAAATTGTCCAGCTGTATAAGAGGATTAATGTTATATAGCAGTTCAGCGCTCTTTTTCTTTGTTTCTAAAGGATTTTTCCACTTAATAATTTCTTTTTTTCAATATTTCCATTCGCCTGATTTCTATATCAAATTTTCCGTCGTCTATTAGAACATTTCTCAGATAATTATATTTCTCTACTTGCTTTATTTGAAGCCTTCACTCCGGATCTTGGATATTGGGATGACCCTCTTGGTAATGATCATAGTGTTGTATCTCGTCTTTTCGAGATAACAGCGAAGAATAAATAAGGAAGACAAACTCGTATTAAGTAATGAAATAGAAGGTTTAATACAAGAAGGTACAAATAACAATTGACCTAATGCTAACTCGTTATTTACCCTAGCTCCCCACAGATCGGGATGTAACACAAGGCCGATTTAACGTGGGATCTCCGAGCCCGTAGCGCTGAGCAAAAATTCCCCGTAAACCCCGTTATAATGGGGTCGGGTTTGTCTACCTCCCCAGACGAGACTCTGCCCTTCGGCAAAGTCTCGTCTGGGTTCCTTCCTGCCCGCAGGCAGAGAGTTCGACAAGCACTAAGAGCTTAGCGCGGCTAAGACCTAATGTTAACTCGGTATTTACCCGAGCTCCCCACAGAGCGGGATGTGGCTCAAGGGCGGTTTGACGTGGGTTTACCCGAGCGCTTAGGCCCGGGCAAAAATTACCCGTAGATCCCGTAATAACGTGGTCGCATTTGACTACCTCTCCAGACGAGAGTCTGCTCTTCGGCATAACATTGTCTGGATTCCTCCCTGCCTGAAGACAGAGAGTTCGACAAACTCTAAGAGCTTAGCGCACGGCTAAGACCTAATGTTAACTCTGAAGACTGAATATCCGTAAAAATTCTCCTATCTCATCGTTAAATAACAATTCTAACAAATTATTAACAATTCTAACAAATTATTGCAATGACAATCATAATTATGAATGCTGGTAAGGAGATAAAAGTGAAAAGATTTGAAATTGACAACTTTTTTCATTAAACACTTCTATGTTCCATTCTTTCTTTTATTTTCTCGCTGAAACCAAGTAGCGTCTTTGATATGTATTTTGTCTTCTTACGCAGTCAAGACAGAATAGTTCATTATTTATGAGATATTAGCAGGAGTCTTCTATCTATCTATCTATCTATATATATATATATATATATATATATATATATATATATATATATATATATATATATATATATATATATATATATATATATGTATATAGTAAAAATCTCCCTACTCACGCCGCTCAAAACGTCCAATATCCAAATCAGAGGCTTTGCTACCGAATGTATTTTATTGCTATACGTAGAAAGAGCCAAAGACTTATGTCCCCAATACTGTTAGATGCCACTATTGTCTGGGTTCAAACAATGGGAAATTTGAACATTAGTTGACATAAACTTGATAAAATGGTGAATCTTGGCTTTGTTAATGACATATTAGTATTATCAGATGTCTTCAAAAGTTTATGAATGCAATTGCAGACTGAAGAAATAAGAAGACGACAAAGAACGAGATATCTGGAGATTATCACTCTCCAAATAACGTTCAGTTCACAAGCAGATTAATATGAACCAAGAAATAGTCTGTAGGATAGACAAATCCTAAACAAATCTGATAAAAATCTGGAAAATTTCAAATGTTTTCCTAAAAGTCAACATCCTTCCTACATTTTTCTCTGGCAGTGAAACATGGCACCTGAAATCCACCAGGAAAAGGAACTGTATGCGCTCAATATAAAATAGTATTTTTTTATTTGTTTTTTCTTTTACGGCTTATCAAACTTTTGCAGGTTATTTAAAGCCAGAAAATATTTTTAGATTGTAAATTTTTTTTAATAATGATTTAATGATACAAGTTTTACTAATTACCCATAGCTGGGGGAGAAGAGGTGGATTCATGCCTTTCCCAAAAGTATTTGTGCGTAAGTGAATATAACGAACCCAGCTGGAACTTGGCTCTCCGATTAATAATTCCCATCTATCACTGCACATTCAAGCTTACAGCACTTGATATTCCCAAACTAGGTACTGACCAGACTCGATGTTACTTAACTTCGGTGATCGTACGAAATCCGTTGTTTCAACGTAATAATTGCCGTAAAAATGATTTGGCAATCATAATAAGGAAACAAATCAGTCGATATCCCATTTTGAAGAAAATCTATAAAATATGGGCAAAATGGTTTGGTCCTACTAGGCTTTCATGTGTATTGTAGTGTTGTACTGTCGGCTGATCTTGTGCTAATGGTTAAAATAGACATCTGATTGTTCCATTTTAATATTCCAACACACCTTTCGGTTAACCATTACTAGTGAGTAGTGAGTTCAGTCCGCTATTTGTGGCCTTGAGTCAAACTAAGCTTAATAAATTACAAAACAATGTTCCGGAGAAAACATATTATACATTGACTATTCTAATCATACTTAATCTTTCCAGGAATTAAAATACACTTATATTTTTCTAAATCTACAAGTATCATTCACTTTTAATTGTTACAATGAAAATGTAACTACCTTTTAATTATCTAATATATATATATATATATATACAGTGTAACCCGGATATAAGAGAGTTGTCGGGACCGGAGAAGAAGTATCTTATATCCGGGTTTGGTCTATTATATATACATTAACACATGCTCTAATTTGGGACCAGAGAAAATCTCTCTTATATCAGAGTTTCTCTTATATCCGGGTCTCTTATATCCGGGTTACACTGTATATATATATATATAAATATTAGAGGAAGGTAGCAAAGTGGAATTTAAGAATAAAAATGTATATTCTTAGTTTTTTCCAAGGAAAAAAATTCTGACAAAAAATTATACAGCTTAGCAGAAACAACTGACGAAATATGAAATCAAGAAGAATTCGTTTCCATTCGTTAATTTTTAAATGCTGTCGGCATGTTTAATATTATTACACGTCATCTTTTCACACCGCCGGTTCTTCCAGTTTTACGCCTTCTGTAGTTCGTTAAAAATTATTCGTTCTGTCTTTGCTTTCTTCTTCCTATCACGTTTCTTAAAAAACAAACAACATGCGAACATATAGACACATACGTAGAAAACGTGTATATAGGTAACTATTCGTATGTACGCGCACATATCAGCAGAAATACATTCACGCATAGAGATACGTTTTTCATAATGGTTTTTTATAGGCTTGCAATTTCAGTAACATTAATTAAACTCATCTATTGACCTGTCTCGTGGTTGTGATAATAATTCGTCTTTCTCACAGACGCCATAGGTCGCGCCCAAGTTCAAGTAAAAAATCACGATTTGAAATGCAGACTCTCTCAACTTGAAAAATTGTCGCATCGCACACTTTCTCTACCAGACATTTTTACTATAGTAATATAATTTTTTATCATTTATTCTAATTTGGGGGGAAATGACACTAATTTATTATTATTATTTTCTAACAACTTACCCTTTTTGAGTTTTTCCGTCAGTGAAATAAGTTTGCAAGATCAAACATTGTACTTACCTCAGGTGACTAAGTTTTGATCTTTTCCAAGATATTTTTTCTCTTGCGAGTTTTTGATGTTAAAGTGCATTTTAACAAAACTAAAACGAAGAAAATGGAAAAGTACCAAACTGATATCTGCTGACTTGAACAATTCTTTAACAAGGTTCGAAGCTAAAAACGAAAACTGTTGAGTTATTTGATAATATAGATAAGGTCCTTTCTCTACACTCGTTTGCAAATATCTGTGTTCGGTGACTTCAATGCCCACCATGATAGGTGGCTTAATCATTCTGTCATTGACCTCACTGGTTTCCAAAATCGAACAAAAACTACTGCACTGTATAACATATTGCATCATAACGTAGCTAAATTGTTCAATATAATTTCATTTTGAAGTAAATGAAGACCTTATTTGACGACAATATGCTTGTGCCATGCAACTTGTCCATATAAAATTTGTATAACTTCAGAAAATTAAAAAATCTATAAAAACATCAATTGCTATCTTTTGTTGTCTTGACCTCCGGTCATCTTTTATCCTTTCTTCAATACCTAGTCTTTTCCTCACTATACTTTTCCTTCTATGCCTAATCGTTCCTCTCACTTTCAATCTCTGTAACCCACTGCGTACTAGTAGCAGTCCAGTATTACTTGGAGCGAAATGAATAAAAAAAAAATTATCTCAAAGTACATATTCGTGAATAAAAAAAGGGTTGACTTCTTACAACCTTATTTAAATTCATTAACAGAAAACCCTGGTTTAACCCAGATCCGTTAAGTAAATGCCAACTCATCATTGAGTCAAATGTTCCAACATGTTATTTTCAAATCTATTGTCCGGTTTTAATTTTTTATCCAATTATCTATCACTAAAGAATTCATTTGGGGGAAAGAGTAATAAAGGACAACTGCTTTCTTCTCGGAAAATAGGCTAACGAGATTTCAGAATCAGCCGTTATTTATTCTATATTTGAAATTTAGTTCTTCTGTGGCGTCGTGGTGTGTTACTTGTGTTTTCATTAAAAAATGAAAACCCATTCGTCTCGTTCAAATTAGAAAATTAGAAAAAGTGAACAGACGTGCGAATATACTCACGTATCTACAGACAATTTATAGTTATTTGATGATCCTTTCTATTTTGTTTTATATAATAAAACATATTTACAATGGATTTTTTTATTAATCCGACAGATTTTTATAACATTTTAAATATTATTTTTACTAGATTCTCGTATTTGAGTGGACACTCCATTTGAACCTGGGCAGAGTTGGTTAGAGCGTGCCGGGTCTAACGGTAGCTACTTCTGTCCTTCTGGCATGCCGGAGAGCGCAAATTATTTTTAATTTTTAATTTATTGAAAATATTATTATTTTTAATAAGATTTATTGAAGATTCAGTCCGGTATATATATATATATATATATATATATATATATATATATATATATATATATATATATATATATATATATATATATATATATTCATACATGTTTCATTAAATAATATAGATAAGTGTTGTCTATATATTTTATGTAAGTTCTTTTCAAGATGACAATTACACAATATATTAAGCAATACACGAACAAGAAATTGATGATAGTCTGTTTTTGTTTACATGGATGATTTCCAAGCAACGATAAACACGTGCATATAATTGCGTAATTGTCATCTTTGATAATGGCTTATGTAAGCCGAAAGCTTAGATTGGATTAAAAAATATGTATCAATATTGTGATTTTCTTTCATTGTTTAATGATAATGTTATTAAGCTTATCAGACGATATGAAAAGAACTTACATAAAATATATAGACCACACTTATCTATATTATTTAATGAAACATGTATGAATGAAAAAATGCTGCCTAAATACACACAATATATATATATATTTCTCTCTCTCTCTCTCTCTCTCTCTCTCTCTCTCTCTATATATATATATATATATATATATATATATATATATATATATATATATATATATTGTTTAATAAACAAACGGAGCGTCTACTCAAATACAAATATCCACTAAAAATAACGTTTAAAGTGATATATATATATATATATATATATATATATATATATATATATATATATATATATATATATATATATATATACTTACTCTGTCCTGGACATCGAGTTCTACCTGGATCATATCCTCTTGGAATTATTTTTATACATATATGTATGTGTATATATAATTGCATATGTATGTGTATATTCACCACTAATATTGTCAATATATTACTCCTTTCCACCGCAAGTTGAGCTCTCTTTGGTATACTTCCAGTTAAACCACTTGTATTCTAACCTATTCAGATTGGGATGGATAAATTTACTCTGGACTACTCTTTGAAAAATATCCCTTATCCTTCACTGCATCTTTTTTCCGTCTGCCTTACAGACAAAATCATTGACCTCATTAAAAGAATGAGATGGAAAGCCTTTTTCTAAGTAATCCCAAGGGTGACCTAGAGCTAAATCCTGATACATACAACCTGAAATCACAGAAAACTCCACCATGTAGCAAGCCATTTGAATCGTTCGAACGCGATTTGATCGATTTAATTCGAAAGTGTAAGTTCAAGAACGATACCAACTACTTCCAAGCTAAAATTGGCAGAGACATCAAAAGTATTAAGAACTCCAGTGAATTATGGATTAAGGCAGACAAATCCAAAAATTTCTATAAAATTAAACCCTCCGAATATGACAAACTCGTCGCTGATAAAATTACCAGCTCTTACAAAAAAGACAAAGACAATAGGACCTTATCTTCTATAAATGAGGACATCTGCAAATTTGCTAACAAATTCGGAGTTGCGGACAGAATCGGTAAATTTAATGTGAAAGATGCTTACATTATCTTCAAGGACCATAAGCCTAACTTTGCCAATAACTTGCAGTGACGTCTTATCAATCCCTCCAAATCTGAGTTGGGATTAATTTCCAAAAGAATTATCAAGAGGATTACTTCATGTGTCCTGAATAAACACCCAGCCAAACTTTGGAAAGACTCAGCTGACACAATCAAATGGTTCCGAGAGATCCCCAACAAAGAAAGAGCCACTTTCATCCAATTTGACATCTTGGATTTTTACCCTTCTATTTCGGAGAAGCTTCTAATCAACAGCCTCAATTTTGCTAGGGGATATACCGAAATAACGAATAGTGATCTAGAAATTATTTTGGCGTCAAGAAGATCCATCTTGAAATACAATGACGCTAATTGGGTGAAGAAGTATAATGAAAGTTTCGATGTACCTATGGGAGCTTTTGATTCCGCCAAATTGCAGATGTAGTGGGCATATATATCCTAGATACCTTCAGTAGAATAGTTAACCTCAACCAAGTCGGGCTTTATAGAGATGGCGGTCTGATCTTCGTCCCTAGTAGTAATGGCCCCTTAACTTCCAGCTTACATAAGAAGGTCGTCAGAGCCTTCAAATACCTAGGCCTTTAGATTGAAATATCTTCCAACCTTAAAATTGTTAACTTTTTGGACATTACTCTTAACCTATCAAATGACACATTTAGACCTTTCCATAAACTGGATCAGACACCCCTATATATCAACATCCACTCTAACCACCCTAAATCTGTGATAGACCACACCTCCAAAACCGTGAATACTAGAATAAACAAGCTATCTTCTAACCATAGAATTTTCGAAGAGAATAAATTTACATACAACCAGGCCCTCAGGAATAGTGGTTTTAGACAAGAATTAAAATTTAACAGAGAACTAACAAATCAAAATATTAAGAATAGAACTAAATACAGAAAGAGGAAAGTAATATGGTTTAACCCACCATATTGCAAGCTCTCTAAAATTGATATAGGTAGTTTCTTCCTTAGATTAGTAGATAAACACTTTCATAGTAAACATCAATTACATAAAATTTTTAATAGGAAAACACTGAAAATTAGTTACTCGTGCGTGAATAATATAGAGAAAATTATATCTTCCCATAATTGTAGAATACTTAAAAACTACCACAATAACGTAACTCAAACGAGTGACCCCACCTGCAGTTGTAGGAATAAAGATCTTTGCCCTATCGGGGGTAAGTGCATGTATAAAAACGTAGTGTACGAGGCAACTATCTTCCCCGAAGAAAACAGAAACGAGAAGAAAAGATACATAGGTATATCCGCTGGTGATTGGAAGCAACGTCTATACAGCCATAGGCACTCCTTCAGACACAGATACCTCAGAAACCAAACGTCCCTATCCAAACACTACTGGGATCTGGTGGATAGGGGTCTAACCCCACTTTTCGAATGGAGATTCTTGTCAAGAGCTAGCACACCTAATAACTTCCGTGATAGGTGTAATCTGTGCATCGCCGAAAAGATCTTTATTATCAGAGATGAAAATCGGGATGAACTGTTAAACCTTCGGAGTGAGATCCTCTCCAAATGTAGACACATAAAACGGTTCAAAACATGAACACCGTTTTGTAACACGTTGTCGGGTGTGACACTTCCACCTTAGCCCAGTAACATCGGGCATGACTTTCTGTGTATTGAATATTACTTGTATGTATATTGTGTATGGTTATGTGAGGCGCCATGTATTCCAATTTATTTCTTCTTTTTTAGGCTTCATTCATGTAATGACTATTACTTATATGTATCATTGTGTATGTTTATGTGATGCGCCATGTATTTCTAATTTTTGTAATTTTGGTTTATCTTTATTCACGTGGTGATACATGTGTGAGTGGTTAAGTAGGTAAACATTTCCCCTAATAACTGATTTGCAAAATCAGATAGCATTATAATAATTAGACACCTAGGTATACATTCTAACATTAGAGATAGATACACGCAACTCACCCAGCGGTTTTAGAATATTATATATTTTTTAATTGGCCTTTGATTTGGTTTAAATATAGAAATGGATATGTGCGTTCATATGGGTGTATGCGTGTGTGTGTAGACGGGTATATATAAGTATACGCATAAATATATGTATATATATGTGTATGTGGGTAAGTATATAAATATGTGCGTGTGTGTACACCTACATGTATGGACGTATGGATACGTAGGTAGTGATATGTGTGCAGATGTGGTTATGTGTGTGTGTGTGTGTGCATATTTAGATATATATGTAGAGATATAGCTGTATATGCGTGTAGATATACGCAGGTATGTATAATCAACCGGAAGTCTGAAGAGTGAAAATGGAATTTTGTCTGTAGTTTTTCATCTGTCTTTTATCTTGTCAGCGGGATTTCTCCAAAATTCCTTGTGTTGGTCAAACGGTCTCGTTTGGGTTGTTATTTGGGATGAGGGCGGGATGAAAACAGGCCGCCCGAGAATCGTTTAGCCAGTCCGATAATTTTATGGGGGCAGAGATTGTTGGTTTATGACTTGGCCCGGCTAGACAATATGTTTCCGAGCGCCGTCTCCACTTAACTTCAAGGAATCCTAAAATCTTTCTAATGTTATCTTATCTAAACTTTTCCTTTATCTCATTATAGCGAATTTAGCATTGGTTTTGAAATCGGCTGTCCTAGGCGTGCAGATGTAGATGTGTATATATATATATAGAGAGAGAGATATAGATGTGTGTGTATTTTGTGTGTACGTATGCGTTGTAGGGGTCTGGGCGGGAGTATAAGATTTTATCGCCTATGGGGTATGTGTGTCGCCAAGAAATGTACACTCTTCCGGTATATCTTCGGACGTTTGAAAATACGCACCCTTTTCTCACTGAAACCCCTCTTTAATTCTTCCCTCTGTTAGATTTTAATGCCCTCTCCACCTTCGAACCTCCCTGTCTCTCTCGTCTGTTACCCCTCGATATAGATCACAACTCCCCCCACACTCTCACACATACTTTCACCAATTTTTCCCGGAGTTGTTGTTCTGTTTTCTTTTTGAATCTGTAGGTCTGATGAATTGGATTGTTCTTACAATCCCAATGGAATAAATTATGACCATTGAATATTAGTGTTTAAGTCTTTTTATTATATCCTTACTCTGTCCTGGACATCGAGTTCTACCTGGATCATATCCTCTTGGAATTATTTTTATACATATATGTATGTGTATATATAATTGCATATGTATGTGTATATTCACCACTAATATTGTCTATATATATATATATATATATATATATATATATATATATATATATAGCTAGGGGTAAATAGCAGGACAGACTAGGTTGGCTTTTTTCTTAAAAAACAAACAACATGCGAACATATAGACACATACGTAGAAAACGTGTATATAGGTAACTATTCGTATGCACGCGCACATATCAGCAGAAATACATTCACGCATAGAGATACGTTTTTCATAATGGTTTTTTATAGGCTTGCAATTTCAGTAACATTAATTAAACTCATCTATTGACCTGTCTCGTGGTTGTGATAATAATTCGTCTTTCTCACAGACGCCAACTGAACTTGGGGAAGGACAACTCTGAATTCAAAACCTACGGAGGGTCGTTTGGGGATCTTGCGGCACACGGTGCATCAGGTCTTTGTATTCGGCTCTTCAAAAAGTGTGGTTGGTTCTGCACAAAACCTTCACTAATATAATCAAATCATATGTGGAAGTTGTCTGGCTTCCGGTTCCTAGGAACTGAGTTGCCTGACCATCATACGTCGTAAAAGGTGTCCCTGGTAGGCACGAGTCAGCAGCTCGCGTCGATAAACGACGGGAGAGTGCACGATATATATATATATATATATATATATATATATATATATATATATATATATATATATATATATATATGAAGAAATATAGTTTTAAAGTGTGCTATATTTATGGGATAAAGTGTTCAATATCAGAGATAGAGCGTTGTGTGTAAATATAAAAGTGAACATAGAAGTCAACACTTAGAGGCGACAGTCTGTTTCATGCTAGTGCAATCGTCAGGTAACTAGTGCTGTTATTTTTCTCGGCTATTTATATATTTATTATTTATATATATTTATATATTTATTATATATAAATAGCCGAGAAAAATAACAGCACTAGTTTCCTGACGATTGCACTAGCATGAAACAGACTGTCGCCTCTAAGTGTTGACTTCTATATATATATATATATATATATATATATATATATATATATATATATGCGTGTGTGTGTGTATTCAGATTGAGTGTATCTGCAGAAGAGACAAAATGAATAAAAAGAGACAAGACGAATATATATATATATATATATATATATATATATTACTGAGTATGTTTGTTGAACCCATTCTGATTTAAAAGTAGACCTAATTGATTAAAGAAAACAATCTCGGAACCCTATAAAACTCTTACTTCACTTTTATCTCAATCAAAATTGGTAGTACGAAAAAAAACCGAATGAGTAAGAGAAAGAGAGAGAGAGGGAAGAGTAACGTAACAAGATGGCATTGGTAAAAGAAATGTGCGTCACACAGAGAAGATGAGAGGGGGGAAACTAGCAAGAGAGATTAGCAGCCGGAAAAGGTGTAGGAAAGGAAGAAATGGGACACATAAAGATACAGACGGGAAAAAGAAATGGTCGAATCTAGATTAAGATGGGATAAAGAAAGAGAGAGGAACGAGAATTCGGAAAAGAAGAGAAAGGCGAACAAAGAAAAACAGAAGGGCCGAAGAAATTATGAGCGAAAAGGAGAAGAGGTAAAGAAAAATGAACAAGTGGAAAGAATGTAGGAAAAGAAAAGAGAAGCAAATAAAGAATGACAAGTGAAAAAAAAAAAAGAGGGCATTAAATAGAAAGTGAAAGCCCATAAAGAAATAGACAAAGAAAAAGAGAAAGTAAAGAGAAAAACATAGAAAATGAGAGGGGGTAAGAATGAGAGATATGGAGAGATAGAAGAGTAGTTGAAAAATAAGAGTGGACAGTAGCGTCTTAGTTTTCTTTGTTTTTGTTGTTGTTGCTTGTATGAAACTTATACGCATGACAAGGTTCAGATTACTCTAAAAATTAAGCATATATTGTAAGAATGGAATGAGTCTCAGATATTTTAAAACTACCGGAATATAACGGAATACAATTATGTAACATCATCTTAAGATACCCTGCCAATTTTGCGAGATTTGAAAGCCTCTTTCTCCTTTAATTTGCGAAATGACAAGACATGTTTAGTCTCGCTCCGATAGACACGATGCCATGTGTTCACGGACACACTTACTGAAGGTTGCTTTGAACTCTCACAACTTTAACATCGCTTCTTATTTTACCCTTCTGTAACATGTATGATTAATACATTTATTAATTGCTGTTTGCTTGAATTCCATGTTTTGTTAGTTATTTTTACCCGGATTCACATGAGTCCGCCAAATATTGTTTGCGGAACAAATGTACCAGGAGGTATAAAATGATAATACTTTCCACTCCCGCAACAAATGTGGTGACCTCAACTTGATTTGTGTAGTGAACGCGATAATTTTCACGAAGTTTTATCAAATTCAAGTTTTGTATTAAAGAATCTTGTATTTCTACATTTAAGCTTATCTTTAGTTCTCTCACCCGGAGAATGCAAATATTTTGTCATCATGACGTCCAAAAACATTTCAACTGTTTTTTATTCGAATTGTAATACTATAAAATCAATATTAGCATAAGAGACCAGAAAAAGTGATTTGACGTGGAAACCGGAAGCCATTAAATTTAAAGCCACAGCGTCAGAGATAACAAACGGAGGACAAATTAAATCTGAAATAAACAACAAATCTTCAGGCTTGTTTGTAAGAAATCCATAAAGCCAGTTAGGAAGATTGAGATAAAGGAGGTGTGTGATAGAAAAATAACTGAGAGACAGATAGAATGGAGAAAGGTTGAAAGAAAGAAAGGTTGAAAGAAAGATTGAAAGGTTGAAAGAAAGAAAGGTTGAAAGAAAGAAAGAAAAAGACAGACAGATAGATAGGAAGGAAAGAAATCGAGACATGTAAAAAAACAACATAGGAAGAAAGAAGCAGGAAGACTAGTACAGAACGTAAAATAGAGGAAAAGATGGTGAAAAGAAAAAGAGATGAGAAAAAGGATAAAAACAAAGAAATGGAGGGGATGAAATGAAAGAATGGATGAGAAATAAACATTCAAAGAAAGAGGAAGGAAAGAATACAAATAAAGCGAGAAAAGTGCTAAGGATATAAAAATAGGGGCCTGGATTGCAGAGAGAGGATAAGTAAACAGAGAAAGAAAAACGGGATGAAAGAAAGAGTGAGATAGTGGGGAAATGGCGAGAGAGAAAAAAGCGAGAGTTAAAAGCGACCAGAAAAGTGGTTTGTTATTGCAAATCTATAAGAGAATAATTTATATGAATTTTTATACTGGAGTTTTTGAAGATTATTTTTATGCTGAAAAGTAATAAAGATAAACTTCAAAGACAATTTTTCTAACACTTCAACTGCTTTTCCATTCTTATTAAAATATTTTTTACTACTGCTTCTGATTTAAATCGATTCATGTGTCCATCATTTTTCTCGGACATTAGATTTCCACGATCCCTGGTTTTGAGCAGATGATCTCTTTATCCCTCAAAATAGTTTACAGATGATGAGAGTTGCGACATGTTTATCGCGCAATCGGCTCTTTGATTAGAAATAAACAAAATAGTATTTTTTCATTCTTTTTTACTGGATTTTCTAAGAAAGTAAGAAAAAAGTAATCTTATCGGTTTTTATTAAATTTGATGTGAAAAATTATTGAAAAAAGAGTTATATAGTATTATATATTCAGTTAAAGGAAACTTGCACAGTGGCTTATCGATTTTTCCCCACAAAGGATCTTCAGGTTGTAAGTGCTGTTATTATTCATGGAGAAAGATGGAAAAATGAACAAATGTTCATTCATTTCAAGAGATATATCTGAACGAATTAATATGCTAAAGCCGTCATTGTAAAAACTGCAAAAATTTAATATCATTATATTCCCTTTTGCCTACTATTATTTTATGTTGTTATTTTCACCCAAAGCAAAGCGGTAATGCCACTCTAGGTGGGGCTACAGGGTGTGGAAGAGAATGAAAAGACTTTATTGAGGCGAAGTGAGGAAAGGACAATAAAGGAATAGGGTCCAGAAAGATAGAAGATAGCTATTGGCGTTGCATTTAAAATTTTGTAGGTTTTTGGTGGCAGATAAACAAGAAATCTGAAGGAATTTCCACAGATGAGAAGTGCAAGAAAAGAAACTGTTAGAAAAAAAAAGTGGCGGTTGCATCTAGCTCGTTCAACAGTAAAATGGTGAGACCAAGTTGCCAATATAGTAGCACGCTTAAATTCGTGTAGTCGAGACAGAGTGGAAAACAGACCATCAGAACAGTTACCATTGAAATATTTGTAGAAAAGACAGAGAGAAGCTCGTTATGCCGGTGAAAAAGTGATCGAGCTTGAGATGCCAGATTAGGATCAGTTACATTGCAGACTCTTCTTTGAATTTTTTTCAAAATATCTAGAGTTATACACAAGGAGCACCAGACCAGATATGGCAGTAGTATTCAATGCACAGACGAATGGTAGATAGCAAGATGGAAAATCTTCTGACACGGCACTGTGGACCAACTTTCCTAGCTGTAGACGTAGCAATTAATACAATATAGTCTTTCCACTTCATGTCAGTGAAAAACGTGAGCCTGAGATGGGTTGTTCTCCTGGAGTTTAGCATCAGCCGCACAGATGGCGAGCAGAAAAGTATTAAATTAAATATTGTTGCTCTGTATTTGGGTAGATTGATTACTTTTGTGCGTTTATTTCTTGTATATTCTATAACTTTATTGGTAATTATGATTATAATAATATATGAACATTCTTTCTTTGTGAATATACAAAGATCTTTGGATTATTGGCAAATTCTTTTCTTATCCATTATTCAATTGAACATTTAATCTCACATTATATGAAGAACTGGATACAAAGAAATCTGTGTTCCATGTTAAATTTTGAAGAGCATATCGCCGTAATAAATTGCATAACAGGCTAGCCTAGAAGATTATTATTACTATAATGAGTTTGATCCACATTGGACGCAGCATGCTTATAGCCTTATGCCAGATTAAGCTAATCTTGGTGAATACGTTGGGTGTCACCCAGTACGATAGCGTGAAGCAAACTAGTTTTGAAAACATTTACGAATATCAGATTTGTGATCTCCGGGCGATGCCGAGAATCTCCAAGTTTTGCACTCTTTATAATGTTCTCTCGGTTTGTAACCAGTGTTCTCCCGATTAACTGCTAAGTGTTGATCTTCCGTCGAGTCTGATAGCTTTTACAAGATACTCTCTATAAATAAACTGTTGAACATTCTCCACGAGAATAGACGCCGAATAAAAAATATTTCATATTTAGTCAGCATGCATTTTGAAAACCATTTCTGGCCACAGTTCAGTTAAAATATAGCGGAGATAACATTTTTCGATAACAGATTTACAACATCTGTCTATATTTCTGAGATGAAGTATTGTAATTATTTACATTATTTACATTGTTCGGACTGTTGTCCTCATCTTTATTGCCATATTCACGACGTTTCGGCTCAGTGGATAAAAGCGTTGGTTGGATTCAGTGATTTGACCCAAAGAGTTGTGCGTTCAATACCTGGCTACTGCAGTGGTGAACAAAAACTTAGAGAGTTGAGTTAAAGGGAGATAACTGAGACATCCGGAAGAGGTATGGCACGTGGAACTAGAACAGTCTACCCCGGTGGACGAAATAAAGGGTTCAGTTCGAAATTCCAATCACCTGAAGAAGGCTGGAGCTTACAATGGCCGAATCGTCGTGAATATGACAATAAAGATGAGGACAACAGTCCGAACAATGTAGATAATGTAAAAAGACTTACTACAGTTTTCTACACGTGAAACATGTGCCTAAAATGTATTAATATTCGTTTAAAATCACACTTCCGTTGGAAATGAGTTGGAATGTTGTTTTAGAGCTAACATTTATGAGATGTTCTTGAAATCTTTCTCTTTCTACTTGCTTGTGTTAAAATCTCCTTGGTTTTTTACGTTAGAGATCTGTAGAGGACCGTGTGGGTTTGAGTGTTGTTAAATTAAGAACACGTGCTGTTTATTCCTGCTACAAGAAAATGGCGGACTCAATTTGTGTACAACCGAAGAGGTAAAGAAACAAACAAGACGTATATATATATGTCAACAAATATGTGTATTAAACAACGAACTTTACAATGGACAAGGTGTTTTTTTGTGTGAACGTAAAGAGTTTGTATGTTGGTGAAAGTTCGTACGTACGTGTATGTGTGTTTCATGGAGTTTTCCCATAAGTGGGCGAAAACACTAATTTCTACGAGAGATTACATTTTTAAATGTATTCGCTGAAATGCAAAGTAGAAAAGAGAACGAGGCGAGAAGTCGCCCAGTATTTATAGTGTAGGGAGAGCGCCCCTTAGTGATAATTAGGGAATTAAGGAGGAGCTAACACAGACAGATCTAAATCTATAGGTTTTGAAATTTTTAGATTGTCATCTGGTATATACTAAGTTCGGGTGCTCTCTATATGAAGCCTTTTACCACTGTTCGTCAAACAAATAACAGCCGATTTTACTCATCGTAAAAGAGGATCGTGTACAGCAAACAAATAAGACATTGTCTCTTTGTTTATTGCTTCCAAGTTTTCCACTGCATATTATGTTAAAAGAATTGCAAAATAAAATGATTGCAAAACAGATTCTTGTGTTGAATACTAACTTAGCCCGGGAAAGTGCAATATAATTGTAAATAAGTAATACGTAGAACAAATCAAAACAAAAATGACGCGCAGATATATATATATATATATATAGTAATTTTTATCGGCTGCAAATATCAGGCTACTGGAGGGGGAAAACAACTCCGACTGCGCATGCGCACACTGAGTTATTAGCCATTAATGCTGTATCATACGATGATAATTGTTTCCACGAAATCAAAGGTTCATGACAAAGAGAGAAATATGTCCCATATGTTTTTAGGATCATTCTTTTGAACGCTACCAGACTCATTATTTGTGTTTTTCTTTAGGATAGAGACCTATAGTTAAAGCGTTAAAGTGAGAGGAATGAGGTTCTATATTCTGAGCTGAAGTAAAGTCAATTGCTTTCGTCAAATACTTAACATTAGAATTTTATTTTGTGATTATATATATTAATAATGTAATATTTCAATAGTTATTTTTTAAGACTATAAACGTTATTTTTAGTGGGTACACGAGTTTGAATTGCTATCCCTGTTTTTATTTTTATTTTCTTAAACAGTGAAAATTTGTTTTCTGAAGGAAACCACTTCTTAAGCCAAATTGTGCCTCTACCAACTCTGACAGCGCAACTAAAAATAACGTTTATAAGAAATAATGTCGGATAAAAAAAATCCTTTCAAAAATTACAGTTGTTTACGTTTCGGATACAAAATTGAAGCTATCAGATAAAAAATTTCTAACGAGAAAAAAGTGTCATTAACAGGCAATTCTAATAGTGTCTCGTTAGTCTGACTCCATAGCCGAACTAGTAGAGGCAAACTTTAGCTTAAGAAGTGGTTTCCCTGCGGTAAAAAAGGGATGCAGGTTCGATTCCTGTCGGAGGCACAGTTCTTTAATAGGACTTCTCAATTTAATCTTTATTAATTTTACCGTTTAAGAAAATAAATTTTTTAAAAAACATGGATAGTAACTCACTAAAAATAACGTTTATATTAATAAGAAATAATGACAGAAATAATGACAGATAATAAAAAAAAATCCGTTCAAAAATTACTTAAATAATTATGGTTCTATATGACTGAATGACTGATTTTAGAAAATACGCAAAAATTTAAAAAAAAAAGAAGAGATCCATTCATAAGTGGATCCTGAAGAAGTGTAACACTTTTCTATATACCGTGTACCTTTAGGATGTGGGTGATCATGGCTCTGTACAACTTTCTGTAACTTTGTAACTCTTAGCGAGTTTTGTCTATTGCGATCTCACCTAGTCCCTGTTCTGCCAACAAGCTTGTTCAGAAGCTTGTGCGCTGCTTTCCTCTTCCCCTCTGCCTTCAAATACTAACTAATGCACTGCACCGAGAATTTCCCAACAGAAGAATCAAGAAACGTTGATGGTATTTAAAACTAACTTTTTTTGCACAAAATTAAAATGGCTCTTTCGAATCTTACATGCCCAAAGTTGTCACATATGTTTTTAGGATCTATATAAGTAAACATTCAGCATTTATTGACCGAGCCACCAATGCTATCGTCGACTGAAAATTAAAAAAAAAAAACAATTCTATTAAAACAATTTTTTCAGGAAAATAGGTTTTTCGAGTCCACCAACTGTTATCAATCGTTCTTTCTAGTATTGGATGAGGTTTCCTTCCTAACCTTTTGTTTAAAGTAGTGCGGAAGGTTAACATCATATTTTTTTCTCCCAGTTATGTGTGCTATCCATTTTAGTTGTTGAAAGTCCTCAACTATGGTTTATGCAAATTGATACAGTTTTTTATGTGGTTATATAGCGCCATTTTATGAGGTTCGAAGAAAGGTAGTCCTCGCTAAGACCTACAAACTTCATTTGCTCAAAGCCATTTTTAAGGATTGATCTGAAAAAGCGATTGTATACAGTTGACAATTTAGATATTACTGAACGAGTTTGGCGCCATGTATAAAAGCCTGGATATGTCGAGGCTATTTAAGAGCATGTCTCGAGTTTTTAGGTTATTATTTTGGTTTTGAAGCCACTTGTGGTGTTGTGTGAAATTATGCATAGCGCAACCTATTCTATGTTCAATTTTCTTATCTCTTATACTAAATTTATTGATGAGCATACTGGGTATATCAATAGAAGTAGATAGGTGAGCTTACCGACCATTTCGGGATTACTCCCTCTACAAGAAGTAGAGGTTTATCCATTGTTTCCGGTTTAGGATTGGTTTTCTGGTTCCTTCTAAATTCTATTTCTAACTCTTCTCCGCTTAAACTCTGAAATTTATACTATTATTGGGTTTTCGGTTCCCTCTAAAGTCTCTTCTTTCTCTTTCAATTCCAGTAGCCCTTTGCGTCTTAGTGGTGTTAACGTCTTGCTTGGGGTGAATTGATTAAAAATATTGAAGTGTTTAGTACTAAGAGTATTTGTACTAACTTCATAATATAGAGTGATTAAGAAATAAATAGTATTAAAACTGAGGCTATTTAAGATACGTGGACTTACCACACTTATTTTCCTAAACAAAACGCCTCTAGGGGACGCTCTCTAAGCGTATAAATAGGCAGTGACATTCTGTTCTCTCTTTTTCCGTTATTTTTCTCTAGCTTTCATATGTGGATAAGTACGCTGTCGCTGAGGCGCGTTCGCTTCCCTTAACCCTCTGTTGACTTTTGAACTCTCTCTCAGACATGCATGTGTCTATAACACACGCTTGTTACACTTATTTCTACACAAAAAGCTTCACTAGTTTAAATGTTTTCTTCTTTCATATTCAGTGTTTTGTAACACGCAACAATCTTCAAGTGTCTATATATACCCTTGTTTTGTACCTATCGTTCGTTTATATATAGATAGTTTTGTTGCTACTTACATTTTATTACCCGTACTCACATTCCGATTCCGCCATTTTACTGTGGGATAATATACCAGGAAACACGTGTTTTCCACCTAAACACTCGACCGGCATACTCCGGCAACAAATATTGACATTCACAGTGTACTGTTTTGCAAAGAAATTCTTGAAATTTAATGCAATAACTACAGTTGTTCAATATAAGCACTTAGTAAAAAAAGGCATATATATCTATGCGGTAGTCAAATTCTTTCTAAATGCAATTATCTTGTTTCAAATTCCATGTGCCAATCGTCGATGGATTGTGGATTTGGCGGTGGTTTCTCGAAATGTGTTCTAAAATGCTGCCGCAAAACAGGACCAGAATTCGTTTAGTTTAATTCAAGCTTACAAAACCCTTTCTCGACAGCATCTGCAGATACTTGCATCCACAGCTTACCAAATTCTCACTAACAATAGAAAACCTGGTGTTGCAAAATGTTTTATTTTGCTTACTGCCAAAAGTAACATGTTTACATTATATTGCTGTAATAAACTTCATAGATTACTATATAAACCCGTGCATCTTGGGTGTTGTGGAATTACCCCACCTGTCTGCCCAAGAATTCCTGCTAACGACCACTAGATGATGTTATGTAATTTTTCCCGAGACGAGACTCTGCCCTTCGACATAGCCTCGTCTGTGGATCCTCTCTGCCCGGAGGCAGAGAGTTTGACCAGCACAGCTGGAGACGAATCTCCGACTGCAGACCAACATACAGTATTTACTACTGTGTATTTATGTGAATGGGGACATACCCATTATCGTCCGTAGGTATGCTACAACAGTAATATAGCAAGCAATCATTTTTCTTTATTTCATTATTTACATCTTTTAAATTAAATTTTTTTTAATTATTAATTTTTAATTAATATTATATATTTTTAATTATATTCTCATTATTGATATTACTTTTTATATATATTTTTTAAATATATTTTAATAATTTTCAATAATTTTTTCAAATTTTTAAATGTTTTTATTTTTTAATATAAACTATCTAATTAAAATTTATTGTTAATCTTATATTATTTGCTAGCAAATTTTGGTTATTTTTAATGGTAACATTTTTTTTTGTTTTTGTTATATAAATGATAATTTATTATTTCGTTTATTTTTTAACTTCTTTTTTTTTTCTGACCATACTTTAATTTCCCTTCGATTTTTTCATAACCCCAACTTGGTGTTAGAGTCAATATCTGGGTATAATTTTGTGTAACTTTTTTCCATTTAAGCCAGACAACATCCACCTCACCTTACCACCATACGGGTATTTTGTTTGGTTAGTTCAAATTCATATTTTCAACGGCAGTCTCTTTTTTTAAATGTTTAATTTTAAATTTCTAACACTGTATCAGTCCACCATTTGAGTTGGAAAATGCTACGGCATTGGCGCTAGTTGAAATAGTCTAAACTCGTGAGGTAATTTTGGATAGGATTAATACAAATATAAAATTTGTCACTTTACTGATTGATGTTACCTTCAGCATCCCGACGCGGACCCTCCAGCAATCGTTCCGTCCACTCGTCTAGGGATATCAACAATTCACTGTTTAGTTTCTCGTTTTTCTATTATATTGAGTTAAAATAATTTATTAACTTTTCATTGGTGCAAGGTTGATTCTTTCTTCATCTTCTTTCATTGTGTGTGTGTGTGTGTGCCCGCGCGAGTGCACGTGCGTATGTGCGTACGTGTAGAATTTCGTTGTTAATATATATATATATATATATATATATATGTGGGTGTGTGGGTGTGTATGTGTGTGTGTATGTGTGTGTGTGAGAGAGAGAGAGAGAGAGAGAGAGAATTTTTTTGAGATTTGAATAATTTCTCATAATAATGCATCGAGTCTAGAACAAGAATCCTCAATGGAATGCAGAAAGCACTGGACGGCCGTTTATATTTAATATATATATATATATATATATATATATATATATATATATATATATATATATATATATATATTAAATGCATGTATGCATACATGATGGATGCTGATAAATTATTGGTTCGTCCCTCTACTCCAAATCGTTAATTCAAGGATCAAACACCAGTATAATGATTTTAGGGTGGAGAACATTTCAGCCACTACCGTCGTATAATTTGCCTTATTTATCAGTCTCATTCCTTTACACGCAAGGTCTATCCAACATAGGGGGTAATGGCATTACCCTGATATTCAAGGCCATGATGTGTTGGCAGAGGGTTTGAATAGTTATCCTTCATCTGTTTCAAAGGTAAAAAAAAACAGTCTTTACTATTTTACCTATAACCGGAGTACGCACACACACATACATTTGTGTGAAAGTAAGCGCAACGAATTTGGCCGGAATTCTAACGCGGCTCACCGATCTCTCTTTCCGAACCAATATCAGACTTACGAATTTGAAACAAAAGATATCAATGAAAACACCCTTTTGATTCTCCTCTGAAGTGATTTCCCTGTTAAAATCCGCTTGACACTTATGTATATCAAAGTTATTTGGATTTCAGCATGCTATTCACCATACCAAATGGACCTATACGCACAGTTCGAATTCTATTTTCATGTTATAGATAATAACACTGTATGAAGAAAGAAAAAATAAATAATTCGACATAAAATGAAATTTATTTTTCACTAGTTTTCTTCATCCTATTGTTGCTTTTATATAATAACGTTTGAGGTAAAATAAACACCAACTATTAAGACAAGCAACATAAAATTGGAGTAAGTTTTTTTTTTTTTTTTTTTTTTTAAGCGTATCGCCCCAAGCAAGGCCGGTGGCCACTATCACGCAAGGGGTTACAGAAGGGTTGGAGGAAGAGCAGATAGTAGTGGTAAAGGAAGGGATGTGGAGAAAGAGAAGGACGGAGGGTCGATCGAGGTAGGGGGGTTACGGGAGATATAGAGCGAGAGCAGATAGGATTGAAAGATGTCAGGAAGTGGATAGATCAAGGCAATTGGAGATGACGATTGACGCTACGCTTAAACCGTTGGAGATTGTATTTGTCAGGGAAACAGTAATAGGGAAGGGAGTTCCATAGGCGAGATGTGCGAGACATGAAGCTATTGGAGTAGAAAAGACGTCTACATCTAACAGTTTCAACGGTGAAGGGGTGGGAACGGGATGCCAGCCTCGTAGGACGCTTAAATTCACGAGGCTTAGGGACAAGCGAAAGCAACTCCTCAGAGCAATTACCGTGGAAGTACTTGTAGAAAAGGCAGAGTGATGCAACATTGCGTCTGTGAGAGAGCGACTGCAGACGAGAGGACAGATCAGGGCCAATTACATTGCATATCCGTCTCTGGATCTTATCAAGAACCCTGAGGCAACACGCAGGGGCTCCAGACCATAAATGTCAGCAATACTCCATGCAAGGTCGAATGGTAGACTTATAGACTTGGAGGATCGATTCAGGGGAGAAGAATTTCCTGGCTCGGCACAGGGAACCAACTTTTCTTGCGGTGGATGATGCAATAGACTCGATGTATAGGGTCTGACGAAACTTGTACTTGCAACTTGCACCTCGTTTTATTTGAAAGACATATAAAACTAAAAACAAAGTTGACATATATACTGAAAGAAAGAAAATGTTCAAATATATCATAATACTTTGCACATAGCATGAGAAGAGGACGCTTTGAACATTATTACCGAATAAGGAATTCGATTCTGGGTGGATTTGCGGCTTTGCGCCAAATTCAGCTTCGTAAATATGATGGGGTCTTCAGCATGGGAAATGGTTAACGAGCTAGTCTGTTTCGCCATAACAACTGAATATTTCATTGAGTGTCCAATATGTGTGGCCTTATGTCAAACTACGCTTTGTAATTATTTTCGGCTCCTCGGTCTAGGGAAATGATTAGTGAGCTAATCTATATAACCATTACTATTGAATAATGAATTCTATCCTCACAGGGTGTCCATTATTTTGGGTCCTATGCCAGGCTTATTTTCGTAAAATATTTTGGGCTTCTCGGCATGGAGTAATAGACAACAAGACAATTTGGTTATTATTACTACTGTGTAGTCAGTTCGGTCCTTATACTTGTGACTTTGTGTCAAACTAAGCTCGGTTTACTAAGTTTAGGTCAACATCAAAAGAAGCAACAAGTGACTTGAAAAATTTAAATTCGCAACAGTTTTAACTGACGTATTTTGAATTTGTATTCACAACCATTTTTCTAAAGCGGAACATAGTTTTAGGTTTTAGCAAGGATATAAAAATATTCAATATTTTAGTCAATTACAGGCTCAAATTAATAATGCATTACATTTCAATAGACCAATATGCATCATCATCGTCTTTTGTATCGAAATATAGACATTTTATTTTCAGATATAGACATTTCGATATGCTATTTAGAATTTGTTTTTGCAATATCAATGATTTAGGTAATTGGGAGCTAAAGTTAACCTCGGCTCAGAACCACATTTTATTTCCTCTTCTCAACAATAATGTCTCAAAATGGATATGTAAGCCTTTATATAGATACCTCAGCGCTTGGATACATAAAAGATTGTAGTGAGTCCCGATAAAAAATTAAAAAAATATAAAAATAAAATATATAGACAAAAATAAAAATAAATCAAATAAAAATAGAAATAAGGCATTTGCGCTTTCCTTTAAAACCTTTATCTCTTTCTTTCTTCCATTTTTTTCTTTCTTTCTTTCTCTCTCTCTCTCTCTCTCTCTCTCTCTCTCTCTCTCTCTCAACTTCTCTTTATATACTTTTCTCTCAACTAACGAGAAGGCAACCCTCGCATAAAAAGAATAAGAATAAGAGACTGAACTCGGCCGAAAAACGCCAGATGTTTGCGGGAACAGAGTTTGCTTAGTTATGACTATATATCTACCAAAATAAGACCGGCTCCACGTTATAAAAAAGCGCAAAAGAAAGGAACTCCGGAAAATAAAATAATTTTGGCCAATCAAAAAAAAAAAAGAAAAAAAAAGAAAAGAAAACAAAGATTTGATGTTAGCCGAAACCAAGTTTTCCACCAGAGTCTCGGAGCCTGGTCAAAAGTCAAACGACAAGAGAGAAAGGTTCGACAAGATCAACCTGGTCCTTCACCAACATTAGTATGCAGTCAATGCCATCGGCTCTTCCATGAAAGAATTGGTCTACACAGTCATTAGCACCATCATACATACGGAAGCGATCATCAAAAAAGAAATTAAATTCTTGGATATGAGATAAAGTCGACGACGATATTACCTCAATATTATTTCATTAAAGAACCAGCTTTTCACTATTTAGACGCTATTATATATGACTGACTACTAATTTCCAAGTATGCTAGCTAATCCCTGTTACAGTCACCTGCTCAGGGACATTTGTTTTTTTCAATACCGACAACCGACAGAGTAAATCTGTGGTTTATGCTACCATGCAGGCAACGCCATCGATTCTTCTATGAAAAAATTGGTCTACTTATTCATAGTTCCATCATCACAAAGGAAACGATCATCAAAGAATAAATTAAATTCTTGGATACGAGATAAAACCGACGAATAACAAATAAATCTCAAAACACTTTGGATTATACAGTGTAACCCAGATATAAGAGACCCTGATATAAGAGAGATTTTATCTGGTCCCAAATTAGAGCCTGTGTTAATAAAACAAAATAGACCAAACCCGGATATAAGAGAAACTCGGATATAAGAGAAACTCGGATATAAGATACTTAGTCTCCGGTCCCGACAACTCTCTTATATCCGGGTTACACAGTATATTGGGAAATTGTTAACTTTCTTGTGAAAACTAGAAGGTTGGTAGCATCCATGACAAAATACATAACTTTCATATACAGTGTAACCCGGATATAAGAGACCCTGATATACGAGAAACCCGGATATAAGAGAGATTTTTTCTGGTCCCAAATTAGTGCCTGTGTTAATGTATATATAATAGACCAAACCCGGATATAATATAAACCCGGATATAAGAGACTTATCCGGTCCCGACAACTCTCTTATATCCGGGTTACAATGTATTCTTTAAATTTTGGACACTAGCTGCTGGGCTGTTGGTACAAGTGAATGCGCTACAGATGTCACTACCAGGTATATGTGTGGGAAAATTAAATTAAATTTATAGACATGATAGTGTATTAATTTTATGTATCGAGTCATATGTGTACCGTATACCACACCTAGGTGTGTGTGTGTGTGTGTGTGTGTGTGTGTGTGTGTGTGTGTGTGCGTGTGTGTGTGTGTGTGTGCGTGTTGAAATTTAGATGTATAGGCATTATCTATTTAATAGTATTGTAGCTAGTTTTTACCATGCATCCGTGTTTATGTGCAATGTATGTTTAAAAATGTGAAATGGGGAATGCATGTATAATACACAGGAAGGTAGATCAATGGTTAGTGTGCCAGCGAACCGCCCTGTGTGTGTATGCGTGTGTATGCGCGCGTGTGTGTTTAAAAATGTATATAAATATGAAAGAGTATGTATGTATGTATGTATATGCATAGGTAGGTAAATCCGTATGCTAGTGAACCGCCCTGTGTATGTGTATATGTGTGTGTGTCCGCACGCGCGTGTGTTTTCTAATGAGCGTGAGAATTCCAGTCGTTACTAACATACGTGTTGTTCGTGAAATCCAAGTTTAAGTTTTGTTTAATGAATGTCTCTATAAACAGGTCATTGTCAGTTTCCTCCTCCACTGAATTGGAATTAGCTAGTAACTTTTTGCCACGTGTTCATAATTGTCTACTTAGTGGTGTAATGATTGCCTCTTCTTTAGTCACAGTGGCCGACAGTAGACCAGACCAGTCCAGGAACCCCCATCTTTCAACGAGAAAAAAAAATTCACTTTAAAATCAAATCATATGTCAGTCCAATAGCAAGTCGACTATTCACCCTAGCTCAATAGCAGGCTACAGCTTTATTATCTTCCCTTATTGAGCTAAAGTGTAAACACAGCAGCCTTTGTTGTATCGTTCTTTTCTCTCTTTGTCGTTCTCTTTCTTTCTTTCTTTCTTTCTTTCTCTCTTTCTCTCTCTCTCTCTCTCTCTCTCTCTCCCTCTCTCTCTCTCTATTTTCCTTGCCTTTTTCTTATCGCGTAAGCGCACTTCCTGCACTGCATAGCCTTGCCGGTAAAATTGCAGTAGTCTCTCTGTTGTGATTTTGACAGTGAGGGGAATTAAAGAGAAGGAAACGGAGAAAGTAACCGTTCAGGTTGAAGAAACCAGCTTTTTTATTAGGACTTCCTTCTAGTTACCCTTGGGGAAAAAAGCGATAACGACAACTATTATCATGGGACATCCGAGATCATCTAGTGTTGCTTTGGGATGCTTAGCCACTCTCAGTCTTTTGATCTGTACCTGCATTTCGCAGCATCAACCCCAACAACCACAATATCAACAACATCATCCACAACAACATCCTCCACAACAACATCCTCCACAACAACATCCTCCACAACAACATCCTCCACAACATATTCATCAACAACAACAACAACGGCATCCACAACAACAGCAACAACAACCTCCAAATCTAACAAATGAACTGAAAATCGAACTTATTTCCAGACCTTCAAATTGCCAGAGACTCTCGAAAAAATCTGATTTGTTGACAATACACTACAACGGAAAGCTGGCTGCGACTAACGTAGAATTTGATAACAGGTGAGTTAACATACGCGACGCAACACAACAGCTCTGTTCCTGATTTTGATCGTGTTTCCTGTATCTTTTACTTTTTCTTAAAGAAGCTCACTTCTAAGCCATACGCCAACACAAATAAACACTACAATGATTACAATCTCTCTCTCTCCCTCATACGGAATTCTCATGGATTTTAATAAGCGTACATTATCGTTTCTTTTTACCTTTTAAACACTTGTGCAATAAGTGATGATTTACTTATTTAAGTTTTACGACCTTGAGCCCCATAAAAAGACGTGCAAACCATTTTCAGCTGATAAAGCAATCTTAAAGTGTACTGTAAACAATAACTCCTTTTTTCTTTTTCGTTAGAAAAAAAAAATTCGAGTTTTTAGTTACTATGTGCAAAATAATTTTTGTAACAATTTTTAGTTTAATGATGACCATATACTTGCAGTTTTATCCGCATTCTCAACTTAAAACAAAATATTAGAAAATGGGGGACTGAAAGGATCACTCATTAATGTACTAATTCTACGCATCTGGTAGTTTGTTGTAAAAGTCATATGATGATTCCAACTAATATTATGTAAAAGTATATTTTTTAATTTTGCGATTAAGTATTGTCATTCTTTCACACATTTTCAAACTGTTTCATCAGCTTGTCTTTAACACAACTTTTCAAGCTATATAGTCTTCTTCAACATACAAATATTTTATTGTTGTTTTTGTGCTCGGTGTTTAAAATGGTAACAAAAATCTAGTATCAGACCAGTACTAGGGATTCCAGTCCAGATAAGCTACTTAGTGACCTTCTTCTTCCTTCTTCATGGCTCTCCACAACTTTCTATCCTTTGTAACTTTATTTGTCCCCTTACTATCACTCCCAGTCGCTGTCCTGTCATCCATTTACACAAGTTTGTTAGGTAGGTAACTCATTGCTTCTAACAGTACTTTTCGATATATTCTGTGTGTGTCAGATTCACTAATCTCTCTTTCCTCATTATGTGTCCCAGAAATTTCAACTATTTCCTTCTTATTGTAAGTGTTTGTTTTTTTGTTTTGCTTTTTCTTAAACCCTCCTCGTTGTTCACCTGTTCCATCCATGGTATTCTGTAGAAACACATACTTTTCTTTAAGTAAGCCATATATATATATATCATTGTTTCTAAAAAAAAAAAGTGACATCTTCGAGAAGTAAGTTTTTTTTTATTTGATATACATGTATATGAGAGAATAAATACATACTGAAATGATCAGCTACTCGTCTTCCGAGCACACTCGTTTGCTGGCGCGGCTAGCGAATCCCTGTTGCAGACGATTGCTCAGGCACATTTTTGTGTTTGTTCAAAACCCACAGAGCCCACCTCTGGTTTATACTGGAACTATGCAGTGTGGACTTTACAGTTCATGGGTGTGTGTGTGTGTGAGAGAGAGAGAGAGAGAGAGAGAGAGAGAGAGCGAGAGCGTTATCTAATGTGATCAACAGTCTGAACAAGGCCAGCACGACCAAACTCTCGGTCACGATGACTTGTGACGGCTCCTAAAGAGTTACGTCTACCCAATTTCACTAACACGACTTGGGTTAACCTGTGGTATAGTTTTCAAGCAATTTCTAAATGTACCGCACGCTGGTATCGCCTTCCCCAGATCGATAACATCAAGAAGTCACCTTGCTGATAAATCTACCATGAAAGCGAACGTTCAACATATATACATTATATAGCTATGTTCAATCAGTAATCTTTGTTTTGATTTCTATAATAATATAATTTGTAATAGATTACAGTATACTTATTTGCCAGAGACTTCTATAATAAGACATTACACAATATATTTCTACTGTAAAATCATTAGAAAAGTGTTTACCTTACGCATGTAATAGTTTTATTCTACTACAATTTTGGTACATTTTTATAAATCCATGAAACCAACGGCTATCAAATTCTTACAAACGGCGAGACTGGTTCCTGTCAAATATTAAGTAGTTTGTGTATTTAATTTGCATAACCTATTTAAAGTTTTACACGCGGGATGTGCATGTAATGTAGCGGATGTCATCATGGAAAGTGGAATTTTCAAGTTCCGCTACAATGTTACGTTCAAATTTGGTGCAAATGCCATTGTGAAAGGCATGAATCTGTCTCTTCTTATTCGGACACAAGCTATATCAGGATAGACTTGGGTCTCTAGCCTTGGATGGCAACAACCCTAAGAGAAGGTAAACTCTGATTCCAGACTGCGGAGAAGGCAACAAGAAACCACTGTCTTTACCAAGAAGTCATAGCAATTTACAGATAATAAAGAAATACTTGCTAACATCCTGAAGAGATATGGCATTAAATAAAATTTAAATTTTAACAACCTTTTTATATTGCTGATATGGGTCTAATACTACGTCCAGGCGATGGGTTATTAAATAACCAGCTGACGAATCGTCAAAGAGATGTCTACTTTTTGGAGACGCTCTTTCAAGAAGCTACTTTCGATGTTTTTAGACTACATCTAAAGAGTTGATTTTTCTACATTCACTGCATTTTTAGTTATACATTTCGCTAACAAATTTAGTCTAGCAAAGAACACAAGGTCTTGTAATGACGATAGGAACCGTGTGCGTTGTTTATAACATCTTTTAATATCGTATTTAATTTGATTGTGCTACAACCAACACTTGTATTTTCTTCCTAACAAAGAATGTTATTGGAATATGTCGAAATATATTTTGCATTTTAATTCTAAAAATAATTTTTCTAAATGCGTGATTTACTCTCTGAATATATATACGAAAAGTAATCCAACTATATTTATTAGCTAAATGTATATTAAGCTGATAAATGTTATTGTTGAATTGGTTTTCGTATCTACATCTATTAAAAAAACTTTATTTATTCAAGGCGCAGTTTTTTGAAATTCGAAAGAAAAGAATCTTTATTCATGAAAAGTTGAAAAAATATTTATTATTTTTTTTCTTTCTGTCAGTTTTTTAAAACAGTTAAACCTAGATAGCGTTTTATATTCTTCAAGATTTCTCGCCATTATTAAGTCCTTAAGTTGCTAATTTTCATGTATTAGTTAGATTAACATCGTCAGTTAACAGTCAAAATATGACCTATTATCAATCAGAAAAATAACAAAAGGCATTATATCAATAATATCGTTTTTATTCGCTTGCATTAATTCATGATCATTGATATTTTTTCTTGTGTTCAATGCGTAGATTGATCGTAGAAACTTGCTAAAACAAATTTAACATAAAATTTGCAAAATTTGGCGTTTAACCATCGAATTTTTTTTTTTTTTAATTTATTATTGCTATATCACCAGGGATATTTAGTAGTTTTAAGAGCAGGAAAATGAGTACCGGTAAGTGATATTGGTGGAGTAGAGATATAATAAGTAGAGTATAAAAAACAAACAAAACAAAAAAACAAAAAAAACTGACTCACCCGAGTCCAAATGCAACTGGTGCTAAAATGCATTTGTGAATGTTTCAGTCCGCTAAATACTGTCAGAATTTGCATTGTAATCAGTGCAAATATTCAATAGTTATGACCTAATTGGTGACCTGCCCAGGATAAAACGGATTTAAGAAGCAGTTAGTCTTTAGCCTCTCTCACACATAAACACTTTATATATATATATATATGCATACATATATATACACATACATATATATATATATACACACATATATATATATATATATGCATACATATATATATATATATATATACATATATATACATATATATATATACATAATACATATATATAAATACATAAATGCATACAAATATATATACATATATATACATACATGTGTGTGTGTGTGTGTGTGTGTGTGTGTGTGTGTGTATTTATATATATAATTAATTATAATTTCCTTCATTTCTGGGTGTAAATGCTATAAAAATTACCCAAACTTCGGCTATACTTTTAGCCATTATAAATTCATCCTTGATAATGGGTAATAGCACCGGAAATTTCTATATAATTTACGTCAAGAAAAGAAGAAAATTATAAGAAGACATGAAAAATTAAATAAAAAGCTTAACCACGGTTTCCTTGCCAGTTGTTTTCAATGAAACTTATATATATATATATATATATATATATATATATATATATATATATATATATATATATATATATATAATGTATGTATGCGTGTATGTGTGTGTGTAGTCATCAAGTGTCTAACTGTTCATTTACAAGCGACAACAGAATTGAGAAAAGCAGTCAAAAGAGGAAAGATAAGAAAACTCGTGAAAACGAAAAGAAAAGCGGGTGAAAGGAAAGGTTGGAATGTATAGGCGGAAAGAAGAACATAGACGAACTTACCACTTTTAAAGTGAATGAATTTTTATTTATTTATTTTTTCATTTGAAGTGTGACGCACACATCGCATAGAAAGTTATATAAATACTACGGTAAGAATATATAGATTATTATTTTGATGCCATGTCCCTTGTGGACGTGGGCATTCATGGCTACATTCAGCTTTTGTCATTTATATGACTTGTTATACAGTCTTGAAAAATTTCGAATGGATTCTCGTTGTATTCTCCATGCTTCAATTTTCAGTGTTTTCCGTTTTTGCCAACCAAGGCTACACAAATCTTGCCTGTTATTTAAAGCATAGCTGGAGGTGTCTTGCCTTTCGCCACAGCATTTGGCATGAAGTGAACGCAACAAAGTAGGGCAGATCTTGGACTCGGATCGCCGATACCTTGTTCCGCGCAATTGCCATCTACGCTACCCGCATATCCATTTTATTATTATTATTATTATTATTATTATTATTATTATTATTATTATTATTATTATTATTATTATTATTATTGTTTGTACTCATTGATTTTGTCACGGTAAGAGTATCTTATGGATTTCACTGAAGTGACAACAATACTCCACAACTTTCCTCAGTATTCTACCTGATTATATTAATATTATTGCTTGAATGGTTTCCATTCTTTCACATATTTCCTGTTCTCACAATTTCTCGGTAAGTCTTTTCTGGACTGTTCCCAGTCTACTGGTAATGATACTTACTATTGTCATCTTCATCTTAAAAGATCTGTCATCTTTCTAGCAATGTGTAAATATTAGTTCAGGATTATCCAATTCTTGTTTTTTACTGTCGTTTCTTTATTCATTGAGTCAACACACACATATTATCTGGTGATTTACACTGGACATTAAATAACGGCGGTAAAGATCCTCAATATTCCAGCACTAACTTTACCGTTTCAGTCGTATTCCCTTATAGACTCTACCGGATAGTTTCGAGTTTGCCTATGATTTCTATTTCTACTATACTTTTTGTCAGGCTCTTTGAAAGAAGACAAACTTTCATTACACACTATTTCTACTATACTTTTTGTTGGGGGTCTTTGAAAAAGTATAATCTTTCGTTAGGCACTATTTCTACAATATATTTAAGATTATTGAAAGAAGACCATCTTTCATCAGACATTATTTCTACCATACTTTTAGTAAGGCTCTTTATAAGACGACTATCTTTTATCTCACACTATTACTATCATACTTTTTGTCGGGCTCTTTAAAAGAAGACTTTTATCGCACACTATTACTACCATACTTTTCGTAAGGCTCTTTAAAAGACGACTATCTTTTATCTCACACTATTTCTATCATACTTTTTGTTAGGCTCTTTGAAAATACAATCTTTTATCAGACATTCTTGACTGGTGCATCAAAATTAAAAAGCTTTGACAATTAACAAAAACCACATCACGGTAACACTTCTAATAATAGCAAAATCAAAAGTGGGTAGCGCATTTAACTAGAAGAGAAAATAGTGATATAATCAGTCTGTTAACTTCCCACACGAGCAAAACAAAAAATTTAATCTACATGCAGCCTATCGATCCGACATACACCTGACGATACAACATGAATTTCGATTTAAAAACAATGAGGGTAGATCTCTCTTGATTTTATTTTAGTAATGCTCAGTTATTATTCATTTCCTCTGCGCCCAAATACACTGTTCGGCCTAAGGATTGAACTCAATTACTTTAACCTAACCTACCTGCTGATGAGTGGTACTTCTGCTTGCCATAATTATCTACACTGACTATAACTTCCCTTTTGTTAGCTGCTGCCGCTTCTTTTAAAGAGCTGCTGGAATTTGTTTTTCTTTCTTTATTAACGGTTCCTATATCAACATCAGTATTAGAAAGATCTATAACATTTCGTGGAGTTGAGAAGTTCTTAAAAAACTGTTTTAAGAAAAAGGTTTTATAAATTTCAACCGACAACAACACTAACTGTTCGGTCAGTGAATACCGAATACTTCTTGTATGGAAGCGTCTAATGTTACCATTACCACCTGGGACCGTTCCAAATGCACCAACGATAAGCATTACTGTGACCTTTTGATTGGACTTTTTTTAGTTATCTTGTGAAGTTTGTACATCTCTTTAATTTCTTTCAGTTTTCCCTCAAGTCTACTGGAACAGCGAAATTTACAATCTGACAAATTTTTTCCTTGTTTCTTCTCTTTCTATATGACGCATCCCTTCAGGACATGAGCGATCATGGCTTTCCAAAATTTCCTATCCCTTGTGACTCTTAGTTTTTCTCCTTTTGTTAAAGTTCTCGCCTCCCTTTGCACCATCCATTCACACAACCTCGTCAGGTAGGTGGCTTGCCGCCTTACTCCGTCTCTCTTGCCCTGTGAGGGTTAAATTTTTCAATTGTTCCTTTCTCATTATGTGTTCAGTGAATTTCCGCTTTCTTTTCCTGATTTTGAGTATAAGCGTTCTTTTTGTTGCCATTTTACGATAACTAAATTTGGTTTTCTAACCGAGACTGGACGTTCGCTTTGAATTTCAAACTTGTATAACATTTTATATTTTTTATTCTCTAAGACAGATGCTGATTGGTGCATATGCCACTAGTTTTTATGGTTAAATTACAGTCTTTCAAATTCATTCTTCAACGGTCGAAGAGTATCGTTATGGTAAAACGTAACAAACCGAGGAAATATATATATATATATATATATATATATATATATATATATATATATATATATATATATATATATATATATATATATATATATATTGTATTCGTCTTCAATGTGTTCATTCTATCTTCGACCAACTTTCAGTTTATAAACAAATGAATGCATGTATTGATTCACTGTGAAAATGTTAAACATTGTCTGAAAAATAACAAGTTGGAACAAAATCGTACAGGCACTCTCAGTAACCCCTTGTGTTTTAGTGGCTTTATTGCCTTGCTTGGAGCGAGATGATTTTAAAAAAATACATCAGGCCGTCAATTTAATCAGATTTATTGTCTTTCCTTTTTACTATGTATGAAGTTCATGTTATCATTTTTATTTTGTGGCACCAAGCTTGATGAATGCAAGAGCTGAGTTCGAATTCCAGTCGATTTTGTTAAATTTACTTACGCGCAAGGTACGAATCAATCTAATCTCCCAAATATGAGTTAAATAGTAGCATTTGCATCTGGAAAAATCATTATTATTCTCAAAGAAATGCATTTTTATAATCCAAAACATTTTTCCACAAAGGGTTGATAAGCTATAAAAAAACAATTAATCAATCAAAAGCTAATTTAGCTATAAACAAATAATTAAATCCTTAAAATAAGAACATAAAGATGAACAACAAAGACAAGGGTTAAATGCTTATTTTAATAAAATTATTTTTTCTGCAATTTATTTGTTTGCATCAATTAAAAATGTAGATATAAACTTACCAACCATAAAATGTTTCTAATCTTGTACTAGAAAAAAATCTGTAGATTTGAGTTTTGTTTCTTAAGAATATCGTTATTTTATGACTGCTTTTCATAATGCGATGCCTGCATTGAGATCAGATTTTCCCAAACTGTAATGAAGAGCTTGTGTGAAGACGTCAGTTAGATGTGGGAATATGTCAATGAAAAATGTTGAAGTGTGGGAATTCTCTGAAAAACCTAATAGAGTCTTGACATACACTTATATCTACATTTGAATAGGTAAGTTTTTTTATTGGCACATAGCTCCCTACGTTCCCACAAAATATTAAGAAAAGAAAAGTTAAGATAAATAATACCGGAACAACTTCTTCTTCTTCTTCTTCTTCTTCTTCTTCTTCTTCTTCTTCTTCTTCTTCTTCTTCTTCTTCTCCTCCTCCTCCTCCCCTCCTCCTCCTCCTCCTCCTCCTCTTCTTCTTCTTCTTCTTCTTCTTCTTCTTCTTCTTCTTCTTCTTCTTCTTCTTCTTCTCCTCCTCCCCTCCTCCTCCTCCTCCTCTTCTTCTTCTTCTTCTTCTTCTTCTTCTTCTTCTTCTTCTTCTTCTTCTTCTTCTTCTTCTTCTTCTTCTTCTTCTTCTTCTTCTTCTTCTCCTCCTCCTCATCCTCCTCCTTCTTCTTCCTCTTCTTCTTCTCTGAAGTTAAAGATGGAACTATTTTTTCTTCCTCAATGAAGTTCAAGATGGAATTATTTCTTCTTTTTTTTTCTTCTTCCCTGAATCTCAAGATGAAACTATTTTTTTCTTTTTCTTCCTCATGTAAGTGCAAGAAGGAGCTATTTTCACTTCTTCTTTCTTCATCACTGAAATTCAACTTAAAATTTATTCTTATACTTTTTTCTTCACTGAAGTTCAAGATGGAATCTTTTCTTCTTAATATGTAACTTTTTTTCTTTTTTCTTCTTTACTAGTTGAAACTATTTTTTTTAACTTCACTGAAATTCAAGAAAGAACTTTACTGCAGCTCAAGATGTAATTACTTTTTCTTTTTCTTCCTCGTGTACTATTTCCGCTTCTCCTTTTTTCCTCAATGAAATTCAAGTTAAAATTTCTTCTTTTTCTAGAAAAGTAATTACTTTTGTTTCTTCCTATTTTTTTTTTTTTTTTACGTATGTGTTGGTTTAGTGTGTTCTACATTACTGTAAGTTGCCCGGCCAGATTCATACACCTTTGTGCATTCTTTTCCCAAATCAGATGAAAAGCCTCACAGGCCAAGTTTAGGTGTGATTTGTTCATATTTTGAACAGGTGTTCGTTTTAGCTTTCTGATATCAAAAACTGTGAATGACTTAAATGCAAAACCATGTAGTGTTCTTTTGCTGCTGCAAGTTTCAAACTTGTCTTTATTTGATTTTCCACTAATCAAATAAAGAATCTTTAAAAATTAGACCAACATCTAAGATATAATCTTTTGAACAGTCATTTGTAAACAAAGACACATCTGGATACAATTCATCCGTCAGTTTCATAGTTTACACGCTTTAAAAGCCGAAATTAGAAAAATCTTCTTTGAACTGTTTAAAGCTTTTAGATTCTTAGATGATTTTATAAATTTATATTTACTTTCCGATAGAGTCTTTTATAGTTTTGATTTGATCTAATCGATTATTAGGAGCCCGACTGTAGCAATTATCATTGTTTATTATTATTAGTTTTAACTCTTGAAAATTTCACGGTTTTCTTATTTTAATATTTTGATGAATATTAATTCTTAAGTTAATGACTGAATAAGCTTATGGCGAGTTCTTCACAATAAAATATCCGTAGAAATTCCCATATCGCATCATTAAATATTTGATCTTAACAACTTTAATAAAATATTACAATAACAATCATAAATATGGATGTTGGTCGTTATTTTAAGAAGTGGGTACAAATGAAAAGATTTGAAATTAACAACTGTTTCCATTTCACTGAAACAAACGTTAAACACGTCTATCTTCCTTCATTCCTTCCTTCCTTCCTTCCTTTCATTCATTTTTCTCACTGAAACCAAGTAGTATCTTTCCCCTCTTTCCACCCAATCAAAACGGAATAGTCCATTATTTATGTGTTGGCATGGTATGTTAAATATATTTTTTTTTTCTTTCATTTTCTTACTTATTTATAAAGTACTAACAGGACATAACTTTCGCTCGAACTAACGAAGGGAGGGATAAGCACAATTATAATAGGATTATTATTATTAGTAGTAGTATTAGTATTATTATTATTATTATTATTATTATTATTATTATTATTATTATTATTATTATTATTATTATTATTATTATTATTAACAACAACTCTTTGAGCGTTCATACAATTGGTAACTAATGGCTTACACTGAAGATTAAGCGACAACAAGTGTCCCCAATATTCCAACACTCTTCTTAGTATCTTAGTTGCTGTCAGCTTGGTCCCAACTCTTCCTTTAATTTCCAGCCTTTTTCCAAGGCTTTAACGACCCTTCCCAGTGCTCCAATAATGAGTGGTACGACATTCAATATCATATTCTGTAAATTCTTCAGCTTTCTTGCAAGGCCGGGACAGGCATCTATCTTTTTTTCATCCTTTTAGATTTACTCTGTGATCTGCCAAAACTGTTAAATATGATATTCTCTATTAACCACCACACGGATCCATCCCTGCATCCCATTAGAATGTCTGAAGACCAACTTCTCGAGAGCTCCTCTCTGCGGCTGCTCGGTCTCACGCTGTCTGCTGATCTGAGATGGAACAAATACATCAAGTCAGTTGCATCATCCACCGCAAGAAAAGTTGGTTCCCTGTGCCGAGCCAGGAAATTTTTCTCCCCGGAATCGATCCTCCAAGTCTATAAATCGACCATTCGCCCTTGCATGGAGAATTGCTGCCATATATGGTCTGGGGCCCCTGCTGTTTGCCTCAGGGTTCTTGATAAGATCCAGAGACGGATATGCAATGTGATTGGCCCTGATCTGTCATCTCGTCTGCAGTCGCTCTCTCACAGACGCGATGTTGCCTCGCTCTGCCTTTTTTACAAGTACTTTCACGGTAATTGCTCCGAGGAGCTGCTTTCGCTTGTCCCTAGGCCTCGTGAATTTAAACGTCCTACGAGGCTGGCATCCCGTTCCCACCCCTTCACCGTTGAAACTGTTAGATGTAGACTTCTCTTTTACTCCAATAGCTTCATGTCTCGCACATCTCACCTATGGAACTCCCTTCCCTATTACTGTTTCCCTGACAAATACAATCTCCAACGGTTTAAGTGTAGCGTCAATCGACATCTCCAGTTGCCTTGATCTATCCACTTCCCTTCTCCACATCCTTTCACCTTTCATTCCTATCTGCTCTCTGTAACCCCCTAGCCTTGGTCGACCCACTGTCTTTCTCTTTCTCCACATCCTCTCCTTTACCACTCCTATCTGCTCTTCCTCCAACCCTTCTGTAACCCCATGCGTGATATTGGCCTCCAGCCTTGCTTGGGGTGATACGCTTAAAAAAAAAAAAAATGTTCTTTTTATCCTTCTTTTTCACACCATAATATCCGGTAGACAGCTTACATCAGGCGAATTTATCAGACAGAAGGACAGAAGTGACAATTTTTTTTCGAATTTTAACTACACAGTAATTTTTTAAAAAATGAAATATTTTCAACAATCTTATATCTTATTGCTTTGTTTTGGTTTGAAGAAGATTTCTGAAAAATAAAATTTAAAATACTAACAATAAAATAAATTTAAAATTTTTGTAAAAAGGCAAAAAGTTCAATAACTCTGTACACGTCATGAATCGATTTGGCATTGTATCGATATTATAAACAGGACTCCCTTTTCTAAATCTAAAAAAAATCAATATTTTTCGATTCTGGTAAATGTCGTGGGCTAAGGAAAGTCTAACGAAAATGCTACGAAAATTATTTCCGAAATACTTTTGTTTATTTTTTACGAGTTGACCAGTCTATTTAAGTAGTTCCTTTATTTTTTCATGTTATTATTATTATTATTATTATTATTATTATTATTATTATTATTATTATTATTGTTATTATTAATTCTTCAGCCGCAACCACCCAGAACCATTTAAGTTCCAACTAGGTGCCGCTGCCGTGATCCGTGGCTGGGAAGAAGGTTTGCAAAACATGTGCGTCGGGGAAATTCGAAAATTAATTGTCCCTCCTCATATGGGATACGGAGACCGCGTCATTGGTGAGTTGATCTTTCTGTTTAGAAACACACGACGCGCATTGGAGTATTTTCAGCAATTTCATCTTAGATTAATGACAACCAAGATAGATGAATTCTTGTTTACCGTGTATATTCATATACAAGACAAGTTTGTGAATGGTCCGACCTTTAAAATTTACGTGATCAAGATGAGTTACGGTGTACACAACTTCGAAAAGATAAATATAAAATCACGCACACATTCTTTACAAAATAATATTGAATTATTTTCATATATACTAAATGGTAAAACGATGTACAATTTTTTATATATCAATATATATTGGTTGTCTCCCGTCTTTGCGAACAATTTACGATAACAAAGTACTTTATTTTATAGCACCGTAATCCCCACCTTCTCTAGGTATGGCAGGGGGGTCTCAACCGAGATGGGGATTTCAAGGTTTCAGGAGGTAATCTTTTACATTATCTCAAGTTTCCCATTGAATGTAATCTTCATCAGAAAAAAATCGATTTAAATACTCTGACCTTTTATTGAACTCTTTGTTTATTGAATTACAATACCTTGGTATACTAGTGAACATTTTGTTTACTAAAGTATACTTCAATTTATTTAATAATTAGTTATGAGTTAAAAACAAATTACAGTGCATGTATTCAAGTTTAAAAATCCATCAGCATTTTCTATTGCTATTAAATTTGTAAGTCTCCTCTATAAAAAAAAAAATAATCCATGCAAATGTATATCTACTAGTATGGAAAAGAATGAAGATTTTCAATAATATATGCATATTATTTGAAATGTACCTTTTGAGAAGGACAATTTCGGAATGGTGGGGAATGACATTCTGACATGGTGAAAAGGGTGCATTGGGCAAAAATGGTTGAGAACCACTGACCTTGTGTGGCAACCAATTTGAGTAGAAAAACTAATGAAGAAGTAGACAATGAGAAACTACTCCACTGTCTTTCCCATGAATGCATGACGATTTACAATAAAGAAAATGAATCTATGGAGAATCATAAACATGTACATATTGAAATGAAATCGCATTTTAGTTAGAGAACCACTCCTTACCCGCAGAACATACGTTCCAAGATCTCCAACGAATGGCTGAAACTACGGAATTATCGTACCCTATATAGACTAGATTTTATTGTTTTCGTTTTACTTTCTTTTTTGTTTTTGTTTTCGTACATATACATACATATATGCATGTTGCGATGAGATTTAGAAGTCTAGTAGAAGTGTTTCCTACCAGAACCCTAGTTCAAATAAATTATACTGCGCTCGTACTCCAGGGAGACGTTCCTCCCACTTCTCATTTGGAAGATGACTAGGTTTAATCCCAGATGATATGTCGAGAGGACTGGGACCATTTTTGTCCCTAGTCTCATGTTCGCGTTGGTCTCTAACTTTAAAATTGGTGTGCTTTTACATACTACCTATGATAGGGTTTACTTTATAAATTAGACACAATAAGAGATTAACAATAAGTAATAATAGATCAATTATGACAATATACTCTAATAAAAGTTATGCATTGGACAGAAGATTGGTTCTTGTCGTAGATCTTTTGGACACAATAAGAGATTAACAACAATAAGTAATAATAGATTAAGAATTACCACTAATTCGCTAAAAATGAGCGTACCGTGATGAAAAATGCGCCAAACTTGACGGATACAATTTTTTATGATCTAAATGTCTATGTTATTATTAGGAGGAAAGACCAAAGTATTTTTTCATTATATTTTTACATTTTTAATCCTTTCTAGTACACCCGAAATTCTCTTTTTTAATCAGTGAAATTACCATGAAATCGATCATGTCTGCCATTTTTGAGAAATTTGTAAACAAAATTCTCCGTTTAAAAATCTTGTAAATCAATTATACCTTTTTCTAAAGTTATTTAAGGAAAATTAGAAAATTTTAAGTTTACTTAATGTAATTGGAAACAAACATTACTTTTTTAGCAGAAAAAATAATTGAAAATAAGAGAAGCATGTCTTATCTTTACTTTAACCGTGGTGACTTGTTTTGAGGTGTGAATTGACGGTTACATCGATTATTGACAGCTTACATCAGGCGAATTTATTAGACGGAAGGACAGAAGTGATAATTTTTTTCGAATTTTAAGTGAATCAACTTGTTTAACTACACAGTAATTTTTTAAAAAAATTAAATATTTTCAACAATCTTATATCTTATTGCATTGTTTTCGTTTGAAGAGGATTTCTGAAAAATAAAATTTAAAATACTAACAATAAAATAAATTTAAAATTTCATAATGGATAGCGGGGTAATATATAGAGGTACCTCATTTTTACGTACATCTCTTATGAAATTTTATGGTATTAATTTTATTCATTATTATTTTTTATATTATCTCAGTTATGAAAATGTTTTCATAACTGAGTACATATAAAAATTATTAATAAATAAAAATAATACCATAAAATTTCATAAATAAAATAGGTACCTATAGATAATTATAGGTATCTCTCTCATTTTTATGAAATGTTATTTTTTTACTATTAATTTTTAGCTTTCCTTATTTTTAATATAATTGTTATAATCTGACAGGTATAAAAATGTGAACTTTTTTTAATTAATTATTTAATCATTTACACTTTTTCTTTTATTTAATCACAGTTCACTAAAAATAGAAGTATAAAAATAGATTTTAAAAAACTGTTACACAGTTGATTTCAGACTTTCATGAAAATTTGGTGGCCTTTTTTTAAAAATATTCTAACGAAGATATGCCCAAAGCCCGAATCAGTGTCTCCGTTCCTAAAATTGAAACTAAAAAAGAAAATAATTAATAATTGCAGTATGTCTCTCACTAAAAAATAATAAATTTATTATATTTTTAAAAAAATTAAATTACAATATTTAGTGAACTAGAAGGTTAAAAAAATTAAAAATTTTGAAAATGTGACGATGATGGTCTAACAAAGAAAGTCAGTCAGAGAATTCAACATGTGCTCGCAGAATGAAAACGCAAAATTTTCTGATGTCAGTTTCTTGACGTCAGGGTAAACAACTCTTAAAACACTTGACATTATGTCAAGCTCGTCCATCCATATATTTTGAAAAACGTTTTTATGAAACAGTGTAAAATTCTTTTTAAAATACATGTGTGTCGCAGATTGTAATAAGCTTCCAAATTTATGATCAGTAAAGATAGATTTACTTAATAACAACATTTCCTAAAGGGCAAGGATTGAAACTTAATTTTAAAATATTTAACAATTTTATCACATTTTGTATTTAAAATTGAAAAAAAAAGAAAACAATATTTTGACTTCAGATAATAGTGTCCTTAACATATATTATTCATAAAAGCCATTAAAAGGTTTTCTAATTAAACAATGTCTTAGTTTTATTGGATTATGTATGTTACAATTCCGCGCTGAATTTTGGGTAACTGCGTATTTCGATTTTACAAAAATCGATGATTTATATTCTTCTGCTTTTAGCTAATATAATCACTAAAAGGCATGCTGTCGGATTTCTCCAATTTTCATAACATTAAGTAAGGAAAAGGGTTTTAGAAAATCATGGTAAAAATATTTTACCATGATTTTCTAAAAACGAACATGTATAAAATAATTTCATACATTTGTGAATAAGTTCGGAAAGTTTCATTAAAATCCAACAATTATTTGATTTTTGCAAGAATTTCCGAATCAATGTGTTTTTCACCAGAAAAAAAGGCGCTATGGTAAAGATTACGTAGACCGCTGACGTAAAAAAAAATAACAAGATATTTAACCGAAATTTTGAAGCTGCTAGAAAGGATGAAAAAATTTATAAAAATGATAAAAAAAAACCTTATCTTCAGCGAATTAGTGGTGAATCGTATAATAGATCAATTCTGACAATATGTTTTAATAAAAGTTATGTATCGGATAGAAAATTCGTTCTTGTAGATCTTAACAAAGTCACCATGCGATTTTCTCCACTTCCTTATTCAATGGAAAAACTACAATATTTTAGTTAAAGGGAGCCCTTTATGCTTTCTCTTGTATGCGCGCGTGTGGGGGAATTTGAAAGAGAGTATGCGTGTATATCCACAGGTCAGATCCGTGGTTAGTGTGCCAGCAAACCAGGCTTTGTGTGTGTGTTCCACATCTTCATAACCAAAGTTGAGATCCAGTCAGCTATGTTTACAATGTAAAAGACAACTAACTTTGAAATAAGTCTTCATCGATATTTTTATTTTTTGCTTTTCATCTTTTTTGCTCCTCAGAACGAATTCCCGCCAAATCGACTTTACTCTTTGAGGTAGAATTACTTAACATCGAAAATGGAGAAAAGATTCCAAACGTCTTCCGGCTCATCGATGTTAACGGTGACCAGCTGTTATCCAGAGATGAGGTCAGCGTCTTTTAGTTTTCTTTCATCCCTTTTGTCTATGTATTCATAACGTTAGAGTGACTTGTACATTTCGTTTTATTTGCGATTCCTTCACTTAGTCTTCTAAAATGCTGTATTGATGTATGTTGTGGAGACACAAACCTAATCGAAGAAGAATTTAATGCTTTAGAGTCAAAAATACAAGTGACGAATACACGTTTGTACGCGGGTAGACTCAGTGCAGAATATCTGTTTCTTTCAACTTAAAAAAAAAAAGAACTTTGGATCACATTTCAGCCAATCAGAGAACTGCCCGTCTGAAAGATTGGACAGCCGTAAGATCCAGCACTTGTTTCAACAAAGTGTATATAAAGGAAAGCAGAATTAGCTTCAAGGTCATTTTTTTCCAGCCACTGTTACCATAATTTTCTAAAAACGAACATGTATAAAATAATTTCATTCATTTGTGAATAATAAGTTCGGAAAGTTTCATTAAAATCCAACAATTATTTGATTTTTGCAAGAATTTCCGAATCAATGTGTTTTTTACCAGAAAAAAAAGGTGGCATCAGGCATTTCTTTGGTACTGTTGTGGTAGGATCCACCTAATCTGCATAGGTGACTACCGACTATATAAATAATGGTTGGTACAGGAAGACGGGGAGCGAATACAGAGATCCAGCTAGAGACTCTGGCCGACTGCGACTTAGTCTACACATTCTCCAGGAACGGTCTTCCCAGAAATATACAGAAATACTAGATGTAAATATTGTGTACACTTTCTTGTTATAATACATTCTTGTTCTAAGTACATTTTGTGTTGCATTATTATTCCATGCATTAGGCGAGATTCAATAATGAGTCAAGACTCAACAGGTACATATTCAAGTATCCAAAACGTAGGACTTGATTTTTCTCAAATGATAGAAACATTCATTTCTCTCATAAATACAACTACAGAAATATTATACACTACTTTTCTTTCACAGAAACATTCAATCCCTCCAAAGAAATAGAACACACATAAATTAACCTGATATTTCGTACTAACACTCGTACAGGTATTTTTGAACACGAGGAACTTTACTCAATCTTCAAATACCAAAATGATTGTAAATTGTTGTCATATAAAATCACTGTTATTGAATGTGTTCTTTTAAATCTATTTACAGTATTTACATCTCATCTCAGAAATATAGACAGACTTTAAATCTATTTGTTGTGAAATTATCACAGAGGCCGTAGTTCCGCAACACTGTCCCCTTATTTTTAAATTATTGTTTTTTAGTTTCCTGGTCTCTGGGGTTTTTTTTGTTTGCTTTTTATTAATTCTCATGCAAATATTTGCCATTGTTATTAGCCTTTTTCTTCATCAAAGAGTCGATACAATCATCGATACTGATGACTCCTCTACCGCCATCTTTTTTTTCTTTTCTTTTTTTGCATATAGTTTGTCAACAATTTCTCTCGAGTGTAAAGCTTGATGCATTCTCATTGTTTTTCTTTTGTCCAGTTTAAGAAGAGTTCTGAACATCTCACAATAGAGTATTTCTATCTATTCAAGTATTTCTGAGTTTCTTGGATGACGAGTTATCCTTATTCACACTATTTACTCGCAGACTGTTGTCCTCATTTTTGTTGTTATCACAACGTTTCGTTTTGTGCCTTTCACCCTTCATCAGGTGTAGATTAAATAAAGGCTTCTGTTCAGAATTCCCTGTAGGTTACCCGGATCGACATACACCTGATGAAAACCGGAAGGCACAGCGGCCAAAACGGCCAAAGATGAGGACAATAGTTTGCCTGTAAATAGTGTAAATAATGTCCAAGTATTTATTTGATCAAAATTCTGCAGGAGAGCATGGTTTTTAATATCTTCTCTTATTCTGGTTTATTTTTTACAAATTTTGTTTTCGTTGCGTTCTGCTTGATCGTGTCCGCTTCCAGAAAATTCAGATACCCATTCTCGTTGATCATTATGAATTATTACTGATTGTGCGTGTAAAGTGTCGAGTGGGTACAAATGTACCAAACTCAATATATACCTATCATGACATCAACTGTAATAAGGGTAAACCAGACACATACATTATAGCGATATAGCGATAATGACCTTGCAGGTGGTGCCTTGTTATAAATATATTCCGTTCGGGTAACTCTATCTACTCAGTTTCCCATTGCATGTGTTTCCACATACGTAGATGTGACACCCAAGTCACCTTGGTTGCCTCATTTTTCAGCTTAAAAAACAACGCTTCTGGCCATAATGCTCCTCCACTACTCCCGCTAATAAAACAGAGATGCTCAGTGTATCAGCCCCTTGGGAACATACTCAACTGGTGAAGGCCAGTTAACTGACGTTCAAATATGTCATGCTGAACAGGATATTTACTATAGACCCTGGCATCCCGGTTTCAGTCACTTTCTCGCCACCGTGACATGTCTTTCCTATGTCCTTTCTACAAATATTTCCATGGCAATTGTTCTAATGAGCTTTCCCCCTTCGTAGCTCAACTACATGAATTTAAGCGTACTACTAGATTGGCAACTAGGTCGCTTTACTATTGAAATAACTAAATGTAGCCGTAAGTGCTAGTCTAATAGTTTATTTTCTCCCAGTTCTCGCCCGTGAAAGTCACTTCCGGATTCTTAGTTTCCCTGCGACTTACGATCTTCAAAAAATTAAATGCGACTTCAATCACTACTTTCTGTTCTTTTATTGTCCTTTCATATTACTAACGTCTCATTTTCTTTCCCTCTCGGTAAACTCTGGCGTCTTAGTGGCATTATCGCATTGCTTCGAGTGAAATGATTAAAAAAAAGAGACTTTAGAAAAAGATTGAATGGCAATAAAGAAATAGAGCTTGTGGAGAGTCATGAGCATCTACGTCCGGGAGAGACGTGGTATTTTTTTAAGTGTTGATTACCAAAAATAACTAATAACTCTCAGCTACGTTTTATTATTATTCATAGAGAAAGATACCAGCAAATGGTGAGTCTAGGAGTGGTGTTGGGACGAAGATATAGATACATAATTTTGATTATTGTCGCAGCACAATCTTCCTAGCGATATTTTTTGTGACTTTTTCTTACACTATTTTTCATCCAATACAAGGCCTAATAGCCACTCAAGGTAAAGTGTTATTGAATGAAGTTTTTTATAGAGAAAGAGAAAGAGGAGGAGGAAGAATAGGAGGAGGAAGAAGAGGAGGAGGAGAAGGATGTAAGAAGTGAGGATTATGAGGATATGCAGGATAGATAACGGTTGACCTTAGACTTGAAGAGGTTAAGATTGTAAGGATCGGGGAATCATTCTCTTGGAAGTCTGTTTCACAAAACAATGATTGTTTGGAAGAATCTTTACAAATGAATCTTCTTCCTTACAAATGGAATGTGAAGAGAAGGAAGATGGTTCGATTCAGTGTACATGGTATGGCTGTAAAGGTCCGGACTGGTGGAACTAATGAGTGTAGCTCGTCTGAACATTGAAATAGAGATAGCGTAACGAGAGGCTTGTATCAGCGGGAAAGGGATTATTAAAGGGGAAAATAATTCATTGCCCATAAAGCCACGTAAACGATTTTGAACTCGAAAGTTGGAGTCTAACTCAGAATTATGAGCTTAAAATCTTGAGGCCGACTTGTACGACGCAATTTACAGCAACCAAGATGTTGACATTCCACACTATTTTGAATAAAAGGTTAAGAAAGACCCCCCCACCCCACCATCAATACTGGAAAAAGCGATAACAGATACTGGACCCGAGAAACTTATTTTCCTGAAAAATTGTTTTAACAGAAAGATTTTATAAATTTCAAACAAAAGCGGTATTGCTCAGCCAATGAATGCTGAATGTTTCCTTATAAAGAAGCGGGTAATATTGCCATTACCATAAGCGCTTTTATAAAACAGAATTAAAAACAAGGTTGGGGTTCTTTCAACCATTTTCAGCAGAGAACACATGCAACATGTGGATGCTTTGGTTGCCGAAATAAACTACTATTCTCTTTGTTATAAGATCCTACTCTTCCCGGTCATTTAACCCATAGATGGCCTGTGGGAAGAGATGAGTTCATGCCTTTCCCAAATGCATCAGCATTACTGATTCTACTTTCTGCCCCAAAAGCTGTTACACAACAATACACTATTTTGGGTCTGATTTGATTATTGCAAAGATAAAGCATGTCAGGTGAAGTCAGGTACTTTCTGGAGTGGTATAAGGCACTGACCATTTTTCCATCATCTTTAGCGATGGACCGTATATATGAGTTCCACTTGGTGTTTGGGGTGAACTTGAATCACAATAGATGTTCAAAGCAAGGAGTCTCAGAGTGAAACCATTAATAGTGACTGGTGAGAATTCAGTGTCAACTCAGTGCTGATGAGAAGTTACCAGCTTTGGTGATGAAAGAAAATTTGCTGGTTTTAGAGGTATTGAAAATGACAGGCCACTCCCCCCACCAAGAGCTAAATCGGAGCAGAGATCAACCTTGATAAGCTCAACTTAATAAATAATAATTGTTTGTTTTCCGTTATTCATTTTTGTCTAATTTTCTTCAACTTATATTTGTTTTATATATCAACATTATTGATCGAGTAATCTACGACCATTAAAATAAGTAGCCTGAAATTAGACTAAAGACGTAATTTCTAATAAGATCTGAACTCGCAACACCTATCCTTGGATGCATTAACTGCTTCATTTTATTCAATACTATAACAGAGCCAAAACCTATTGCCCTATTGTTACTCTTTCCCTTCGAGTTTATTACTTCTATTTGTTTGTTACACCTACCCTTTGAGTTTCTTAGTTGAAAGGTACTTCTTTATTTCACCTTCTCACTAATTGTTCTAACGGTGAAAGAGAATTTGACCGGAAACGTTGTGGTAAACAAGCAATAAAATGAAGAAAAACTAGACATAATATAAAGATCAACATATTTCATCTTTCAATTCAAACGACTTAAAACTTCGTATTTCCGGTCTTTTGATCAGAGGCCCCAAAGAAATCAATGGCTCCGAGATGGTTGTGTCACCTTCTAATGCAGTACCTCCCCATTGCACTGCGGCTTCACTGAGTGCCAAAGAAATTGGATACTTTCAAGTTTTTAGGTGGTATCCCAAACGCATCCATTATTACAGGGATTTCTTCAACAATCATGTATCATTGCTTCTTCTTCTTCTTCTTCTTCATCTTCTTCTTCTTCTTCTTCTTCTTCTTCTTCTTCTTCTTCTTCTTCTTCTTCTTCTTCTTCTTCTTCTTCTTCTTCTTCTTCTCTCCCTTTTTAATATCTGATATTTAATGCATGGACAGCGGAACACAGTCAAAACCTTTAGGTTTCATGTAAGTTTCCTTTGACTCTAAGTTTTCCATCATTTCTGTTATATAGGAATAAAGTGTCGTTGCCGTTGTTTGAACATAGATCGCCAGTGAGCAAACACAGGCGATCCCATTAGTGAATTAAGTAGACCACGTGACCATAGAGGAAACGCATATATGGAAGGTATCGTGACGTCAAATTGATCGCTATATTCTAGTCTGTCCTCTATACTATTCGGATCGTCATTTCTACTCTATCCTCTATTACTATACGGACCGCTATTTTCTACTCTATTCCCTATACTATTTCTCTATTCTGATCACTATACGTATTCGAGCGAGTATTATTGAGCAAGTACTAGTAGTGCGAATGTTATTCGAAGGCGTCTGACACCAGCCTTGTTCAACGGCGTACTATAGTTGTATCTGCGATTACAAAGTCTCTACTACAACGAGCATTACGAAAGTGACAACGAGTATTCGCTGACATCACAAAAGTGGCAACGAGTGTTCGTTGACATCACAAAAACTTTTCGGACTATTCTTACTGTTTTGCAACAGTTCCTTTGTACAACAGTTCCATCGATTCCAATTTTTCTTTGTCCGTGTTTCTGTTCTGTCAGTGTACTAGCAATTTGTATGATTTTCACCATCTTCAACTTTCAAAGGCCTTGCGAGTTCAAAATTCAGTTGTTATTATTACTTCATCTACTACTTATATTATTATTATTATTATTATTATTATTATTATTACTGCTACTACTTCTATAAATACTTATTTTTCTTTTGCAGGTCAAAAGTTATATTGACACGGAAGCTGCTAGGCATGGAATGCAAAAGGATACGGGCAACTCCATGCTTTCAGAAATATTCAAACAAGAAGACAAAAACCTCGACGGTTTCATATCCCACAGTGAGTTTAGTGGGCCAAAGCATGACGAACTCTGAAGTAGATATTATTCAAATTAGTATTTTTCTCTTCAAATAAATTTGTGCTTTTTCACATCATTTTTATTGTCTTTCTTGTATTGGGTCAGTTGATTTTACAACATGTCAAAACTTGCTGCGTTATTTAATGTCGAATTATGTATGGGATACCCGATGAAGATCGAACTCACTATTCAGTAGTAAAGGTTAATCAGACTAGCCTCGTTAACGATTACCCCACCTTTTATTTCTTTGTAAGTCAGTGTATAAATCAACACACAGACACACACACGCGAGCGCTTGCGCAATCATTATAACTATTTTAAAATAATTAAATGTTATTCCCTTTCTAAGTATCAAAATGCTTATTTTTTAAAAGTATAAAGCTACAAGTGTGGGACACCCAGTGAGAATCAGATTAATTTTAGTATCCATGATCTACAAGACGAGATACCTCTACAGGCGACAAGTATTTATAAAGCAAATGAAAGCTGCAATCAGGGTTGTGGAATCGGAACACAAAACCTTCGACCCCGATTCTTCTTTATGTAATTAAGTGATTATGGCCTACAAATCTCATAAGGCCTATGCATACGCTCCTAACTTGAGTAGGCCTATATCATTATAACTGGTTTATGGCAAAGAATAAAGATATTGTGACTGTTATATCATACCTATTCATCCTCAATATTTTCTAACAGAATTAGAGATAAAATTTTTGAAAGGATATAGAAGAAATAACAATAAAAATGCTATAATGTAAGATATATATATATATATATATATATATATATATATATATATATATATATATATATATATATATATATATATATATATATATATATATATTGCAAGTAAGAAATGAGTACTGAACAAAAATAAAACTATAACAGAAGTTGAAGCATAATCTTTTACAGGATGTAAAAGACAAAAATAAAAATTCTATAATGTAAGATTTTTTTTCATATATAGTTTTGCAATTTTAACTACAAAAAATTTAATAAAAAATATTTAATAACTACAAAAACTAAAATGACTTTAAAAGATAAATTTCTTTAAAGGAAATAGTAAATATATAGTAAAAGAAATAACAATAAAAATAACAATTCTATAATGTAAGACTTTTTACATAAAGTGTAAAATCAACTGAAGTCGGAGTCGGCATAGTTTTACCGACTCCGACTTCACAGCCCTGGCTGCAATGATTTCTCTTTACAAGTATTTATAAAGCAAATGAAAACCGGTGGTGACTTCTGTTTACTTAATAGGAATGTGCCTCAGCTGAGGTTCATGCAAACGCCAGTACTGTATAGGATGACATTTGTCTTTCTTGTCTCATTAGAGGGGAAAGGTTTCATTATATATATATATATATATATATATATATATATATATATATATATATATATATATATATAGTACGAGGTAAAAATGGATGTACCCTTTGAAAGTCGATTTTTGTAATTTTATCAAGACAAGTAATAGAATTCGTTTATTAATATAGCGTATTAATACAGGTGTACATATGTACATTAAACAAATCAAAAAATGATTTAGTATTGTGTTGGGTGACTTTCTACTTTAATAACAGTCTTAATTCTTTGTCGCATGCTATAGACTGAATTCTTTAGTAAGTCAACATCCTTCACCAGATTTTTCCAGCATTTATTTAATTCGCGAAAAAGCTCATCTGTGTTAACTTTCCTACTACATGCATGCTGGTCCATTATCGCTCAAATGTTTTCAGTTGGGTTAAGGTCAGGGCTCTGACTAGGCCACTGGAAGAGTTGCAATTTACCCTCGTCGCTCTTCCTCTCTAGATAACGTTTATTCGTTAAGTTAGTGGTATTTCTTAAAGAATATTTTTATTGACAAACAAAAAATAGCTATTCTAGTTTATTTAAATAATTTGCAATACGTTTACTTCAAGTTATGTAAATGTCGCTAAAATATATCACGAGTAAAAAATATTCAAGACGGATGCAGGCTAGTTAGAGGGTGGCTCCGTCTGAAGTGGAGGAAATAATTCCATTAGCTTCGGGGTCCCGACACTGGTTATATTATATAATGTTACGTATATCAATAGGTAGAATTATTATTTTATTTTATATATTGGGTTGTCTGAAAAGTTCATGCCGATTTTTAGTGGTTCATGTTCCAACACGTGAGAACACGTCAAATTTATCGACAGATATATGCTTACATTTCCGACTAGAGAATACTTCAAACTATCTCTTGAGAAAGAAAGTTTAAAATTATTTAATTCGTGTCCATTTTGCATGCCTATGAACATGGAAGATTATAAGGTGCATAATAAGGTGCAATGGTTTTGTTGTTGTTTTTTTTTACCGTAAAGGCAAAAATACCTCGCAAGCAATAAAAATGATATGTGCTGTGTACGATGAAGATGCTTTAGCTGACAGAACTGTATGGAAGTAGATCACTAAGTTAAGAGTTGGTGATTTTTTCAAAAACTTTTCATCCCAAGAAAGGTGGGAGTGCCACTAGCACGCAAGGGCTTATAGAGAGTGGGAGCAAGAGTAAAGAGGAGTGAAAGAGGAAAGGATGAAGAGAAGGATGGGGAATATATCAAGGTATCTGGAGATGTCGATTGACATTGCATTTGAGTAGTTGGAGATTATAGCTATCAGGAAAGCAAGTAAGAGGAAGGGAGTTCCATATACGGGAAGTGCGATACATGAAGCTGCTGGAGTAGAAGAGACATCTACATTTAACCGTTTCGACAGTGAAATGGTGGGACTGAGATGCCAACCTAGTGGCACGTTTAAATTCATGCAGTTTGGGAACCAGCGAAAGTAGCTCGCCGGAGCAGTTACCGTGAAAGTATTTGTAGAAAAGACAGAGAGAGGCGATGGCACGTCTGTGAGAGAGCGACTGTAAACGAGATGCCAGATCAGGGCCAACCACTTTGCATATCTGTTTCTGGATTTTGTCGAGGACACTAAGACGAACAGCGGGGCTTCAGACCATATATGATAGCAATATTCCATGCAAGGGCGAATGGTTGATTTATAGATTTGAAGGATGGACTCGGGCTAGAAAAACTTTCTGGCGCGACATAGAGAACCAACTTTCTTGACGGCAGATGAAGCCGTTGATTCAATGTAATTGTTCCATCTCAGGTTAGCGAACAGTGTGAGACCAAGCAGTCGAAGAGGTGCTCTCATGGAGTTGAGCATCAGACATTCTAATGGGAGGTAGGGAAAGTTCTCTGTGGTGGGTAATAGGGAGCAGTTTTGTTTTTGAGGCTTTAAAGTTTAACCAGCCATTTCCTGGCCCAGTCAACAACCGATTGGAGGTCCTTTTCGAGATTAACGGCCAGGTTAGTTTTGTCAGCGATACCAGATTTGCTATTTAGGCATGAGTAAATAGTGGTGTCGTCTGCATAGATTCCTACTTGATAACTGATGATATCGTTAATGAAGATAAGGAACAGTGTAGGATCCAGGATAGAGCCTTGGGGAACACTTGCGTTCGTGGGAAAGGAATTGGAGGAGAATCCGTTAAGGACGACCTTCACTACACGGTTTGACAGGAATGATTGTATTGTCAAATAATTGTCCTGAAATACCATATCCCTGAAGTTTGCAAAGGAAGCCAGCATGCCAAACCCTATCAAACGCTTTAGAGATATCTAGAGTTATGGCACGAGATTCTCCGTTACTGTGAAGTGCTTGATAAACAAATTCAGTTATGGACTTGAGCACATCAGCTGTACATCGATCAAAGTGGAAGCCATATTGCTTGTCAGAGAGCAGATCATGAGATGTAAGGTGCTTAACCACTTCGGCGTTGATTAAAGCTTCAAAGACTTTGTCGAAAAGTGGTAGGGGACTGATAGGACGGTAGTTCGATGGGACAAAAGGGTTGCCAGAGTTCTTAAAGACATGTACAACAGATGAAGACTTCCAACAGGATGGAAAGCAGGAGTCGTTGAGGCAGTAGTTGTATAGTTTGGAGAGGACAGGAGCCAGTTCAGGAGCCCATTTCTTCAGGACAATGGCTGGTATCCCGTCTCCACCGCTAGCCTTATGGGAGTCTAATTTAGAGATGATGCCCAATACCAACGATGGGATTATGTGCAAATCGCTCAACGGAGCCTCTGTTCTAGGAGGAAATCGGGTGTGGGTACACCGGACGAGTTGAGCGTTGAATTGGATGAGAATTTACGAGCAAAGCATTCGGCCTTATCGGCTGAGGAAGTCAGGACGATTGTAGCCTTATGGATAAAGAACGTTCAGGCAGACATCCCACTACATATGACATCCAAACCAAGACACTGATTGAGACTAACCCGTATTACACAACACGAGAATTGATAGAAACACTAAATTTAGCAAAATCTACCATCCATGAGTACTTAGTGAAGCTTGGGTACTCAAATCAATGTTTGGGTACCACATGATCTGAGTGAAAAGAATCTTTTGGATCGCATTTCATCTGTGATTTGCTGTATAAACGCAATGAAAAGGCATCCTTTTTTAAGCAAATTGTGATGGGTGATGAGAAATGGATCATTTACAACAATGTTCAGCGAAAAAGATCCTGGGGTAAGCGACATGAGCCAACTTTAGCCACCTCAAAAGCAAGTCTTCGTCCTAAGAAAGTCATGCTGTGCGTCTGGTAGATTGGGAAAGAATCCTGTACTATGAGTTTCTGCCAAGTAACCAGTCAATTGATTCTAAAAAGTACTGCTCGCAACTGAAGGAATTAAAGGCAGCGATTTAAGAAAAACCCCCAAAATTGGTGAACAGGAAAGGTGTCGTTTTTCCATCAGATCAGTGCTAGATTTCACGTTTCTTTGGCGAATCGTCCAAAATTGCAGCTTGGCTGGGATGTGTTAGCCCACCCGCCATATTCACCACACACTGCTCCTTCGGATTTTCATTTATCCAGGTCCTTGCACATTAATCTCAATGTTAAAAATTTTAATTCTTTGGATAACATAACAAAAAACTTTAATGAGTTCTTTGCCGAGAAACCAGGGGAATTTTGGGAAGATGGAATCTTTAAGTTGAATGAAAAATGGAGAAAGATTGTGCAACAAAATGGTTCATATTTAGTTGAATAAATATTTAATGACATAATTTTTGTTTTGTGTTTTAATTTCCCTTAAAAATCGGCATGAACTTTCCGGACAGCCCAATATAATTACACATTTTTTTAATATACCACTTAGAATTTTGCCCAGTACATGGTTTGCATAATTTGGGTGTAAAATAGATCATTCCGTCTTAAATAAATCAACAATGTTTTTGCGGCAGGTTTTAACATCAACTTGAGATTTTTCTTGTTCAAAAACTGAATGATTTTAACACATTTAACACTATGGATAAAAATAGTGAATTTTATATAGTGTTTTTTTTCAAGATTTAGCAGGAGGGAAAATAATGAATTTGTGCAAAAAAAACAAACCAGAATGACGTCAAAATCTGCGAAAACTTTTCATCCTTTAATAGTCAGTTGTGCTTAGTTTAATTTTGAAAGTATATAAATGTGGGTAGAAAAAAATCAAAGGTTTACAAGTATTTATAAAGCAAATGAAAACCGGTGGTGACTTCTGTTTACTTAATAGGAATATGTATTAAGAAAGAATGTGCCTCACAAAGCACTGCCCAGGGTCCCAATCGATGGAGTACTATGCAGCGGCTTTCGTCGGGTGGAGTCCTTGTAAAGAGTCTATACAATGATCCTCTTCCCAAGCAACAACGAGATTTGGACAATCATGACATTGTTCTACAGCAGACCATCACAACAGGTTGTTGGGGAAACGAAGAATGGGTAACCTGGAAAGCAGAACTTGTCACTTTTGTTGTTACTGCTGAAGATATATATATATATATATATATATATATATATATATATATATATATATATATATATATATATATATATAATTTGTGGCGGTGAATCGCGGAAATTATATCAGTTAGTATCGGCTTCAAATCAGGGCTTCTTTTAGCGGGAGTCATTTTTACTGGCCAATATATGATTTTATTTCGTTTAATACCGAAAACATGCGTCGAGCAAGGATATGTAGAGACGTGTTTTCGCATTCTGCTTTGGGTCGTCAAGCAGTCAACATGCGGTTTATATAGAAGAGTGTAAGAGACACGACAAGGTAGAAGGTAATCAGAGAAGTCTCATTACAAGTAGAATATTAGTGCCACCTGAATCGAGAATTCAGATGCTTTTTATGGTTTCAATTAGCTCTAATTATAAGCTTTATTACTATTAAGTCGTTTACCAGTGAAGGATTATATTAAGAAGTTTATGGCGAGCTCAGTAGGTTGATACAGGGGGTGTGTAGGGGGGTCACTACAAAACATCGAGTAATTTTTGGAGTTTCACTAATTAAGGAAAATTTTAAGGCCACATGAAATGGGTATTATTTAAATTATTTACATTCGAACAATTGTTCTCGCCATTGCCACAACATTTCGGCCATTGTACTCTCCAGCCTTCTCCAGGTGCTTGTCAGGGAATTTCGAACTGAACCGTTATTTGACCTACGGAATAGACTGTTCTCGTTCCACTATCCTATTTAGTATCTTATTTAGGGTGACAGAACTAATTTCAACTCGAGGGGAAATTGCAGTTCAAGCCCTGCACTCAGCTTCTAACAAAAATTTCCCGAATAGTTTCATTTAGGTATAAATGTACATGTTTTATTCGAAAATAACAAGGAAATTTTGATAAAATCCACAGTTCTGGAGTTATCGACAATAAAAGTTCGGACATTCGCGTCGCGGTGGGTGAAGTTGAAATTAATTCTGCACCTCCTTATTTATTACCAAAATGCCAGAGAAGTCACAGTGTGTTAGGCTTATTATGGGAAAGTTGTAGCCACAAAAAAGATCAGCATTGACTGCGTCACCGTGGAGTGGCGACATGATATTGTAAAACCCGAAACCCCTAATGATCCTAATCTAAAAACCTCACTGATGATGTGTGCCAAAGCATCAAACAGATGGATTTCACGAAATTCTCAGTTGTTGCTTGTCTTGTTTCTACTGGGTCTATGCCTGCATTACTCTGCCCAGGGATTGAACTGACAATTACTATGCCACCTAATTCACAACCCAACGCTTTAATCCACTAGGCTATTGTCCCATGGGACAATTCTGAACCTAGAACTTGGAGCCTGAAACCTGATCTGGGTGGTGTTAACACTGCTGCTGCTTTAACGTTCAACTACATTCAGCACAGCTTCTGTTTTCTTACTGCTGCTGTTACTCTTTTACTCTCCTTCTCTTTATTTATTAATGGCTGTATTTATTATTTATTTATTGTATTTATTTATATCTTAAACCTGCTGAGGAGATCCCCATAGCCTAGCATATTGACTGATTTCTTCAGACGTTTGACTCTCCTTCTAGTATTTTTACTTCATTCTACAGAGGTTGATGACTAGCTTTTCACTCTCCATACATGATCAGCTATGTTTGATTTCATTGTCTCGTCCCTAATTACGACTTTCCTATGTTCTTCCAGTCCGACTTTTAGCGGGCGACCGACTTCACCTTTGTATTCTTTACCACAATTGCAAGGGATGTAAGAGACAGAGTCCTTGGTTATGTTATTTATCTATCCTCTGTGTTAAGCTTGACATGGCAGATATTTTTTCCGTAAGGTTGAGCTGCTTCCGAGAATTGTCTTGATGTCGTATGGACTGCAGATCTGAATCCTTTCCAATAAGCCTTTGACGTAAGGGAGACTGGCGGTGGAATTTTTTTTTTCCGATCCTCCGCCTCGACCCTTATGTTTTCGTCAGCAGAAGCTGATGCTATTTTTGTAGAGTAGTTGTTATTCTGAAGGGTACTTTTATGCTGACCATCTCCTCTTGGTATGTGTTGTCACTTGTTTTTTGCACTATGTTGTCAGCCTCGGACGACCCTTTTCTTTACACTCTGTATGGATGGCGGGAATTTAAGTCATGGTAAAGTTTGTCTTGTGACATACTGATGATTTAAACCCATTCTCTTTCTGTGAGATCCAGGAAGGCCAGCTGTTTTTTGTTTTCTTCTTACATTGTGAACGGGATCGAAGGTGAGGCAATGCCTGGTGGTGGGCATCGCCCTGAAGTTCGACTATGTTCCTAAGTATCCGAGTATGAAGTAAAAAGTGAATATTGTTGTTCAATGACCGTTGGTCAAGAATATTAGCCTGAATAAATTGGAATATTTGCTTTAAAATTTATTTATTCAATAATTAAATTTCATAAGTTATTTTTCATACTTTTAGAATTTTTTTATAAAGTTTTCATCGCGTTTTTTAATAATGCGTAAAAATACAGAAGAAAGAAAAAACGCGAAATTTAGTCCTCATTTATTTTCCACTAAATTCTGTTTGTCAATATTTTAAAAAAGAAAGATGTTATGAGTTTAATTTAAAATTTATTTTTTTTAATTTTAAAGTCCTTATTTATTTGATCTGCTCTCATCGATTACCAAAACGCGGTTTTCTAAATTAATGCTACTAAAATACTGATTAAAAAGTTACGCCACTCATTTGTCAAAAGAGAAAGGAAAGGAAGCATAGTTACTAAAATTGGATTTGTATGAGTAAGTACATTTTTTTCATTGGTACTATTATTTGTAGAATTAGTGCGAAACGGAAAAAGAAAGATTTTTTTAATAAATAACTTGAAGGATTAAATATATTTTTTTAATTGTTGTGAAATATTTATTTTATTTTTTCAAAATGGAAAATTTTCTTTGAATTTTTCTTGGCTTACCCTTTCTTACTCTTAAAAATGAGAAGAAAAAAAGATTCTTAAGTGTGTTTTTAAAAAGACGTTACTAAAAATCTGCTACAGAATCGAAAAAAGGCTCATTTAAATTGATAACATATATTTTTTTACTGTTTACTTTTTATCTTTTTTTTTGATCTAACAGAAATATAAATGAAAAAAAAAAAATTGAATAACTGACACGTGTTAGTTATTCAATTTTATTCATGAAATGAAGCTAAGAAAAAGTTTTTTGTGTTTGTAAGTATTCATTTGATTTCTTTTACATTATTATTATTATTCACTTGCTCTTATTAATTTGTATAGTTTCTTTTTTTAAGAAAAAGGTTATATGCTGTTCTTTACTAGCGATATTAAAAGCAGACTAGGCTAAAAAAAAAATAAGTAACGAAGCACTGAAATATGCTAACATAAATTTTAATATTTGTATTTAGACCACGAAAAATATTTTTGACGTAAAAATAAAATACAATGTTGATGAAAAACCGTTCGACATAAAAACTAAAAGTTAATTTTGTCGTCATAATCTTTCTTTATTCTTTACCATTAGTAAGGAATCTGGTTTCAATTTCGATATTGCCATGTGAACTCTACTTAGACTTGTCTACTCATAAAAAGTAGAGAACATTTTGGGAGAAAATAATTTTTGTAGTTTAACAGTTTTAGACCATTGTTAGACCGCTGGCAGAATTGATTTGTCATTGATTTAGAAGCGGGTCTTGTTTATAATATCGATACAGTGTCAAATCGAACCTTGACTTTTACAGAGTTATTGGCTTAGGCTAAGTCACTTTTTAGTTGTTATTTACTAATGTCAAGTTTGAAGCTGCTAAACGGCTCTAACAACATCATTGATATTTTTATTTATTATTTTCTCAATTTTCTGTCTTCTTTTGCTTTTTTTCTTACTAAGAAACAATTAACTGTTTTTGTATGGGATTTATTTTTTCGAAAGCACTCTCACAAACATTTGCGATTCATAATTAAATTATTTAAGCGGATAATTTAATTAATTTATGTAATTTTAAAAAAAAGTTATTAATTTATGTAATTTTAAAAAAAAGTTATTAATTTATGTAATTTTTAAAAAAAGTTATTAATTTATGTAATTTTTAAAAAAGTTAAATTAATAAAAAATTTTAAAAAATTACATAAATTAATAACTTTTTAAAAAAATTACATAAATTAATAACTTTTTAAAAAAATTACATAAATTAATAACTTTTTAAAAAAATTACATAAATTAATAACTTTTTAAAAAAATTACATAAATTAATAACTTTTTAAAAAAATTACATAAATTTATAAATTTTTTAAATATTACATAAATTAATATGTAATTTTTTAAAATGTATATATCTGCTTGTTATTTATTTATTAACTCTTTTTGTTCGTTCCCACCTCAAAAAAAGTTTTCGTGTGCAAAACCACTAGGGCTAATCACTCTTTGAAAGTCAAGGCACTGTATCGATATTATAAACAGGACCATCCTTCCAAGTTGTATAAAAATCAATATTTTTCTATTCTACACCAGTGTCGCAACTTTAGGAAACTGTAAAGAACGCTAATCTACAAAATCATTTCCTCTAAAAAATGTTTCCAATTCTTTTATGAGTTGACCAGTCGATTTATTGTACTGCAGTGCAAATAATTTGTAATGGTTATGATTGATTTAAAAAGCCCTTCTCTTGCACTGGAAGATGTGAAATTCAAACGTGCCAGCACGGAAGGAGGACCTTTTTTTTTTTCTTTTTTTAAAAAAAAACAAAAAAAACGAAAAACAAACAAACAATCAATCACATATTTCGTAATTCAATCACGAAAGACATTTTCATTCTCCAGCGCCTGGTTAAGGTAACTCCATAATTTAAAAAAAAACAAAAACTTGTACTGTATTGTTCTAAATGTTAATTTTAAGATGTTAATTTTGTTGTGGAAACTAGTCATGAACAGACTCTGGAATAACGAATAATAATTAATTTTCTAATAATTAGTGAAATATTTTAAAATTATTATGGCTGATATATCATAATTTATTGTAAATAATGAATAATGAATTTAATTAATAGTTATAATTGAATTATTTATTGAATTTCGGTTCAGTTTATTTGGATGGTTTTTCAAATCTAAAGGAGGCTCGGAATGAGATAATTTAAAAAAGTGTCTACGGGGGAATTTCTTTTATGTGCAAAATCCCTTAACGAAGTGGGCGATAATGGCTCTCAGTTTTTTTTTTTTTTTTTTTTTTTTTTTTTTTTGCTCTAAATAACTTTTAGACTTACCACCATATCATGTTAAAACACCACTGGTTCCTGTATGATCACCAAAGTTAAGTAATGTCGAGCCTGGTCAGTATCTAGATGGGTGACCACTAGGAATACCAGGTGCTGTAATCTTCAATGTGCAGGTGATGTAATGGATAATAGCTTGAAATTGTTTCTTAATACTTTGCTTAGCTTTATGAAGGTGTCTTTTGCAATCTCAGTGTGCTTTGGGATTTCGTTGTCGCATTTATCGTCTTCTGTTAAAACATTTCCGAGATACATTAAATTTTTGTACTTGATTTTGGCATCTCCAATTTGTAATTTGTATGTTGAGCTCTGCTGCCAATAATAAATCCTGGTAGAACTTCTAATTCTCTCAGAATCACCTTAAAAAGGCTAATGACAACATCATGTTGAAACTCCAGTTTCCATATAATAACCCAAAGTTAATTTAAACATCAAGTCTGGTCGGTACCCAGATGGGTGACCGCTTGGGAATACCAGGTTCTGTAAACGTGTATGTGCAGTTGGTTTAATGGATAATGTGTCAGAATTGTTAATTGGAGAGCCAAGTTCTAATTCCTGTTGGACTCGTTATCTTCACTTATGCATAAATACCCTTGGGAAAGATATGAATCCACCTTTTCTCTCCAAGTTATGACTTGATTAGTTATGACTTGATTAGTTATGACTTGATTAGTTATGACTTGATTAGTTATGACTTGATTAGTTATGACTTGATTAGTTATGACTTGATTAGTTATGACTTGATTAGTTATGACTTGATTAGTTATGACTTGATTAGTTATGACTTGATTAGTTATGACTTGATTAGTTATGACTTGATTAGTTATGACTTGATTAGTTATGACTTGATTAGTTATGACTTGATTAGTTATGATTTGTATCACTAAACCATTATCTCAAAAAAAATTTTACAATCTAAAACATTTTTTAGCTTCAAATAATATGCAAAGTGTTGATAAGTCATAAAAAGTGAATCACTTAATCTAAATAAGTTATCCATTCACACTAACTCATTATTCATTGTCCCCCCCCCACGCTTGCTTCTCTTGCCTCACATATGTCCTGTGAGTGTTAAATTTCTTAGTCTTTCATCATTATGTATTCCAGAAATTTCAACATTGTGAGTGTAAGTTTCCTTGTCTTTCTTATTTCCTTTGAGTTTTGCCCGTGGCACATTTGTTGTGTCCAAAGGAAAGTAATTTCTTTATGAATTTCAAGAATAAGGAGTTACTGAGATTACTTGCAGTCAGACTGTTGTTCTCTTCTTTGTTGTTACTCTGATTAACAGACAGCTAAAGACAACTGGAGATTGTTGGAACTGGGAACACCAGCAATTAAGAGGTGGTTTCACGCTTCTCAAAACCTCCTGATCAAAGACCTTGCTGTTAGACGTAGTTTATCGTCATAGTCAGGACAGGTCAGGTGCAGGTACTTGCTAGACACAATTAATTTCACACTGCCTCCTCAAGTCAGATTTGGGCTAATTTTCCTTGAGAATCTCAATGGTCGAAACAGGAAATTCAGCGCTTGTTAGGCAGAAATTGTTTGGAGGGCTAAAACTAACAATACCACTTAACCTTTGAAACCAAGGAAATCAAATAAAATATTAAAAGACTTGGAAGGATTTCCAACAATTTTAATTTTTTTTTTCATCACAGAAAAAAAAAAAAGACAACATGCATAGCTAGTCCCGTTTTTTCAGAATAACTCAGCTGCAAAAGCCCACACTGTTCTGGACAGTCAGATTTGATTTGATTTATGGTATATCAAACACAATGGGTTATTTAATGTCGACAATATTTTTTTCTCATTTTTTTTTTGTATTACTGGTAATATTTTTATTTTTCAAAAAATTACTGCTAGTAATAACGTTTTGCAGGGAATAATTTTATCATGAAACATGTATTTCATACTAAACACTATCATCAGGCTGGTAATAATTTCATTGTGTTTTGAGTTAACTATTTGCC
>OZ038492.1:65204778-65427278 GCA_964036315.1 Acanthosepion esculentum | reverse complement strand
ATAACATAATATTCTAACTTTGATTTAATTCTTACAATTAGATTGCAATATTTTTCACACTTACTGATGTAGGGATACAAAAGGCAATTACTCCCTTTGGTGGAGATAAGTTACATGAGTCACATGACAGCTGCATAGTGACATCACTTCATACAGTGATGAGAATGGCCAGTCATTCAGCGTGTTTACAGCATCCAAACTGAATGGTTGCTTTTTTTTAGCCTGGGTCATATGGCCCAGACTGAGGCTAAATCTGCCTCCTCCAGCAGCTTACAAGTACATGGGGTCATTTCCCTTTGGGAATATATCTTTCCCAGATATAGAAAAAACTCTGGCTCTCAGTCCTCAATTTGAGAAAATGCAAGAGTCACCATTTCCCCCTTGCCTGGGACATAGTAGATGAATCCAGCCCATTTGAATCTGCAGTCCTAAACATGGTTTCTCCAGACACAGGAATAGCTCCATATTATATGTAAGACACTTCCTTTTTGTTTCTCCTTACACTCTGCTTTGCTGTGGAGATATGATATGTGTGGGGCACAAGTATATATGTCTATATAACTTTGTGTATGTCTTAGGAGTATAAAAGTCTCTCTGAGAACAAAGCCTGTTTCTCATTCCTTATCCTTTCAGCTATTATAGTGTTGTTATATCACTGCTATAATAATGCCCATAATAGGAGAAATATAAATAGGAGAATAAACCTTTCTTCCATAATCTCTCCTCTGTTACACTGATAAATAATACAAATATCTAATTTAAGTCCTTCAACCTTTATTTTTCATTTGAGTTTCATTCACCAGTTTAAAATGAAATGCTTAAGTTTGTTAATTTTATGTTTGTGTGTGCTTAATTTATTAAAAGCCTGCCACTATTAATGAGGAGTAAGATTTTTTTAATATATTTTAATTAGTTGCTTTGAGATTGATTTTTTTTTTATGGCCTGTCAACCTTTGTGTCTTATTTAAAGCTGAAACATATTTATTTAGGATTGTAATAATGGGATTGTTTGGTAATAGAGACTATTTCTAACTCCCCATTATAGGTGTTAGTTTATCTGTGATATAGCATAATGGAAGGAAGAACCAGAATAGATATAAGAAATGAATGCTAAATATGCATTGTGTTCAAAGAGAGTTTATATACTGCTATGTCATACAAGAAATTATATACACTATATGTATATATCTGTCATTATTTGTCTCACACAGAGAAACTATAACATATATGGATAAAACAAGCAGTTCAAACAGGAAAAAATTGAGATGGTCTTGTAATATTTCCTGAAGGAAAAATGGTCAGGCTGGTGATGTTTTTTGTGTTCCTTGTTGGGACCATGTGGTTTCCTCTGTTCACTTCACCACTGTGAGTTTGACAGTCTACATAGCAACTGGGGTTTGTCACCCCACAGACTGACATCAGACACTGGTCAAAAGGGAGATAATTGACCTCTATGTTTCTACAGTAAGATATTTTTGTTTTGTTTTTTGTGTGTGTATCTTGCATTCTCAATTTTTGGGGAATACCAAGTGATTTTTCCAGATACAAATCCTACTATTTAACCTGTAACTAGAAGTTTCTTTGAGAACATGTATAATAGTTTTAATTACAAATTTTGTATAGTCTTAGCACCATCCCCCAAACTACCTAACCAGATTTTTTTTTAATTAATTCACTCCAAGCAAGGTGAAAATGCCTCTAAGATGCAAGGGGCTACTGAGAATGAAAGAGAATGAGAATACTTTAGAAGGAGCCAGAAACCCAATCCTAAATAGGAAATAAGGGATAAATTTCTAGCCCAGTTCAAAAGTCCAGGGAGGTGTGTGAACTGGGAGAAGTCTTGAATTAATGATTTATCATTCTGAGAATGACACTGATCACAAGTACTGGATGACGCATATTCATGTGTATTGTATATTTGATAATTTCTGCCTGAAGATGATCAATTCCTCTCAGTTTCTTGTACAGTGTAACCCAGATATAAGAGAGTTGGCGGGACCGGAGAAGAAGTCTCTTATATCCGGGTTTCTCTTATATATATACATTAACACTGGCTCTAATTTGGGACCAGATAAAATCTCTCTTATATCCGGGTTTCACTGTACGAGGTCAAGCTAACATCATGATGCTGCTCATGTCTTTCAACTCTTCTCTCTCTGTAGAACTGTTAATACATTTTGTATATCTGCAAAGTTTTCACAAATGCATTTGACATGAGACAGCCTCAGTTTTCCTGGTAAAATGGAGCCAATGCTTTAAACTTTTGCACACATTGCTCAATCACAAGTTCTTCTTGCTGCAGGTCAATCTGGGCAGTATTCACTTGGTTAGAATGAAAGGATGAGAAAAGGGGTTAGATTGCAATGTACCAAGTGCTGAATACTTTTCAAATCCTGATGAAGTTCAAATTTTGCCAGTATATTGCCAGCATGACCTACCTTAGATCCCAACCTATATTTCACAATGTCCACTTGTAACTTAATTAAACCCTGAAAGAGGGTTAATTGGATACCTATTTGCTTGAGTACTGGGTGGGGGGAGAGTACACTATTTCTTTATTATTACTTCTTTATTTTTATTTATTATTATTTTAGGGGGTGAAATTTTGCGCCATTGAGAATTATGTGCCTGAGAATATCGGCCCAGTAGCCCCACTGCTGCTGATAGGTCTCTGTGATGAGCTCCTAAGGATAAAGGATATGAGTTCAAATCTTGTTGAAGGCTACTTTATTTTTAATCAAAACAAAAAAAGGGTCATCTGATGATAATCCTTTTGAAAATTAGTTTGAAAAATATTTCAAATAGCATTCTGAAATAACTTAAGAGAATTGTATCTTTCTTAATTTCACTTTTATTTTTATTTTTATATTGATATACAGGGTATGATGAGTAAATTGTTGCCATTTTATATTTTTAATTTCATGCATGCACGTTGTTTTCGATTTTGTCAACTGCACAGTATGGTAGAGTCAGTTGGGCACCGTCTGTGAGAAAAGAGCACCATTACACAATTCACTTTGCCAGAAATTTGTAAACAGCATGCTGTACTGTTCGACATTCACACTAGAAGGTCCAATACAAACATTTCAGTGTTTTTGGTTGTTAATGTGAGGACAGTGCAGAGTATTTGGAAAGAGTTGGATGAGTCTATTGCTGGATTAGGAAGGTGTTTAGAATGATCACTAGTGATGGCGACATTATGCCTCCATTCATCTTCCCACAGTGCCTCAGACTCAACACAGAGGCCTACATTAAATACCTTGAGGAGGTAGTGCTACCCTGGGTCAAGTGGGTGACTGCTGGAAGACTATGTCTGGCAACAGGACTCTGCACCATGCCACACAAGCAGGAGAACCCAGTCATGGCTGTCAGACAATTTCTGTGACCACATCACCCCTTACATCTGGCCACCTAACTCCCAAGACTGCAACCCCCTTGTTTATTATGCATGGGGGTGCAGTTGAGTGAGAGACCAACAAAACTCCTTATCGCACCAAAGATGAACTGAAGGCAAGGATTATGGCAGCATTCACCAACTCAAACAAAAAGGCCATCCAGAAGAGTTGCAGAAGATTCTGAAGTCTTCTGGTGACCATTCTTGAAGCCAATAATGATTTTATTGAATAAATTTACTCTTTAGTATTTCAAGATATATTTGTATAATTTTGGTAAATATATCTGATAAAATGAGATGTCAGTGTTATTTTCATTTTTGTGTAATTTAGATGACAATTTATCCATCGCACCCTGTACTAAACTTAGCTGACATCAACCAAAATGGATTCTTATTATTTCTCCATTAAGTATTCCCAATTTCAGGAAATATTTATTTAAAACATTATTTTTTTAAGTTGTTAAAGAAATTAACTATGAAAATTGAAATTTAATAAATCTATCTATACTTATTGCATCAGTGACTGGATTTGTCTATTAACAGGTTTACCTGGAAAAAGAATTAGCAGAAATATTGACATCTTTTACATAAGTAGACTACCATATGAAATTCCAGAAAAATGCCACTTTATCCCAATTAAAAGATAAACTCCTAAAAAGTCACTTTGTTTTTATGAAAAAACTTTACTGGAATCAAAATTATAATTTCTTAATAAAAAAATTTAGAGTAATTAAAACCTAAAACAATGTCTAAATTTGTTTTAATCTCTCTGACATTGATCATATGTTTTATTTAATAATGATGAAAAATCAAGAAACACGAATTCATCAATAATTATTATATAAAGTAACTTTAGTTGATTTTTATCATTAAACGGTTGCAATAAAGCATGTATGGAGACCTCATTATGCAGTAATTCATTTATTTCCTCTTGGATATATGTAACTTGAAGTATAGGTGTAAAGATGTCAGTTGAAGATTTGATAATAGATTCTTTAGCAAATGAAAATTAATTTGAAAACTTAGAAATAAAAAAAAAATTACAGTTTTGAATGTAAGGATCATACAGTGTAACCCGGATATAAGAGAGTTGTCGGAAACCGGATAAGAAGTATCTTATATCCGGGTTTCTCTTATATCCGGGTTTGGTCTATTTTATATACATTAACACAGGCTCTAATTTGGGACCAGAGAAGATCTCTCTTATATCCGGGTTTCTCTTATATATGTGTTTCTCTTATATCCGGGTTACACTGTATATGTTTCACAATCTCTTGATATTGTAAAAAAATTAATCTTTTGCCTATTTCTTCTTTTTCTATGTGCCATGTCCCTTCCGGATGTTGGCAATCATGGCTCTCCACAATTTCCTGTCCTATGTAGCTCTTAATAACTTGTTTCTTGTTTTGTTTTGTTGTTTTTTTTTTTTTGACATCTCTTCAAAACACTGCTGCAACATGCATTCATTCAAGCTTGCCAGGTATGATGTGCATTGCTTTCTTCTGACTCTCTTGCCTTCAGTCTGTCCCGTGATCTTTCCAAGCTCTCTTTCCTCATGATGTGTCCCAGAAATTTCAGCTTGATGTTAAGCATAAGTTTTCTTTTTGTGTTGCCATTGTTGCTAGAACTTTGCCATTACTCACATGTTCAGTCCATGGTATTCACTACATCATTCTGTAGAACCACATTTCTGTTGCTTCAAGTCTCCTCTTCGTCCGCGAGGAGATTGTCCAGCATTCACTGCCATATAAGAGGACTGATACTACATAAACGTCCAGTACTCTTTTCTTTGTTTCTAACAATATTTTTTCTGTTTTTGAAGTCCTCTATTGCGCTATCCCAACGCACCTTTGGATTTCTGTTTTGCACTTTCCGTCCTGTGTCAATACGCTTCCCAGATATCTAAATTGTTGCACCTGTTCAATTTCGGCATCTTTTATGGAACTCTATATCAATAGCTTATTAAATATGTTGGCTTTATATATCCAATTGTATGAGTTAGATGAGTAGATATATAGACTTCACGAGTATTAGTATTTCATAAATATCTTATCATAGACAAAATGTGACTTTCTATAAAGCCTTTCCCCATAGGTTTCTTATGAAAGGATTTCATTTTTCTAAAATTTAGTTTTAAGAGACTAGGAAATTGTTGAAAGCTTTTGCTTAATAATTGTTTATCTATTGGGATTCAAATTCACCCCAGATCACAAGTGAAACTCATATACAGTGTAACCCGGATATAAGAGAAACCCGGATATAAGAGAAACACGGATATAAGAGAGATTGTCTCTGGTCCCAAATTAGAGCCTGTGTTAATGTATATAAATTAGACAAAACCCGGATATAAGAGAAACCCGGATATAAGAGACTTATTATCCGGTCCCAACAACTCTCTTATATCCGGGTTACACTGTATATGCTAAAAATGATGGAATAATGGCTAGCTCTTTGTACCACTCCAGAATGTAACTGATACCTTCTGTCATACTTAATCTTCACAAGAGCCAGATTAGACCAAAAATGGGATATTACTGCAATGTCTGGGGTGGAGCTGCCTAATCCTCATTTGCCAGCTTTGATAGAGTTCAAAATCATTTACATGGTATTGTGGAGGATGACTTATTTTCTACTCTACAGCCTTTTTGCCACAAATGCAATGCTTCTTTGACCACTTTGAGTTAAGTGTCAACTGCAATATATCCTCCTTATCCACACAATCTTCTGTTTCCCCCATATATCTCTATCACACAACTTATTCAGTAACTGGCTTAGAGCCATATCATGCTGAAACGCCATTTTCCATACTATAACTGATGTTAAGCAATGTTGAGCCTGGTCAGTACCTAGATGAGTGACTGCTTGAGAATACCAGGTTCTGTAAGCTTGGATGTGCAGGTAGTGTAATGGCTCTGAATTATTAATCAGACAGCTGAGTTCCAATTCCAGTTGGGTTTCTTATATTCACTTATATGCAAATGCCCTTGGGAAATGTATAAATCTACCTCTTCTCCCCTGCTATGGGTTAATTAGTAAGACTTTTATCACTAATTCATTATCTTAAAAAAAAAATCTAACATTCTAAAAAATATATTCTTGTTTTATATAATCTGCGAAGGGTTGATAATCAGTTAAAAACAACTCATACAATATTTTTCAGTAACCCTCTACCACCAGAGCCTTGTATTAAGATCAAATGAATGTAGAGAATCCTCTAAATTTTCATATCCTAAGTGCTTCAGTCACAGTGGTATGTGAAGCTAGCATTATCATCCAACAGAAGTGAACCCTATTTATTGCTCAACATTCCCACCCCCAACCAGTTAAATAATCAGAAGTCTTTTGAAGCTTTGTTTCTTTATCTTTTTAAATGTGACATTTTATGAAGTAATTTTATTATTGCTGCCGGATATGGTCTGGTGCCCCTGCTATTTACTTTGAGCTCCTTGATAAAATCCAAAGAAGAATCAACAGTATTATTGGCGGCTTGGCTTCACTTTCCCACCGCCATAAGATTGCCTGTCTATAAATTTTTTATAAATACTTTCATGGTAATCGTTTGGATTAGCTCTTCGCTATGGTACCTAGACTTTTTGAATTTAATCACAGCATGAAGATCTTATCAAGTTACAGTTGAGCGGGCTAGATTTAGTCATAAATTCTATGCTAACAGTTTCTTTTCTCACACTTTTCGCTTGTGGAAATCCCTACAGCTTCGTTTTCCAGCCAACTTTAATTTGCAAAAATTTAAATGCAATGTCACTCTATCTACTGTCCTCCTGATGGAGGACAGTAGATAGAGAGTGACATCTATCTACTGTCTATCTACTGTCCTCCTGATTACTCTCTATCTACTGTCCTCCTGATTACTCTCTATCTACTGTCCTCCTGATTACTCTCTATCTACTGTCCTCCTGATTACTCTCTATCTACTGTCCTCCTGATTACTCTCTATCTACTGTCCTCCTGATTACTCTCTATCTACTGTCCTCCTGATTACTCTCTATCTACTGTCCTCCTGATTACTCTCTATCTACTGTCCTCCTGATTACTCTCTATCTACTGTCCTCCTGATTACTCTCTATCTACTGTCCTCCTGATTACTCTCTATCTACTGTCCTCCTGATTACTCTCTATCTACTGTCCTCCTGATTACTCTCTATCTACTGTCCTCCTGATTACTCTCTATCTACTGTCCTCCTGATTACTCTCTATCTACTGTCCTCCTGATTACTCTCTATCTACTGTCCTCCTGATTACTCTCTATCTACTGTCCTCCTGATTACTCTCTATCTACTGTCCTCCTGATTACTCTCTATCTACTGTCCTCCTGATTACTCTCTATCTACTGTCCTCCTGATTACTCTCTATCTACTGTCCTCCTGATTACTCTCTATCTACTGTCCTCCTGATTACTCTCTATCTACTGTCCTCCTGATTACTCTCTATCTACTGTCCTCCTGATTACTCTCTTCTCTTCCTGCTCATTAGTAATATTTCTGTTCCTAGTAACCCCTTGTGTCTTAATGGTTTTTCTGCCTTGCATGGGGTGAAACAGAAAAAAATATGTTTGGAAAGAATCATAGCATCAAATGGAGCAAATTCCAATTCGTAAATAGAACATGACATTTAAGAATATATTTATTTTCTTATTCAGAATTAGCTATCTCAAAGATATTGATAATATTTCACAAAATTACGCATGAATATACATACATACAAAAATACAAATCACATACAATTCCAAGCATTCATTGGTTAATTAATCACCACTACGTTATTATAGACAATTTACAAATCGCAGCAATGTGACAATTTTGAAATCGCTCTATTTTTATGTAGTCGGTTTTGTGCACTTTAGCGAGAAACAGATCACAGAAGGTTTCTTAAATCTCCCCAAACCTCACTCGCTGATTGGTCTATGCCAACCAATCAGATCATCTGCACATGAAGAATAATTCTTCCTGCGCAGCAATCTGGAGCCTATAGTCACTTATTTAAGCAAGAATTTTTCTTAGCTAATTAGTGAGAATTCAGCTGCCAGACGAATCCACAACAGTTGAAACCATGCGCCAACTTTCTCACTCACACACACACCACTCACATGCTGAACATACCTTGTATATACTCACATAATCTTTTCTAACACGTCAAATCTTTTAAGAACAGTCATTATAAGAGACTCTCATGAACATTCTTCCAGTGAACTTTGAAATACTAAAATAACAGTTAAAGAGAGACAGCTCTTGTTTATTTCAACCTTTTCTTGCTTAAATGCATGCTTTCTTTCACATTGTTGTTTGATATTGTACATCTTGTTAAGTACATATTTTATGTGTAACAATGTTATTTTCTGCGTCAACCCTGTTTCCTAATCTAAAGTTAAATTAATGTGGTGAAGTCTGCCACAAACTAATTAACCAGCTTGTTTTAATGACACTTGTTAAATTTATTTCATAAATTAAAAAAAAATTACTTAAATATCGCTCTCCTTAAAATAAATGTTGCCCTTTACAAATTAATAACATTTTCTGAAGTCTTCTAAAATCTGTTTTTTATTTATATTTTTTCAATCACCAACATGAATTAACATTGAATAAAAAAATGACTCAAGGGAAGTCACTCTTGTAAGATCCTGCGGCAATAGTTATCTCCCTTGTGTATTTCTCCAACGTTTATATTCTTAGACGAGTAGAACATTTACTTTTTTGTTTCTTTGACAAGGACAAAAAAAGATAACGACTGATATTGTATTTAAATTTTTGAAGATCAAAGTTGACTGGAAGGCAAGAGGCCAGAAGAGAGTTCCACAAGTGAGAAGTGTGAGAGAAGAAAATATTAACATAGAACTTGCGGCGATTTAAGTTTTATCAATCATAATTCGTTCATAGAGTTGGTAAATAGACATATACATGAACACCAGACAAAAAAAGTATGTAGTGAGGGAGATTATATTTTATTTCTAGTGTGAAGAAAGAAAACGAATAGCTAAGGGGAAGTAACTTTCACACTTAGTAATTTGCTGCTAGCAACAGGCATAGCTTGTAAACAATTGAATACTATTTTTTATCATAGTTTGCCTGTGTTAAAAGTCACGATTCAAATTTTTTTTGTTTCTTTTGCCTTTTTTTATGTTTTTCCTTAGCTCAAACACCAATCATTGACATCAATAGAAATATGACCCTCTCTCAGACACCAGAATCTCATTTGAAAAATGTATACATGAAACTGAAACTGATAATTTGCATTATTAATATCTTATATTATTGTAGTTTATTTCAGCTCTTCAGAGTATGAATTATATGTTCAAACTATTGATAAAGAAAAGCCTAGTAGTAAAAGTGAAGTTACACTGAAATAGGGTGTGAATTAAAATTGAATATTTTAGTCAACTTTTTAATTGAGAAATGATTTTTTTTTAATTTAATTCAAGAATGACACTCATCACCAAACATGGTTAAGAGATTGAAAAAGGGAAAATATTGTTGACAAGTGAAAAAAACACAGTGATAAAAAACACAATTCCAGGCCATTCAACAGATATACCTTTTATTCAGTCATAACTCATAGGCGACATAAAATTACTATGCTGCAATATAACCTCATTCAGCTTCTTCCAACAGTTGAAAACAAAACTTGTACATCCATCACTGAAGATGGACAATCCTTGCAAATGAACTTTGTAAAAGGTGTTAACATCACCTGATGAGGATTCAGGTACAGTTTTACATATATTGTAAATATTTTGTATATTACATCAGGTGTATATGAATGTGTGTTTGCTTTTGTGTGTGTGTGTGTGTGTGCGCGCGTGTGTATATATATATATATATATATATATATATATATATATATATATATATATATATATATATATATATATATATATATATATAATGAAAACAAGATACATTTTTGAATATGTGCAGTTTGCATTGATATAAGTAACAACTATTCAATATAATAGACTGTAATACTTTTACAGTCTAGCTTCTTTTTATTTAAAAATTTGCCAATGGAATATATATATATATATATATATATATATATATATATAATATTCATGCACACATTCGTATCTACAAAAATTGTAATTGATACATTCCATAATCAGATATTTCCATTTATATATAGAGATAAATAGATTGAAGGATAAATTAATGTATAATATACACATACATGTACAAACATACATACTTTCCATATATACATGTATATCAGTTCCCATGTATATTGATATAATACACATGTGACTTGTACATATATACATACATATATATTTTTGTACATTTTCCAATATGTGTTGTAACAATTAAAACATGAAAAAATCGCATAACATATATCGAAAATATCAGAAAAAAAACAAATTAAAAAATGTTTTAGCACAGACTCCATTAATATAAGTGATTATTAATATATTGAAATATCAGGAAAACACTATATATTGCAAGTTTTAACCGTTTTAAAAAATGTAACTGTTGAAATTTTTTTTTATAAATTGGGACTTTTTAAAGTATCAGAAGATTGTGTCTTCGTCATTAAATAAAATGTAAACAAGAGAAAAATAGAAAAAAAGATTAACTGTTAACCAGAAGATTATTGAAAAGTTTAAAATCCATTTTACAATATTTTCTGGCTGCTCAACTTGAATAAACTAAAAAATTTTCAACTTGAATAAACTAAAATGAAAGGTAATTTGTTTTCCTCTTTTACTTCTTTTTTTCTTTCCCCCCATTACATTTTCCGGAAATATTCAAATGAAATTCAAAAACTAATTCATTTTTATATTGTTTACACCTGAGAAAAAAATATCAAGAAAGTTAATTTTATATAATCTTTAAAAGCAAACAATTTTAAAATTTTTACCATAATTTCAAAAAGAAAAACTAAAATTAAAAAAAAGAAAAAAAAAAAGAAAATATTGATCACTGTTAGAGAATAAAAATGAAAACAGAAAATAAATGTCTGTGTGTTTATCTCTTTTTCCTTTTTTTTTTTTTTTTTTTTTTTTCAATGGTTTGTAACCCTGACTCATTGTCCACTTGACAACTTTGGCCTTTATACATGAAACAAATCTTAACAACATTTATGGAGATCAGAAAGCAGTTAATAAATTCACAGTGGGAATGCACACTTGAATATGTGTATATATGTGTATGTATAAATATGTCATTTAGCATACATATATTTTAAGGATAATATAGGATTTCTATTCATATGCAGTTGCTTTTCGGAATGCTTTCATTTTGTCATATGAATTTGTCACAACTTGCAGTACAAACTGCTTAGTGATCTACAGTCAACACTTATAAATAAACAATTATGAAAAATTATAATTTTTTTTTCGCTCTGCTTTCTTCTGAAAATTAACTTTATTATTAACATACACACTCTTCTATAACCCTTTGCAGCCTGCAAAGTTTTTGTGTATGTGAGCATACATCTCTTTCCCTCTCCATATATATATATATATATATATATATATATATATATATATATAACATACACACACAGACATTTTGTGTGATTAACTTTCCTGGGTCCAGTCCAAGGTTCAAGTCAGCAGATATCCACCTTGTACATGTTTTAGTTACTTTAAAAACTCATTTTTAATCACATATTTAATACAAATTTATTCACCAAAAGTAGTAAAAAACATCAACATGATAAAATAAAAACAACTCAATATTCTAAGAACATCTGACGTCTATCAAAGGGATAAAGAGGTTTTTATGTATATGGGACCTAAGCTGCAGCATTTGGCATTTAATATATATAACCATTATTATCATTATTGTTAGTATATTATCATCATTGTTACCATTGTTATTATCATTATTTAAAAGCAGGCGGTGGCAATACTGGTTTAAGTCTATTTACCAGTATTTGTCTATCAGCAGATTTCCACCATGTGGAGAAATAAATTAAAGGAAAATTGTATATTGCAAATGTTTCCACTTGTAAAAAAAAAAAAAAAAATTAATTTTTGAAAATTTTGTCAAAATGGGAATAATTATTTTTTTTTTATTTTTTTAAACTTAAAATGCATATATTGTGCATATATTTTTTTTACCAATCTTTTGTGTATTTATTATTATTTTGAAATTAAATTTATTTTTATTTATTTGGCATTTCTTTGAGAAATGAATTGTACCATGTTTTCTTTATATAAAATGATTGGATGCAGCAATATTCTGAACAGTATATTGTCTGTCTATTTTTTAATCCCTTTTCTCATTCATCCCTTCACTCATTTTTTAAAATTTTTTTTATAGATAATGATTTTCAGAGATATATGATTGTACTTTTACACATCAGAGACTGAAGAAGAATCAAAAGACAGAATTTGCTTCTTTTTTTTTTAAAAAAAAAAAAAAAAAAAAAAAAAAGCTCCTGATAAGTGTCAGAAGTGTCTTTTATAGATTTTCTAACAGATTAATGTGTTGTTGCTTGAATATACCTCTTACCGTGTACGACATGATATTACAGATTTTATGGTGTTATTTACATAAACATTTAACTGTTTGGGTTTCATTTCTTTTATTTTCCTTTAGTAATTTTACACAAAGAATTGATAAATGTTGATTAATTTTGATAAAATATACATTCTCAGTCTGTGCAAAATTGATTTTAAAAAAAAAAAAAAAAAGAAAAACAACGGAAGAGAATTTATAAAAAAAATCACCCACAGATACGAGTTGAAAGACTTGATTTAGATTTTGACAAAATCATCAGGGTTTTTTTATTTCTTTTATTTGTTTTTTGTTTTTTTTACTTACTCTCACTCTAAAAGACTTTCTTTATTTTTCCAATCATTTTATTTTTAAATTGTTTTTTTTTTTTTTGTTTTTTTTACTTTCATTACAAATAAATTTACAGACAAGAATAAGTGGTTCCCATTCAAAATTGGACCCTCTAAAAGCACTATAGAATTTGATGATTGTTAATATTACGAGCTAACCTTACACAGTCCAATGATATTGCACTGGTAACATACATCCAACACTGAGATCTTACAATGTTTTACCAACACTCTAATTTAGATTGTATATGTTGTTATATATAAAGTATTGGTAGTATATATATATAATATATATATATATAACGCAAGTTTGTTTAATCTATTGAATTTAGATTCATTTTATGTCATTGTAGATAAACTTTAAAAACAACAAAACAATAACTATATATATATATATATATATATATATATATATATATATATATATATATATATATATATAATGTTCTTTTTATGAAATATGTCATCTGTGGACAGACTCAAGAGAAAAAACTAAAAAACTTCTGATATTTGAACACACAGTATAAATGGTAGCTAGGATACAAAAGCTAATGGTGTATTTTAAAACATTTTACAGAATACATTGTTGAAAGTTCAGATATTTTGTTCAAGAGTATTTTTAGCTGTTTTGATTATAATTTAAAATATTCTTAAGGTTTTTTTTTCCATATTTCCTTTTTTCTTCTTTGTTTCATAATTTCTTTGAGGTCTTAGTTAACCACCATAAAATGTATAATGATAATAATCATGGTAATAGTAGTTGTAATAGTCATAATAACAATGATAATAATAATAATAAGTCATAATAATGTTAATCACATGATCACATCTCTGTTCGGCTTTTCCCTCCCAAGAGAAATAGTGATTTTTTGTTTATTTATATTTTTTTTGTTGCTATATAATTGGTTTGAATGTGTATTTACAACTTTTGTGTTACAACAGAATCTTTTTTTTCCCTTTTAGGAACTTATATAAAGAAAGGATCTACAAATATTTAGAATCTATTTACAAAGCATTTTATTCATTTTTTGTTATCCAAATTGGTTATCATGTATTAAATGAAACTCTCCACTAGTATTTTTACAATTTGCAAATATATTTACAAAACAAAAAGAATCAAGCATATTAATAGCAATAAGTGTGGATATGTTTATCTCTGCATACACCTGTTTGTTTGTATGTATGTGTTTTTATATATATATATATATATATATATATATATATATATATATATAAGACATATCCTGTCATTTTCTAAACCTTGGTTACTGGTAAATATGAACTGTCCTATACAAGAGAGACAGAATATGAGTATTTAATAGCAGGAATGGTAAGAAAAACATTTCACCCCAGCATCAGTTCTAAATCAATCATTTCTTCATATCTTATATCATGCACACAGATAATGAGTTTCCTTCCAAAGAAAACAATGTACTAGCATTCATGTTATTTAAATGACAATTTTTTTTTATAGATATACATGTTGATTATGTCATGAAACGCTTCATTTTTTTTTTTTTTTTTTTTTACATTGTTATATCCAAATAAACAGTTTAGCTTTCTATCTTGAAAAGCAACTGATTATAAAATGTTGTCTTTGATCCTTTGAGCTCTAAAGAGTAAGAAAGTTATGATGTTATGTGACGTCATTTCACATTCAAGCAATCAAAAAAGAAAAAAAGCTAGGATGGTACCCTGTGACGCCAATATAGTTTCTAGTATCCCTATTTTTTTCTTTTACTTTTTACTTGTTCTGAATTTTACAGCTTGTGCATCTGAGGCTCGTTGAATTCATGAAGTTTAAATGTGTTTTGAATGAATTATGGCATGTTGTTGTGGTTGTTGTAAGAGAGTTGGATTGATCCAACCTGCTCTTGGATGGCGCCTAATCTCTTTGACAAAAGGACTTTTTAGAGGGCAGGCTTTTGGATTGATACAAATGATTGTTTTTATTTATTTATTTTTGCATCTTTTATGCATTGTTGAATTCGTTTAACTTATTTGGCATTGATAGAAACATAAAAACTAAAAAAAAAGTTATTTTTCTTTTAGCCACATGGCTGTCTCATCACATATTGTATTCTTGGCCATTGTCACTCTCTTCGTATGTGTTACAAACAGGGCAAGCAAACCAAGCAATAAAAAGGGATTTCAATAAAAAAACATAAAAGATAGAAAAAAAATATAATCAGCCAAGATGGAATCCAGTACAAATCAAGTGGCTGGAAGGCAGAATTGCCTTAAAAAGAAAATAAAAAACATTTTCATATTTTATTATCTTGCCTTTTGCCAAATGGGGACAACTTCTTTTATATTCCCTTTTTTTCTTTCTTTCTTTGTTCATTGTATCTTTATTTATATTTTTTTAATAGTCAGAAGCTATTATCTACTTATGCTTACTGGACCAATGTGTCTGCTTGATACACCAGCAAATTCATTGTCGAGGAGACTGCTTTTGATTTTTTTTTTTTTTTCAGGTTTCATACTGAGCAGAATCATTGCTCAAAATCATATGCTGCTTGATACAACTGAGCAGTCTTTCTTAATTGCAACTCACCATGCCTTCAATAGACAATGACTTTTTCAACTTTTCATAAATCTTCCTTCATTATTTTTATCATTCAGACATTATGCATACATGCCATGTTATTAGTTCACACTAAATGATGGTACATATCCCTCTTCATCAAGTGAGTGACCTTGATAAAATAACTGGTGGTCTTTAAGAGACAATTTATTTATAAAGAAAAAAAAAAAGAAAAAAATGGCAGATGAAATTTTGGTTTGCAATTTTACCCTAAATTGTAACTGGCTAAAATCTCATTGTGAATTCAATGGCCAAACTGCAGATTATCAATGTACAAACACAAGAGGGTAGAGTCATGTGGGTACTGTGCTCATGCAGTGGAAGGTTAGTGTTGATTGACTTTTACAATGGTATCACAAAATTCCAACCACAAAAACAAGTCATTAAGCATATGTTAGTGAACAGTGGATGAATGAGGGGGCAAAATGGTGGCGAGGGGAGCAGGGGTTGGGCAAAATGAAGAGAATCAGCTTGTCAAACAATTTTGTCTATGTGTCCTTACTTTTTTTTTCTTTTCTTTTGGTCCTTGTGAAACTAAATATCTTGTGTGATTTGTTTTTCTTAATAATTTTTGGTATCTAATAAAGAAACAAGGAAATGTAAACTCAGGTGACATCTACAACATTACAAAATATTGTACTTATTTCAAATGTGTTTCTATAGAGATATCCTGGGTAAAAAACAAATGAATTATATAAAATAAATAAAAAGTTTAAAAAAAAAAAATATCTCCCATTAAAATCTTTATTTACTTACATTTAATCTCCTCTGTTTCTTAATATTTAACACTTTATTTTCAAATTCTACAAGACTTAAACAGGTAATCCTCCAGTAATTTACTGGTCAACAGAATGTAAATAACCTTTTTTATTATTATTATTACTACTACATACTACAAATATATATATGTTAAATTAAAATGATAAATTTATTCTAAAAAAAAAATTTTTTAAAAATATTATTTTAGTCTACATATATAAAAAATAGTTTGACTTAATGGTAGATGCAGCACTGTGTAAAGCTTAGTTGTTGAACCTTTTGCAATGTTTTTTTAATACTTTCTTTTTAGAGGTATTTTTTTTTTATGCTTTCTTTATACTGTTTTTTTTTTAATGCATTCTTTTTACTGTTTTTTAATGCTTTCCTTTTACCGTATTTTTTTTTAATGCATGCGTTTTACCGTTTTTTTAATGCGTTCTTTTTACTGATTTTTTTAATGCTTTCTTTTTACTGTTTTTTTTTTTAATGCTTTCTTTTTAGTTTTTTTTTAATGCTTTCTTTTTAGTTTTTTTTTAATGCTTTCTTTTTATCAAGTTTTCTTTTCACCACTTTTTTTAATGTTTTCTTTTTACCACATTTTTTTTTATGCTTTTTTTTACCGCTTTTTTTATGCTTTTTTTTACCGCTTTTTTTATGCTTTTTTTTACCGCTTTTTTAATGCTTTTTTTTTTACCGCTTTTTTTAATGCTTTTTTTTAATGCTTTTTTTTACTGCTTTTTTTAAAGCTTTCTTTTTACCACTTTTTTTAATGCTTTCTTTTTAATGTTTTTATGTTTTCTTTTACTGTTTCTTTCTCTTTTTTTTTTAATGCTTTCTTTTTACCACTTTTATTTTTTTAAATGCTTTTTTTTTTTTTAAATACTTTTGTAACTCTTTGTGTGGCTTTCAAGCCTTGTATCAGGAGATATTTTGTGAAAACTAAAAGAGAAGCCTTCAGATACTTCGTAATTTATCAAAATATGGCAGCAAATCCTTTATTCTACTTGAACTTGACTCAATTTGGAAAAATTGTCAAACTGAAAGTAATCCACAAGAAATAGTTTTTTGGAGTTTATCTATAAACTATCAAAAACATTATTTATCCATAAACTTGGGGTGCATTTATTGATGAATATGATTTCATTAATCTCAAGGTGATCCTCCAGATAAAAATATAATTTATTGATCATTGATGTTGTCAGCTTCAACTCCCCTCTCTGATGTATATAATCTTCCTATTGAAATTGAGTGCCACATTATTGATTAGCAAGCTAATCTTATGGGAAATTATAACTGCAATAAGTATGATTCTCACTGGGTGCCACATGCTTAGTAAATAAGTAAGTGGCTTTGCAACAGACTAAGGTTGAGTCAATATCTGTTTTGGGATTGAAATAATCTTTTGTATAAATAAACAATTTATCATTTTATGTCATAACTACTTTTGACATTTGAACTGATGTTGTTTTGTTAATCTGCTTGTAAAAGTTTGAGATTAATCAGACTAATAGTGCATAATTGAATGACAAAACAGAAAAAATTCTATGTAATGTTTTGTCCATCAAAAGGACTTCATCAAACTAAACGTTCTTATTGGTGGAATTATATATAATATATATATATATATATATATATATATATATATATATCATTCATTTAAATATCATAACATAAATATGTTATAAAATCACTACAAAAATAGCCATTTTGTTTCAACACTTCTGGTGTCTTATCAAGTGATGATGTTGAATGACATTCAACATCATCACTTGATAAGACACCAGAAGTGTTGAAACAAAATGGCTATTTTTGTAGTGATTTTATAACATATTTATGTTATGATATTTAAATGAATGATTATATCTGCTCTACTCTGTATTGAGCACTCTTTAAAGAATAATAATTGTTGGTTATTGGAATTTACTCCGTATATACCAATCCCACACTTGTGTGTGTGTGTGTGTGTATATATATATATATATATATATATATACACACACACACAAACAAACATCAGTTATAATGATGCATCAAGAGGGAACACTGAAGATGTAAGGATGCTAAATTATCAATTTTAAATTTCTGTCATCTTATCCAGTTTCAATCAGCTTTCCAATGCTCTTATTTTTGTTTTTACTATTCTACAGTGTGATAGATTTGTTTTATAAAGAAAAAAAAAGTTAATGAATTTATTCATTAAAGTGTGGCTAAAACTTATTTACCTCCCTTGACATTGTTGTTAAATAATGCAAAAAAATTAATTTTTCATTTTTAAATCATTTCACCCCAAGCAAGGTGATAATATCACAAAGATGCAAGTGGTTACTGGGGGGTGAAAGAGAATGAGAAGACTTTAGGTTTCTGATTCCTTATCCTAATCTTAAACAGCAGACAAGGGTAAACCTCCTACTCCTGTTCAAAAACTGAGGAGGATTGTGAACTAGGAATTTAAAAATGTTGTGCTTTTAATTTTTACTTTTAATCTGAGAAATTGATGTAGTTAAAACTTCTATTAAAGAATGAACACGACAAAATATATTTTTGCTTTTAAGTTTTCTTTTTATATCAGAGTTAGGAATCATAACTGAAAACTACTTATAAACATCAATCTCATATTCTCAGCCATCATTCAGTAACCCTCCACCTTGATTGGCCTCTTGTATTAAGTGAACATTAGTTATAAAAAGATGATGGTTTTTAAAACAGTAATCCAAATTAAAGAAATATTTCCCAAATAACTTTTAAACAGGTTATATCAAATCTGTAGTTACGTTTTTTTAAAATTATATTACAAAGTATTTTCTCATTTTTACAAAATATTTTATGTAAATATAGGTTCAATTGGGGAATCTTCATAAAACTGATATATTGCTTGGTTATATGGTTATTTTTTTTCATTTAAAGGATCTCACTAAGTACACCATGCAGCCATTGATTTTGTTTTATAAATAAACCAAATTACTATGAATTTAATGGCATCACCCCTAACCTGGTGTAAGTCAGCTGTGTTTAGAAACTAGTATTCTATAAAGATCTATAAAATGGGCCATGATAACATTCATCTTATTGAAAGATACAATACATAAATGTTTATCTTAGATATGATTTTCAGTTAACTGATAGTGAAACTGTTAACATTGTGGTGCACTTTGAAAAATATTTAAAAATGTTTTGTTTTCATCATTAGATAATTATTTTCTAATATTTAAGCTATTCTGAATCTTTTTTCCCTCTAAGAAAAGTGATTACAGCTTGTTGAAAATCTTTTTTTGTTATATGTATAGTTAGAAAAGATGAATACTACTTGTAACTTCTGTTTATAAACATTTTCTCATTTCTCTAAAAACTATTACCAAATATTGAATTTGCAGGTAGATGTTTGGCTCTTTTGAAATCACTTTTTCTGCTTTACGATACTTCAGTTTCTTTTCTGACCAAAAAAAGTTGGACCAATTATTTGTTTTCCAAGATGATAAGACAAGACAACAACACAGTTACATGCATGTGTGAGTATTAGACAATGTCTGTGAGGTATAGTATGTCAAAGCAGTTAACATGTAAGGCTTTCTTACAGTGAGAACTGCATGGTTGAAACAAGGTTTAAAATGGTCACATTTCACTTGTACAATAATTTTTCTTTTTTTTTTTTTTTCATTGAGACTCTCAGAAGAGAAAAATGTTTTGTTGATTAAAATAATCAGTTGGTCTTTCAGTGAAAAATATGTTGTAAGCATTTTAAAAATATTCAGCTTCATACTGAATTATTTGAAATATTTTTATAGTTATTTTATTTGTTATTGTGGAGGCTTTTACAATTTTTGTTTTGTTGCTAATTTCTTATTTAGAATTTTGGAGTTTTCTATTTCAAAGCCTTTGTACTTTATTTCAATTTACATACAAATTTAATATACTTCATTGTTTGCTATTTATATCATTAACAGTATAAATTGTATTTCTTTTATTTAATTCTGTTTATCAAGATCGTCTCTTTCTGGTTTCTCTCATTTGAGATTTTTTTCTGGGTTATGGTTTGTTTCAGAAAAAAAAAATCATGCTTTTCTTCTATTGAAAGCTATTTTATCTTTATTTTATTTTTCCAAGCTTCTTTCTTTCTGAAAGTCTCCATTTCAATTGTTAAAGAGAAAGATACAGTTAACGAAATAGCAAAATAAAATATTTGAACTTGAAACCAGAAATAATTAGAAAACAAGATATATGACAAAATATGCAAAAACATTTTTTTTTTCTCTCTTTTAGCTCATTCAGTGTCTTGTCTTTTATTGGAAACAATTTTTTCATATGATTGTGTATGTAGATTTTGGGTGCTTTAGGTAGTAACAATGAAATGATATTTTTTTAAATATTTTTCTAAAATAGTCTATGTTTATTACGATATTCAATATTATTTTTAGCAAGTATTATTAGACTGTACAAATAGAATACAGATAAAATTTCTGAAAAAGACATTTTTAAAATAATGTTTGTAGTTCATTGTGTCACAAGCTGAAAATAATTTTGAGATTCATACTAAGTCTACAAATGTGTGATTATTCTTAAAGGTTTGTTTTTATCATCTGACAGATTCAGGAAGTTCTTTAGAAAAATTTCCAAAACGTTTCCTGATTTTAAATTTTGATATTTAACCAATTTATACAAACATTTGAATTTTATGACATCAAAAACAAAAAAAACAAGTTATATTGATTATGATTAATATAATAGTTGTCCATTTTAATAAATAATTTGGATCACTTATAGATTAATATAATATTAATATATGGTGTAAAATAACAAAAACAAACTATTTGTGTATAAAGTTTTTTTCTAGTCAGATTAAAAATGGCTATTTAGAATAATTGCTTACATTGTTAAAATACACACATTGAGGATATTGAATAAAATAAAGACAATCACAGTGAATGAGCTGGAGGGATTTTTTTTTTCTTTTTCGCTGAATAATAGAAACAAAGTTTAAGTAGTATTGTGCAGCACAAAGAAAATTTTGATGGAAGGTGTAGTGCTGATATTTAAAGCACATAATAATTAAAATCTATTACCATCAAAACAAGATACATATTTTTTTTGTTTGTTTGTTTTTTTGTTTTTTTTTGTTTTTTGCTTTTTTACCGGGGGGGGTAGTTTTTTTTGTTTGTTTTTTTTTCTTTTCATTTTTTTTCATTCACACAATGCAGTGAACCATACTACAACTTTTATTTAGTGATCATGTTAAGTAATAGATGGGGATGTGAATTTTGTATAAATAACATCAAAGCTACATAAAAATTTCATGCAACAACATCAGCATTCTTACTTGAAAGATAAAAGGGAAAATAATGCCTGTTTTTACATAAAAAGCAAATTGATAAAAAAATATTTCCATTCTTATTAAATCATTTGACCGCTGATTGTTGCTATCCACTGCTTGTTTCAGACCTTCCTTCTTTTTTTTTTTTTAATTCTCGAGCAACAAAGTCTTTTATAACTTTTTTTTTTTTTTTTTTTTTTTTTTTTTACAATTTAATAACTCTTCATAAATTTTATGTCTGTTTATCTGCTCAACATACTGATAAATTATAAAAAATTATTATTCAAATTGTTAAAAAAGTTAATGTAAATTGATGACCATTTCACTTCTCATCACATTAAAAATAAACTTTTGCTCTTTCTCCCAGATTAACAATGAGTTAAAAATGAGAAATTTGTTTGGTTGGCGCTGTACATCAATGCATATGTAAATTACTATTCCAATTACAAAAACTTTTCAACTCATTCTTCATCAATATCAAGGAACTTCTCTTTTAGTCTGCATAATTATACTGACAGCAGAAAGATAAACTTACCCAATCTGATAAATTTCCCCAAAGATAACTGTTAAATTGAAACAAAGCAAAAGTGTATAACTCAACTTGAGTTACTGCTTTTGTTTTAATAAAACCAATTATGTTGGAAATTAAATAAAACTGGCTGAAAACTTTGCATTCTGAAATATTTAGTAATGTTCAAAGTCAAGTGTCACCAGTTTGCTTTTAGACATAAATAATTTTGAATTTTGTTAATTTGCTTCTCAGATTCATAATAAATGTACATATATCAGTTTTTGTTTTTTTTGCCTGTACAGTTATCACGTATTTTCAATGAGAAAATCAATCTCTTTCTGATATTTTCAATATGATATATTGTCTTAATGCATCATTGTCGTTCCTTACCCTGGATGCCTTAATAATAAATTATGCAGCTTTATCTTGTGTCCATGTATTCCCTTAGATGTGCATTTTTGACATCTCTTAGTTTAAAACAATAGTCTCTCAAATACCACCAGATTTTAGGTCAGATCAATTTATTTTAATATATCCCTCAATATGTATTTGATTGACCATCATAAAAACAAACTGCAACAAATAGTTACCATCAATTTGTGAACTGATGATGTAGCATAAGGTTTCTTTATGAGATCACATATTTATTTTTCATTGTATATATGTATTTAGTATAGATATATACATACCAGTTGATAAGCACCAACTTAATAACCTTCCTTATATCTCTCATAGTAGAAAAAATCGCAATCTTAAATTCCCCTTTCTCTGCGGATCACTGATGTATCAATAGATTTTTTTGCCTTCTTATATGTCCGTCATACTTAAAATAATTGCTCTTTTTTTTTTTTTTCTTCTTCCCTGAACTAATCTGTGCTCTTTATGCATAACCCGGATTTCATCTCGTACATCTATGTACGATCATAATAAAAACATTACATGTTTGGACAATATGTCTCTTCAACTATACCACACCAATGTGTGAGACAAAAGCAAGAATACTTTTCATGTAGATTTCCTTTCACTCTTCAGCTTAAAAAGAAAAAAAAAAAGTCAAATACAGATGGGTATGGGGCACATTGAAAAATGAAAACTTATTTGATTTCTTGCCCTTTTCTTGTAGAAATTTTTCTTTAGATGGCTTTCTTCCAAGCAAATATGTATGAAATGTGTTTTTTTGTTTCTGTATTTGTTTTTTCTTGTTTGCTTTTTTCTTTTTTTGTTTCTTCAGTGAAAATTTTAACATGAAAGAGTTTCAGTGTTGTATCAGCAAAGTTTCAGTATGTAACAAAGTATTGATTAACCTTCCACATCATGGCCATATAGTTCTGTTTGTTTTATGATACATCCGTGGAATGACATCATAGATTTGCATAATTCAACAAAGTCAAAATCGGTTTGTTTTTTGTTTGTTTTTTTTATCTTTGATTCATTGTTTTGCTTATTTTTTTCTTGCATCTGGGAATCACTCTGAATTTACATATTAAAATATGCATTTATGCATAATACATATAAAGATACACTTTTATGTATACATACGTAGATTCATACACAAGTCTGTCTATGTAAGAGTGTACATATATGTATGCATCTATATTTGTCTACCTAACAAAATCATATAAAACAGCTAATAAGGAAGCTGTTGCATTTTTTCTTCTATCTCTCTCTCTTTCCTTCTCACAAAAAGGTTTCTGGAATCTCACTGGTGAAAAGTAATCTGTTTCAAAAAAGTTCTTGGTTACATATAAAAAATAAATCATAAGAAAACAATCTCTTAATAACAAAAAAAACTATTTGTGCTAATATACAATAGTTAATGATTGCAACATAACATGCAAATACACTTTTAAGTGGTTCAAAGTGTTTTCTCATAACAATTGGTTTTGATGAATTATATCAATAAGCCATTGAAATTTATTGTAATTATTTGTACATCTTATTTATATAAAATAATTTTAAACTACTTAAACATTTGAACAGCACAACACTATTATTTTTATTTAATATGCAAATATTTCAAATTGTTTAAATAATATGCAAAAATCGTATTTCTTATCAAACAATATTAATGTATATTTAGTTATCTTTAACTTTTTTTAAATAAAGGTTGAAGATGTTTTAGACTAAGTTTCATCCTGTTAATTTTTTTAATTTAATTCTTATTTACCATTTATGTTTGAATTCTGCTGTCAGATACTTTTAAATGAATTTATGATTACCTCCCTTTATTTGTCTGCAGCAGAGAATAATGGAAGACAATTGTGGAGCAGGAGTAACATCTCCCACTCTAGTCAGCTGGTGTTGCCATGATAAAAAAAATGAATTTCAGAAATAATAGATTACAATTCATTGGTAACATTAGAGAATTGGATAGTTATAATAAGTGTAATGTTTGATTTATTGAAAGTTCTTTTTCTTACTGGAGATTTCAATGAGAACATTCTCATCCTTTCTAATTTTATGACTTGGGAAAGGAAAAATAAAATTTTTGAACTAAACTATGCCAATGGTGTTGGAAAAGTATAAAAAAAAACTTTTACCTAACCATTTTTTGTACTAACTTGAAATAACTGATTTGGAAAGTGGGTTGGGACAAGAATTTATCAACACCCCATCATACACCTCTCAATAAAGTTGCTTTTTGGTTTTCATTCTCATCCTGATTAATGAACTATATTATTTAATTTTTTTCCAAAACAATTAGTGTTTGTTTATGAACATGATTTAATTTTTTACTGCTTGCATCAATACCAAAAACTGACATGACAGTTTCAGATGTTTAATGTTTTATCTATATATTATTTTAAACATATTAAATCTACTATTTTTAATTATTTTGATAATATACATTGCTGTTACAGTTTACAAAAAAAAATTATCTGTATAATTAACACAATCAGGATAATAAATATATTACTCAGGACTATATAAAGTTTTGAAATTATATATATATATATATATATATATATATATATATATATATATATATAAAATATCCTAAATGATTTATGGGAGGCTTAAACAGCCAGAATATCACAAATTATTGTAATTATCTAAAACTTCTAAAGATAAACCAATGATTTGTTTTATTGCTAGCTTTTTTTTTCCTCTATTGAAACTTTGTATTTTTTCTATTTTACACAATTCAATTATTGTTAATATTATAGACAATGGATTTTACCTATTCTTGTACATCTATATTTTGTAATTCAACTCCATAGTTATTTTTACTAAAAAGTGAATTTTATAATTATTAATCTTCTGTTTCCTTTGTGTACACAGTAATTAAATAGTTTTCATGAAATTCAAATATGTTATAATTTTTCTAGTCTAATGATCCTTCCAACAGAATACAATAAAAAAAAAATGGAATCATGCCTTTTAATTAGTTTCACTTTATAGGATTTTTGAATAACCTGGCTGAACAGTTATAAATTTTCAATAAATGGCATTTACCATGCAAAATATTGTTTGGTGAGAAAAAGCCTAAAATTTAAACATGCAGAAAATGGAAGTCACTATTAAAACTAAGAATCAATACAACAATCATGTTTTAAGATTAAAACAAGAAAACACACTTGAACAATACTGGGACTTGTTGACATCCAAACACTAATTCCATGTTCACTTGTGCAGTATATAGTGTAGTTCATGCCTTAATCTATTCTTGTAAAATTCTCTATTTATTGTACTCCTTTATTTTTTTTTTTTTTTTACAAATGATTGATGGGAACGGTGAGATAATATAAAGAAAGACTTTATTAATGAAGGCTTTCTTGATATTATCACACTACTGTCATTAGTTTTCAGATTAATTAATAAAAAATTCTGTATTTTTGTTTTAATTTCTAAAAATTTTCTGTAATTATATTTTTAAAGTTCTTTCTCTATACAGATTTTAGTTAATAATTGGTAAAACAAAAGCAAACTATCAACTTGTTTTATTTTTTAAATATATATATATAATCTATATTTTTAAAACAATTAATGATGACATGTTTTAAAACCATTATTTTCAAGAGCAGAATGGTGAAATGTTATTTTGAACCATTCTCAGAAATGCTCTTCTAAATAATTATTTGGTTTATGTGCTCGTTCTTATGACAGTGAGGAGACAATCCCAGACAGAAGCATTCACTCACAAGATTGCTCTCCCTTGTTTGTTTAGAGAGTAGCATAGGAAGACGGGCGAAAAGTTAGTATTTTTTTTTTTTGACAACAAAAGATTTCTTTAATTGTAAATTAAGGTATAATTTTGTAATTAAACTAAGTGTTTTGTGTAATTGATAATTGGTTCTAAATTTAGGCAAGTGAAAAAAAAGGTTATGAAGAGCAGGCTTAATAAATAATAAAACAGATTTCATAGGAGGGGGTTTGAATGCAACAGAAAAAAGGCTTTCATTACTTTTTTAAAAGAAATCCATGAAATAAAACAACAAACAGAATATTTTTCTTTTTTTCATTCAGCTGTTAGCTTTTTGATTCTTTTCTATTCATTTGGTTTGGATTTTCAAAAACTTTTTTTAAATGATAGAAAACAAAAAAAATTTAACGAACACTTTTTATTTATAATTATTGACCTTTCAGAAATGTTTTCAGACAGTAGGTGAAGCACTTTTGTATTTGAATATTATATATATGTATATGTGTGTGATTGTATTTGTATGATTGTGTATATGTGGGCATACAAATGGACACACAATCATATATACATAAACATATATTCTGCATTCTTGTGCAATCATTTAGTTATGTCGATAAAACACGTTTCATTGTCATGGGTCAAAATTGTCTCACATCAGAATTCATCAAAAACTTTTATGTTGATTTTTTTTTTCCTATGTATGGGTGCTTGTAATTTATTTTTTGTAATGAATTCGTTTGAATCATTTGAGTACAGATTTTTGAAAAAAAAAATTCTTCAACACAATGGTTATACATGTTCATTCAACCATTTAAAGAAAGATTGTCTTAAATTTAATATTTTTATTTTAAATTGTCACAAAAATGCATAATTGTAAAAAGTGGTAAAGATTTAGTTTTATAAATAATTTAATTTTTTATATATAAATATGAGTTCCCTGATATTTTGCTAAATCATAAGTTTTGATTGAAGGAAGTTATCAAGAAAGAGGTCTTAAAATATTTATAAATTTAATTCATAAAAATAGTTGACCATTTAATCAGTTGCTCAACTAAGTTGGTAATATATTGGCAAGAAAATAGAGAAATTACATGGAAGACATAAAACTTACAATAGAGAAACTTACAGCTAAAAAAAAGCTTACATTTTCCAGGAATGTTCATCCCCTAATAATTGAAAAGAAGCAAAGTTCTTTAAATTTCACTATAGTATCCAAATTTCTGATGTGGGATGTTTAAATGACTTACAATCTAATAAAGTGAAATTAAATAACCTACCCAAAAATACTTTTAATTTATATTTTGTGCAAATATCAACTTGGCTATGGCCATGAAAATCATTAGATTTTTAGATAGAGAAGAGGTCATTATAACATTTGCTTCATTTATAAAATGTAATTCAGTTACATTTATTTTAGAAACTTACTAATTTCTATTCTGTTAAAGTTCATAGATAACATATATTTAAATTTCTGATATAGGGTAAGTTAGAAACTGATGACAAAATGGTGTATCTATTTTTGGTTGTTTGAAATCATAATCTTGACTACTGTACTACATTATTACTATTTTGTGTTTTATTGTTGTCAAAAAGCAAAGAAAGGAATAATATATAACAAAATTATATTTTAATTGTTAAAACTTATATAAACATCCTTGGTCTAAATGACTTGGTACTTTGTTTCTGCTATTGAATTAGTAATGATGTAAAAAGTCTCAAGAATTTTAAAAATTTTCTATTACAAGGAAAACAATGCATGCATCTTTCATTTTCTTTTTTTAAATTACTATATAAAATGAATATATATTTATATATATGTGCACACACTCTTACTATAAAAAAAATCCAAAACATTTTTCTAGTGTGTACATGTTTTAGTTACTACCACTGTTTTTACTTTCTTAAAAAGTAAAATAAATAACCAACCTAGAGCAAGAACTCTGGCTAAAGAAAAATATGCCTCCTAACAGGTATTATATATATATATATATATATATATATAATGTTGCACATTCAAATATATCCCAGTCAGTTATTGCATCCTATTTGTGTGTGTATATATATATATATATATATATATATATAATGAAACCCAGGGTCACAAACTTACATCAATCCAACTATATATATATATATATATATATATATTTTAAAGACATTTATATATATTATGTTTAACGTTCTTTTTATAGAACATAATATATATAAATGTCTTTAAAATAAATTGTCGGACTATGTCCAATTCAAAAATATATATATATATATATATATATATATATATAATATATATATACACATACACAAAGAATAGAATGCGATAACTGACTGGAATATATTTTGAATGTGCAGTATGAAGAATATAATTTTTTATTTTTTTTTTAAAAAGAACTGGAATATATGTCCAGATTAGTATCTATACAGATATTCATCTTGATTTAAAATAACTTTTTTGATATCAACACTAACTGATGAATATTATGTGTGTAGCTTAGACACTTATATGAGGGGAAAATACATGTATATATTTTTACATATGTTTTTGAAAAGTTAAAGGATTTTAGAGGAAATATCGATTACATATTTTAAATTAATTAACTCACAAGATTCCCAAGTTAATATCCAATATTTAACATCTTCTTAACCCTAAAATCAACCATAGCCATCTTTTTGTATACAATAGAAATTAATTTGAGTACTTTTAATTCCTCTCTTCTTAAATTTAAAATTTATACAATATTTATATAGCAGGATTTGTGGAGAAGTCTGTTTTTGGCTTGATATTCATTGTTGTAAAATGAGGCTGTAGATTGGTTTGTTGTATTAATCAGTTTGTTTTTATTCCAACAAACAAGAATACTTTCTTTATATTTTATATCAACTGAATATTCAAAATAGGTTTACAATCACTATAAAATCATTTTTTGATATATATATTTCTTTGCACTTCACTGGAAATTAAAACAGTAGGTTTTTTGATGATTTAAGATAACTTATATCAAGTTTTTCACATCTGTAATCAAAACAAAAATATGTTAATATCTGAAGTGAATATAAAATAATGACAAATCAGTTTTTATATTCTATAGTTTGTAGTTAATATCAATCTGTACAAACTGAATGAATGACGATTGTACACTGATTTATTCAAACTGATGTTCTCATTTTGATTGTTATAATCTTTTTATTTTTTTTAGATTTATCTTTTTCAGGTACCTGTTGTATTCAGTAAGCTTCTTGGAATTCCAAACTAAGCCATTTATTCAATACAGAGGACTGATCTATTCTCCACCCAAATTCTGTTGTCTCCAGAATATATAGATTTCATTGCAGCATCACACAAATAGATTAACTAAGATGAGATTATCTTCTAGTAGAGACAGCAGGATAAAAACAGATCACTCTCATAGATTAAATAAAGGTTTCAATTAGAAATTCTGAAAACATTACCAAATATGATGGGTACATGAGGCAGGCACAGGTCTGTCACCAAGTGTTTTGATTTGTTGTGGGGTGGGGATCTTTGTCATAGGAGCTCCAAGTATTTGTACACTAAAACTAGTTCACATCATTTTCATGGGGTGAGGTGGCAAATTATTTTCTTGTGGTGGGAGAACAGGCTCCTCTTTACTTGGCAATAGGTCTGAGCAGGCCAAAGGGTATAAGAGCTGATCTCTGGCTATAACGAACAAGATGGATACCAATTCAAATAAATCAGTGTATTATAATAATAATTCATACAGAAATTGTTTGGAGAATTATAAAGAAACCAAAATTTTAAATATGAAATCCTTTAAAAACAATGTTATTTCCTGATAATTAAGAGAAAATACTTTTAATTATTCCATGTTTTATAACATAATTTGCTTATATTAATTCTTTAACAAATTTATTTGTGGGATGTTTTAGAATCACTTACTGCTGATTGTATAACAAACAAATATTCACCTGAACTTTTTTAAAATTAACATTTATCTGGTTATGAGAAAATATTTTAAAGGGAATGAGATTTGTTTTTAGAATTAAAAACAAATTTTTAATTAAAACATTACATGAAAAAAAGACATTAAAAGAAGACATATTTGTCATATAATATCCAGAGCAGTTGACAACACAATGAAAACAAGTTTATCTATTCAGAGAATTAACTGCATTGCTACTAAATCTTCACTCAGAAATAATAATGCCTATAACTAATCATTGAAATAACACACTAGCATTTAATATAACTGACGAATCAGAATCAAATAATTGGCTTATCCTTTTGATAACTTCCTTCTATGTTTACTTTCAAAATTTTAAAAGCTGCTCTTTTATGCATTATGTGAAACAGAAGATATTTGCATTGGTTTCATGTTATTATTATAGGTAAGAATATATTAATGTGAACCAATTTAAAATGTTTCCATGGAAATATATGCATATTGATCTCAAAACATTTTTGTTTGGCATTTTAATATATAGCAGCAAGAGGGTATTGAGTTAAAATAATTTTTTTTTCTTTGATATTAAGAAAATTGTTTAAATTCTGTTTATTTGTAAAAAGATGTTTTTTTTTTTTTAAGATGCTTAATTTTTATATCATGCAAGAATTTCTCTGTAATTTTATTTACTAATTAATTTCTTTTTGATTTACATTGTTTGTATAATTATTTGTAGAGTTTAATCATTTTCTTGGGAGGATTCATAAATAATTTGGAGTGCTGGTTTTGTGATAGTTTGTCTGTGAGGTTTGCTTTGCAGAATTTTTGCAAGTGATGTATGAAAAAAGAAACAAACATTTTATCAACTTTTTTGCATTTAAAGAAAAAAGAATATTTATTTAAATAATCATAATTGAATAATTTACTGATTACTAAACAATAATTACCATTGTCATCTTATTATTATTATTGTTATTATTATTATTATTTGGCCTAAGCCATCATGATAAATTATGAAAGTTTTTGATGATTTATCAGTTCATCATTACTGATTTTTGGCTTGTCTGTATTATTGATATTATTTTCATCATGAGTTTATTAAATATTATTCATTATTGCAGTTGGTAGCTGAGGCAATTCATTTCATATTGACATTCATTCCAAAAATAAATATCTTTTCATCATGTCTCATCAATCTTCTGCGATTGATTTGATTGGTTGAGAGATTAACCAATCGAGAGAGATTGAGAGAGAGAGAGAATATATATCCAGCAATACCCAATGTCTATCTGCCGTGGAGTACACTGAAAACATGACTCAGAAGTACACAACAATGAAAAACAGCCAACACAATGTGACATCATGGAGGCAGGCAGGTGGGCAGACAGGTATCCCTGCTACCTGCCTTTCGTTTTCCAGGTGTTGTCTTTTAGTATCCAAAAAAAAGAGGTTCTCTGAAATTAAGCTATATTTCTTTTCTCTTTTTTTGTTGATTTCTTCTGTCTCAGCACTCAGTGTCCTTGTACGCGATGCAATGGGAGGGCTGGTGTGTAATCACCCGACTTGGAGTGTCTGCCCGGTAGACAACATCAGAGTAATCCCCGTATGCAGATGAAGTGGTCGGTGTCGAAGCCTCGGAGCTGCTAAGCGCACTGGCTACTGCATGTGATGGCAGCACCTGTGTCGGCGTTCCTGGTTTGCTTGTACTAGTGTTGATATAGCCTCGTCCATCACTGCCGCCACCACTGCCAATGATACCAGTTGGCTCCTGGCGTGGTTTCCAAACAGGCGATCCACCGCCTGTGGGTCTAGGGGATGTTGGCCGTGAGGCCGACTGCTCCTGCCCGGCAGCCCGCAGATGCCTGCTTGACATCCCATGAGGTGCCGTACTATAAGGGTTGGCGATCGACGATGCTGGCCGAGCAGGTACCTGGTCAGCCACAGGCTCATCCTTACCCTCTTCCCCCTGCGCGACTTCGTTCAGGTTTCCAACTGTCTTACTCCTTGTCCTGAACATGCTGTCGTACTCGCTGTTGTTAAAATTCTCCTCAAAGTCCAGAGAATGCCTCTCTGTCTCCGGGGCCTTGACTCCACCACGTTTCTTACTCAGGGTGCGTGGGTTTGAACCCAAACACTCCAGGCGCTTACCACCAAATGGAATGTATTTGGTCTTGGCTGTTTGCCGTGCTGATGGCACAGCCATTTTCCGAACACTGTCTCTTATAGTCTGTCTGATAACCTTCATGAAATCTGTTTTAGCCTCAGATGTGCTGCAAAAGAGTAGGAGAAAAAATTAGTTTCTTTTCAAGAAAGGAAAATAGATATTTATCTTTATTTTATTTTTATAGCAGACAATAAAAAGCACATTCATTCTTCAATGACATTTTGGACAAAGTTACTAACATTATAAAAGATGGAAAATAACTATATTTTGTTCAAAATATGCAGAAGCATTTTCTTTTATTTTTTTAATGGTGGATATTTTTTTTCCTATTAGCAGCTTAAATTTGGGCCAAGCTGTGCAAAACAATATACTCAATACATCAAATTTATAAATTTGGAAATCTGTTCAATATATAGATTTATACAAGTTTGGTTGAAGACTAATGAGAGTTCAAGATTTTTTTTATAATTTTTCTACAGTTTGGTCATTTTTTTTGGTTTCCTGTGAGAATTTGAACATAAATTGTCCAATGTCTCCTGATCATTTTTAGCTTTCATAAAATATAAAACATTTTTGTAAGAGGGGGTGATATGGTTGTATCTATGGGTATGTATTGTCTTCATATGTCAGTGGGTGTAATTACTTTTTTTTTCTTTAGTATCATGTCTTCACACACCAGTTTATGATTTTTTTTTAGTTTTATTTTATTTTGTAAAAATATACTGGTATATTTGTTCTTAAATTGAATGAACTTTATTGTTGTTAGGTTGTTCTCCTCATTCATGGAAACCAGGAAAAAGTACTTTTGTCTTTGGTCAACCCCACATAGATGAAAAACTGCTACACACACACGTGTGTGTGTGTGTGTAAAACTAAGAATGACTGGAAATTGTTTAAATGTGCATTTCTGAAAATTTTAAAAAATCAACATTTTAAGTTTTTTAAATTTAGCTTTTCATTAATTAAAGAAGTATTTTTCTAGATGTACTTTTTGTATTTTGTGAATTAGTTAACCATTTATGAGTTCATTATAAATATTACTAATTTGTCTATTAAAGCTTCACAAACACTGAAAGATCAAACAAGTGGTAAAGGAGTAATAAAAATCAAGACAACAGACTTCTGTCTTTTGTCTACATCCCTTCTCACTATCCTTTCAGTTTTTTTTCCTCTAGCTTTCTTCCTTACCCTCAAATACCCTCATTATTCTTAGATTACTTTTCCAGTTTTGCTGTGTGAAAATTTACAGATCAACAACTGATGATTATATTTTCTCTGTAATACTTTTTACAAATCACACATATTGTGCTGATCCATGCACAGATAGTATTGACATTTTTTATGAGTGCTATGCTAGTCTACTAAAAATGGTTTTCTTAACCATATCCCACCAATTAATAAGAAAATTATTAATAGTGCTATAAACTATGACATGAATAATTATTATTTACTGGTTTATTAGAAATATTAATTTTGTGAGAAAAACTATTTTCAGTTGGTATTTGATGAATTCTGATTCAAATTTGATAAATACCACCCTAAAATACCCTGATTTTATGGTCTACTAAAAATACACAAAGAAAACGGAAAATGCCATTTATACTTTGTTTTAACCTTGTGGTTATATTTGTTTTTGTATAATATGGTAGGAAACAATATCAAAATATGATGTTGAATCATAAATAATTTCTCTTTTTGTTTACTTTTTGAAGAATAAAGTTAATAAAGTACCATTAATTACATTTTATTCAATTATATAATCACCATTATTGGCAATGAGCTTTTTACCACTTATCAGGTGGCTTTTCAATACCTTTTTGAGTAAAATTCTGCAGGTTTTCGTGTGAAGAGGTTTTCAACAAACTCTTTACATTAAAGGAAGTTTTCCTCATCAAAGCATTTTGCAGCAATCAAAAATGGTAACAATTGGTTGGTGCAAAATTTGGTGAATTTTTTACTGTGTTATTCTTACTGTTTGCATTCTTACTTGTATTTTCATGGAAAGGAACAATGTTTCATTTAATTTACTGTATATGCTGCCACTGGCATGCAAAAACTGAGGTATGTTGAACCTACTGTTCCAAATTTGGCAAAAAATCAGTATATCAAAAGGACTGTTATTCCTTTGACAAGGTATTACTGTATGTACTTTTGACTCCCTCAGCAATGTTTATTTACAAGATTATAAAAATATGTGAACCAACTACAATGCGATATTCATTATTTACCTTTTATAAAGATTTATTATTTACTATTTTATAAAGAAATCAATTTGAAAAGAAATGTTTTATTTAAAAATTTATAAAAAATTATCAAAATATGTAAACCGACAACAATTTAATATTTTTTATGTACCATTTTATAACTAACTATAGAACATGAAACTTTGAATAAACATGACAAACGTATACTAAAATGTTTGGTTCAAAGGAAGAGACGCTATTTACCTGTTTCAAGGAATTTGTGGCAATAGCAAATGAAAGAAACGTATGGAAAATGCCTTTTTTTCATAATTTATAATCGGTTGCACATCATTGGGTTTATTCAAATTTTCTTTTTCACAGGCATTTTTATAAATAAAAAATTTCTTGAAATAATATTTTTCTTTATGAAATGATAAATACTAAATATTTTATTACAGTTGGTTCACATTTTTATAATCTTTTAAATATAAAATTATTCTTCTAAATAAACAATCTAAATAAATAGAATAACCAAGAGAATAACCATCTTTTTGACACAACATTTTTTCTTTGTGGGTACAAAGGTTAAACATTGCTCCAAATTTATTCTTAACTACCATGTCAGATTAACAGAAAAGATAATAAATTTGTTGTTACAGTTGGTTCCTTAAAATGGAAATTACTTATGACTCCATATAATATATGTAGAACATGTTAGAACTGAAAAAGAAAATTATTATATGTGATTGCAGTGGTATCTGGAATCAAGATTGGTGGAAGGGTTTCATACCCACCCCCAAAAAAATCTGACACTCTATTACATCTCAATTTTCATAAGGTAGTAAAATACATATTTTATTGTAACGTAATTATGTACAATAATGGATCATATGCAATATAGGTGAACAATTCAATTAGAAAAATTGAAAATAAATACAATGTATCTAAATACAAATTAGATGTCACAATAAATCATTCCATCTTATAAACCTTTGAGAATGGTGGATAAACACCTGTAACTATTTTTATATCTACCGTGAAACATTACATACCAATTATTTGTGAATTTTGACTCGGGAGCTCAGACAGAAGGGTTAAAATTATTCAGGTACGCAGTGCTCAAGGTGTTAAATAAGTCAGTGTTTTGTGGCAATTTTTAACATCAACTTGAGATTTTGTTAAAAAGTTGAATAATTTTAATATGTACAACATTATAGATAAAAATAGTGAATTTTATGCAGACCTTTTTTAAAATTTAGCATGAACAAAACAAATTCAGGAATTGAACAAAAAAAAAAAGACCCAGAATGACGTCAAAATCTGCAACAATTTTTCCCCCTTTAATAGTCAGTTGTGCTTAGTTTAATTTGTAATGTATGTAAATGTAGGTAGAAAAAAAGCAAATGTTCAAAGGTAGTAAGGGTCACAAAGCACTGCCTGCGTCCCCTAATCAGCCAGTGGGAGAGGGTAGAATACACCGGGGGGAGGGGCTGTCTGGAATTAATATAATTTAGCTGCTTTTTAAAAATTTTATGGAGTATATTGTCGCTGCTTATAAAAGAGAAGTAAAACAAATACAAATGCTTTGCCTTCTTGCTCTTTCCAGTGCCAAGAATATAAGTCTACACCAATAGAGGCAATCAGTAAAATCCCAATAAAGAATTCTTCTTTCTTTGACAGGCTCTCTTTTTCTAATGAATATCCTGATACTGTGATCAATAATCCAAAATTTATTTATTTTTTCTTTAAATAACCACTTATTGTATGAATTGAGATTACTTATTCATTATTGATAGTTGGTTGTCGGTGTTTGAGCTTTCAAAATTATCTAATCAAGACCTCCCCAGTTGGAAAATACACATCGCAATCTTCCATTTTTGCCTTGTGCTGTACTATGCTAATCTTAGTAAATATATAATGCATGAATTAATTTATAAGAACCTAGCATTTACTTTAAATAAAATTAGACAAAAATAAAGTGAAATATATTTTTTTTAAAATGTTAATAATATGGTTATTTTTAAGCATGGTGGACTGAATTAGAGAAAACGAAATTTGATCTCCAACAATAAGATAAAGTTCCTTTATTTTTATAACAATAGCTGGTTCTCATTTTTCATTCTGTATTATTAGATATCATAAAAACAATGACCACAGAATTAAAGGTTAAAAGTGATTTAGAAGTTACAGAAGAGATCAAAAACGGATAATTTTTTTTCAATCGATATGAGAAAAACTTGTTCTCTTTTGTTCCCAAAATCTTCAGTGTCATGAATAATAAAACTGATCACTTAAAAAAAAAATCTAAGAAGCTTTTCTTTTGATGTATTGGTTTTAAAAGATCATACATTTAGATACATAAAAGTATTATCTGTATTTATAGCTTATTTTTATACCTTTCAAAAGGTAAACCTTTTGTTTTCTCTTATAGTGTCTTAGATTTTTATGAATTTCAAACTTTAATTTGTAGATTTCAATTAACTTCTTTAATGTCAAGTGGTAGATAGAAAAATGTAGGTTCTAAATCATTAGATAGCAGTAAATGAATTTTAGTCAGAAAATAAAAATAATGCATTTACTAAAGACAAAAGAAAGAGAACAGATAAAAAATATAAACAATCCCTGAAGTAATTGTTTGCACAAATATTAAAAGTAAAAACCTTACCAGACGTAAACTTTTAAAGAAATTGTCTTATCTAATTTATAATTCTTCTTGTTTCAATGTACAAAAGATAGAGAGCAAGAAGTCTTTTGCTTAATATATAGAAAGAGAAATGCAGGTAGGGATGGAAAGGTATAAAAATTGCAATACATTATCTGATTTCTCTTGCTATATGCTATCTCTACAAGAGCTAGATCAGAACAAAAATGGAGTATTCCTGCCATATCTGGGCTGGAGCAGCCAACTCATTACTTGCCTGTCTTGAGTGAGTTCAAAAGTGTATATGCAGTCTTGTGGGTAATGAATTATTTTCTATTCTACAACTTTCTCACAGCTGAAATGTTGCAAGCCTCTCACTACTCTATCGCATGTGTTCTGATGAGCTACATTCCTTGGTTCAATTAGCCCAGATCTTTGTCAATGGGACCTGCCAAGCCATGGACACAAGGGTGAATCCTTCTCATTCCCTTTGAATTCCATTAGTAAGGAGTAAGTTCCTCTTTGACAGCTTCTTTCCAAGAACTGCTGTTTTGTGGAAGAAACTCCCGGCAGGATGTTTTCCTAATCACTATAATCTTGAGCTCTTCAATTCTAGGTTTAACAATTATCTTTCCTACATAACATCATGAACTTCACTTCTTTCCTTTTCTTATAGGACACCACACAGTAACACTCTACCCTGAGTGGCCTCTTGGGCCTTGTACTGGGTGAACATTAGTATAAAAAAAAACATTAAATTTTTTTATGAATTTTAATATATTGTGATGAGATTAATGAGAGAGGTCAAAAGAAATGATACAGTAGAAAATACTTCTTATTTCTTTGCATATGAAACGAATCTGTTTGTATATCATTTTAATGAAAATCTGAACAAGTGGAAAGGATAATGGATAGCAAAGGCATGAGATATATAATGGATAATCTTAATTGCCAATACCAGTTGAATTATCATGGGTACAGCTGATTGTATTCATTTGTATATTAGAAATTCAATTTTATTTGTATACCAAATATTTACTTACCAGTTGCAAAATTGGTACAGCCTCTCTGGCCGGCCTTCTATCTCAGACTTGGAGTGGATCAGCTGCCACCAATAGTGCCTCTCACAATCTGCCCGTGAGCCGCTGACAACTTGCACCTCATGTACAGGGATTAGGGTGCGGAAACGGGGGATGGCATCATAGCCTTCTGATAATGGGGCATTCCGACTGCTGCTGCTCTGTAGAGAGAATTTAGAAAAAAAAATGTTATTACTTGCATTTTCTTGTTTTGTCTGTTTAATCACACAGTCTTAATTGCATGTCACTTTCTCTATGGTACTCTTAATATGCTGGGATCGATTAAATGACAATGATAAAAATAAGATGGAATTGACATTAGTTATCAGTTTGATAGTTTTACTCATGATATTAGGAAATGCATAAACCCATCTCTTCTTCCTCTAGCTTAGGTTAAGTAAAAGGTAGAAACCAAACTTTTTAACCTTAGGAGGGAGCTAGTCTAGGAATATAATTAAAAAAAAAGGCAATCTGTTTTATTGATTGACTGATTTGTTTTGCAGTTGATCACATTATTTGAAACCAGAAAATATTTTTAGATTGTAAGAATGTTTTGGAGATAGTGATTTACTGATACAGGTCCTATTAAACCATGGGAAAAGAAGTGGCTTCATAGAAGTGTATTTGCACATCTGTGAATATAACAAAACTGACTGGAATTGAAACTTGGCTCTCTGATTTTCAACTTCCAAGCTGTTATCTATTACACCACCTGTACATCCAAAATTACAGCCCCTGGTACTCCCAAGTGATTACCTATCTAGATACTGACCAGGCTCAATGTTGCTTAACTATGGTAATCATATGAAAACTGGTGTTTCTATGTGATATGGCCATAAGCCTAAAAGGCAACTACTGTCTTACTCTTGATGTTATGGCAATTCAGAGATGATAAAGATATTAAATCTGTGGAGAGTAATGATCATCTACATCCTGAAGGGACATGGTATTAAAAAAAAAAAAAAAGGTTTTGAATCAATCAATTAAATATGAATATGTGGGTAGCATAACTGCTATCAGCACAAGAAGTGAACTTAGCAAGTAGAGTTAAAAATCCATCCTAGCCTGATGTATTCACTTTTGCACAAATACTATTTGGGAAAGGTGTAAATCCATCCCTTCTCTTCTCCCCACTCTAAGCTAAACTGGATTTTCTTGCCTTGGGTGTAACCAGTTTAAGAGAAGGAAAAATTTTGAATTCTAAACTATGGAAAAGGTAATGGGAAACCACTACACTATCATTCCCAAGAAGGCAATCTACAGATAGGCAATCATGGCTTTCCATAGATTTCTTTATGTCCTGAAGGAACATGACATTTTCTTTTAAAGTTAAATGTTGAGCCATGGACTGCAATGACAGAAATTCCCATCAGTCACACTTACAAGAAAGATATGAAATTTAGATGAATTGTTGCTGGTATTTCAAACATCATCTCTATATGGCTCAATTGAAAACAAGTTGCTTTTCAAGCATTTATTACAAATTTATGAAATCCTAATATTTGGGAAGAAATAGCCTGGAATTCAAAGTGTTTCCTTCTCTTAAACTGGTTTCACCTAAGGCTAGACTGATGGGAATTTCTGTCATTGCTGTCCATGGCTCAAATAATAATTTTTCTTCTTTTTTTCTTCATTTAACTTAACATATCCACATGTTATTTGATGTAAAAGAAAATTAGTTCTTACCTTTTTGAATTTTCTCTTCACCCTCTCACGGCACAGAAAGACAATTCCAGTCTTAAAAACGAACACAACATTCTCCAGGTCTGTCCCTTTCTTGATCTTTCCAAGGAAATCTATAGCATTGCACCATTGAACTGTTCCATACATTTGTAACTCTCCCACACTTAGGTCTACCGGCTGAAAGGCAATAATGAAACAATATTAAAAATACCCTCTAACAGTTTTTGATCACAAAAGTTATCTATCTACATCTATAATTGTGTGTGTGCATATATATATATATATATATAATTAAAATGTCTGATTGTCAATTGAGTATTAGTTTGAGATGGTTACATTTTGTGGGGAATGATCTTGAGATGATAAAAATATTTTGATTAAAATTAAAGTAGGTAATTGAAAATGAAATGTATATTTGGTAAAGATTTTAAAGATTTTTTGATTGTGAATACCTGGAATGTGCTAACATTCTTTATGTATAGTTCAATTCTTGAAGTATAAAACTTACTCAGCACATGAAAATTAATAAGCACATTTCTGTGTGAAATTACTCAAGTTCATTTAACGGCAACATTTACATAAAATAAGGTTGCTATTCTTATAAAAATTTTGTTTTTGTATTTATCCATTCTTAAAACTTTAATATTTTAAAATTTTTTTATATTACTTCTGAAATATATTAATGGCATTTTTATTATACTACCAAATAAATGAAAAGGTTAAGAAAATATATTGATTTTGAGATTGTTTAAAATTTTGTCACAATGATTAAAGCTTTTTGGATGAAGATAAAAAAAAAAGTTAGTCTGATCTGATTTTATTTAATAATGTTTAAAGTAATAAAATCTTTTGGATTAATGAATAAAAAAAAATCCATTACTTTAGAAAATTGCTTTGATTACGTTTGGATACAAATCTAAGCAGATATGAAAATTTTAAGATTCTATGATGAGAAAGATTTTGCTTAAAGGCACTATTCAGCCTTGCTTGATTGGCAAAGGTTCTTCGTGATCGAGTTGGTTAATGCACATCGGATCTAATAACCGTTCTCTCTTCCCAGTGGGAGGCAGGTTTGAATCCTGCCAGAGAGTGCATATTTTCTTTAACAAGATTTCTCAAATATTCAGGCTGGTAGACGAAAATAAACAAACTGTTTAGTAAATAAATGGAGTGTCTACTCAAATATGAGTATCAAGTAAAAAAATAACGTTTAAAGTGATAAAAATCCATTACTTTAGAAAATTGCTTTGTTTACGTTAGGATATGAAACTGAGCAGATATGAATGTTTGAGATTCTATGATAAGAAAGATTGTGCTTAATGGTACTATTCAGACTTGTTTATATATATAGTGACAGTTTTCACATGATACAGCTACTACACTGATAATCTGGCCGAAGTTCTGATCTATGCATAAATAATCCAATCATTTTAAACAGGTACTATACTCTTTACACTATTTGCATGGTTTCAGACTGTTGCTCTCCTCTTTAAAGCTATATTCACAATGTTTCAGCATTTGTATGCTCTGGCCATCTTCATCATTTGTTGGGATTTAGAATTGAAGCCATTATAAAGGCTGGAGTGTACAATGGATGAAACATTGTGAATATGGCAATAAAGATGAGGACAACAGTCTGAATAGTGTAAATATCATAGAAATATAGACAGAGGTATTATGCAAGTTTAAAAATAAACACTCTACTTTTATATAATGAAAACTCTTCTTGATCACACAAATATCTGCTGTATTTTCATTTTTTAATTTACGCAAATTACAAAAGGATGCTTTATGAATAAGCAACCAAAATATTAAATCTTAACTTTTTGTTATCTATTTCATTAAAAGTAAAGTAAAATTAAAAATATTGGTTGTAGGTGAGGAAACAACCAAATAAACATGGTCAGATTTAATTTGTATTTTCTAAATAGAACATTTTTGCATTCATTGCCTTTTCCACTGAGCTTAGGGTAGAAAGAGATATTATCAGACTGGCCTCTGAAAAGTCGAAGTAAAACAAGATTTGGTAACCTCAACAACTTATTTATTCAAAATGCCTGCTGAATCTGTTTTGATCCCAGCATTCTCTAGTGGGACCAGAAGTGTTTACAATCATCATAACCATAATCAACATCATTGATGTTGTATATAACATTGCAAAAATTAATTTGATTATAAAATCAGCTTTTTAACTCAGTGTTAATAACATTTAAATTCATTCTTTACAATTGACTTTTACACGGAGCCAATTTAAAGTTTACCTTCTGCAGGTGCAAACTTTTAAAATAATATTTAAAAAAATATAAAATAAAAATGCACAATCTTAAACTAGTTGTTGGCAATATTTCAAAATGAGTTGTGTAAGTTTATTTTCTCATCAACTTTTTTTTCTGCTACTTGATCAACTTACTTTATTGTGGGGATGGTGCTCTTTGTACATCCGAGACAACTCATCAAAGGAGTAACCGTATTCTTCATAGATCTTTTGCATTTCGTTGATGTGTTCTGCTACAGCTTCCATTCCACGAAGGGCCTCTGTAAAATAACGAAAAAATATAACTCAATACCAGTTATTTCTTGTTAGATTTAATTCAGTCACACACTTTTAATTGCATGTCCAAGTTGATAGATTGAAAGAAAACCTTTTCATATTAAAGAACAGGAATAAACATAAAGGTCTGAGAATAAAAACAATAATTCATGGCATTTTTTTAATTTTTTAACCAAATTTATTTTTTAAAACACAATGTCTAATATTAGTAAACACTTGTAAAGATTTTTAGCATTGAAATCTTTTATAATGATTTAAGTTCATAAAGATTCTTGATTTCATTCAAGCAAATGAATCCTTTAAGTTATCGGGTTATCTCCTACTCATTTCCTAACCCTTCAACAGGGGTCTCTCTCCCACGTGTATAAATACTCGTTCACCCTTCTCTCTTTCTCTTTTTTCTCTGCTTACGCGCACATGCGAGCAACTATCTCGATTTCGGCCGCAGGCCGCAACCTCGCACGTGTGGTGAGGTATCTAAAACTTTCTCTTAAAATTTCCAATATGTGAACTCTTATACACAACCAGCGTTTCCCATATTCTGGGAACACGCTAAAACAAATTCACCCCATACGGACATTCAACTCAACACATACACAACTTTCCATACAGACACGGTAACATTTTATTCATGTCTTCAGTGTATTGTAACTTGTATTTTAATCTGTTTGTCATTAATATATATTTGTTTTGTACATATATATCGGTCTTGTTTGTTTATTTATCTTCGTTGGACTCCATCTAAGTCCAACATAACTATGTAGCGGGACCGGCCAGCAGGAAGTCTTAGTCTAAAGATTTTATCCTCATATTCACCCGCCGGTCCTCTACAAAGTTTTGAAGAAGACAACCTTCATCAGATTATATAGACTGGAGCTACAGAATCACAAAGAAAAAACTTTTCCAAATAACAAAACCAGCATCATTTGAATACTTACAACTCAAATGGATAGCACAAAATTCAAAGGGAAAATAATGATATAATCAGATTTTGATTTCCACATTATTTTAAATAAAAGATTAGGCAGGAAACTCACATCAATACTAAAAAGAACAATTATAGTTAAGAAGTCTGTTTTCCTAAAAAAAACTGTTTTAAGAGAAAGATTTTATAAATCTCAACAAGCAGTAGCGCAAAGTGTTCGGTTGATGAATACCAAATGTTTCTTGTATAGAAATGGTTAATCTCACTTTTACCATTAGTCTGACACAAAGCTGCAATAGTAGGGCACTCGGTGAGGATTGAACTCCTTTATACTAATAAACTGACCGACTAACAATCTTGCTTTTAGAGACCAATAAGAGTAATTTTATATATTTTATCTACAAAGTAAAATCCAAATTTAAATAAAAATTGGAAGTGGGACTCCAATTTTTTACCTGTTTAATGTGTATTAAACCAAACCAAAAATACAATTATTTACTGCCAAAAGAAATGTTCAAATTTTACGGCGGGGGGAGCTGTTTTTTTTTTTTTTTTTTTTTTTTTAATAAATGTCCAGTTTAACCAAATGAGTTTCTGCTTTTAGTGGAAAGAAATTTTGCAAAAAAAATTATCCACATCTATTTATATCCATCAATATAGATAACTATGACTGTATATGAATCCAATGTTCAAAGCTAAATTAAATAATTGGAAGGTTAGAGAAGAAAAAAAATCACTTAACACAAAATTGGTGGGATACTTAACAAGCAAAACTATTATTGTTTTGGAGCAGAAATTACACACTTTGCACATACAAATACACTTTTTTTTTTTTTTTTTTTTTGTAATATTCATATATCAATTCTATTGTCTAGAACTGTTCTAAAAATTGTTTAATGCATCTAAAATTGTGACCAGTATATTTTTAAATTTTTTTTGAATTTCAACTCTGCAATTATTTGATAAAATACTCATGTAACTAGCATGCTGTTGTTGCACGACAGAAGCAATTAAAATCATTCACTAAGCATATTATCTTTGAAATTGGTGTCTGAAGAGAAAATTGATGGAACTAGATGACAAAAATAGACTTGATAATGATAATAAAGAGTATGTATGTAGAAATTATTATACTAAGTTGAGAACTATTACTTGTCACTAATATTTCTTTCATCTTAAATTCAGTTGCTTTGCATTGCAACTATTCAATCCGGCATTCTACAGCATGGATTGAAATTAAATAAGATCTCAGTGAGTTTATTCTTTATTTCTAGTTAAAACTGTTTACTAACAGTTGGAGAATGGTAATCTGAGAGTTCATTTCTACTTACATTTATATACCTTGCAAATTAATAAAAAGATGAAAGAAAAACTCAAAAATTAACAATGTATCAAGAATGCTTCATTTAATAATATTACTAATACATTGACGAACTTGTGAATTGTTTTTAGTCCGAGACACAAGTCTATGTAGAGGTATTGGAATGGCTGGTTGAGATAAGTGTATCTTACCATCTTAATACAACATTAATATATCTGCAATATAGTAACACTTTTGTACAAGAGTGAATAAAAACAAGGACATGTGTATATTATTTGAGGGAAAACACTTTAGATAGTTTGTTCATGTAGTGAACTGAATGCACATTAGCAAATGCAGAAAAGAAGTGAATTATTTCTTACTTAATAGTTGACATTGACATATAAGTGATGTGGCCTAGTAGGGTCAGTGCATACTAGACCCCAAAAACCCTGACTTTTGGGCAAGCCTGATTGTGACTCCGGTCAGTGCTTTGTAATCCTCACTATCTTAACAACATTTGCTTTTTTTTCTACCTACATTTATATACATTGCAAATTAAGCTAAGCACGACTGACTATTAAGGGATGAAATTTTTTGCAGATTTTGACGTCATTGTGGGGTCTGGTGTGTTTGTTTTTTTTGTCCAAATCCATAAATTTGTTTTGCTCATGTTAGGCCCCAGAAACACTGCATAAAATTCACTATTTTTTTTATCCCTAATGTTGAATGTGTTAAAATTATAAAACTTTATAACAAAAAAAATCTCAAGTTGATGTTAAAAATTGCTGCAAAACATTGTTTATTTATTAAAGATGGAATGATCTATTATGACATGTCTCTAATTTGTATTTAGATATATTGTATTTATTTTCAATCTTTTTAGTTGAATTGTGCACCTATATTGAATATGATCCATTATTGTACATAATTACATTACAATAAAATTTGTATTTTATATGATCACTACTTTATTAAAATTGAGATAGAGTGCGGGGAGGGCCCAGATCATAGATTGTAGGGGCACAAGAGCCTTGCACCAGACCTGTGGTTAAGTCATAAATGGCAAGAAAAAAAATGAAAGCCTGTCATAGACATCATGAAGTGACATATTTCATACCTATAGCCAGACTTACATGATACATTTCTTACCCTTTGAGATGTACATAAATTATGGCTGAGTCAAAGGTACATATTTACATTTTGTAATGCTACAGGGATCTTTTATTATCTTCATTCCAATTTTCTTTTATTGCTGTAATTACTTTTACACGATGATATTTAATAATATACTTTTATAATATTTGAGAAAGCTATACAGAAAATTCTACATATCTTTGTAAAAATTATTCATATGTCAGATTTATATCTAAATTTAGTTAATTTTATTTAAATAATATATCTGATACCTTCTAAAATATCAACACAAATTCTCATTCGAAACTTTTTGTGACTGGGTATGTAATTTTAAACTGTTTCACCTATAAACAGTAAAGGACATTTTACAGCTTCTTTATTCTGTTTGTTCTTTTACTGTGCTGAAATGTTAGGAATTGATACAGTGCTACACAAGTGGACATGTTTTTCTTTTCAAATTTCATTAAGTAAACATTTTTAATTAAAAAAAAAAAAACGTTTGATTAAAAAAATCAAAACTCTTTCATCATTCTACAAAAATAAATGTATCATTAAACAAAATTACAGTATAAAAGTTGCTTTTATTTTAGAAAAATATTTTATTATGAAAGAAATATGAAATTATAAACATTAATAAAATACAGCAAATAAGGTTAAAATAAGATGAAGGAAATCATTAAGAAACCTAGAAATTTAAAAAAAAAACAAACTATAAAATGTAAATTTAAAATAGAAAATAAATTATAGGAATTATCTTTGGAAGGTTTGAATCCATTTATTCTTCTTACCCACCAACTGAGAAATCCTGCATCCTATAGTGGATTTAAAAAATATATATATTGATTGTGCTTGTTCCTCTCTTTGTTAGTTTGCATGTTATGCCCTGCCAACACCTCATAAATAATGGACTATTCTATTTTGATCACATGGAAAGACAAAAGACTTATCAGAGACACTACTTGGTTTCAATGAAAGAAAGAAAAAATATGACAGGGAGGGGAATGAAGTACTAAGAAAGAAAGGACTATTCTGTTTTAATCATGTGAGAAGACAAAAGACAAAGTTACTACGTGGTTTCATCCAGAAAATGTAAGAGAATAATAAGGGAAGATAGAATTATTTAATAGCTGTTTCAGTGAAATGGAAAAGTTGTCAGTTTAAAATTTTTTCATTTGTACATCGTTTCTATGGATATTTTATTGTCATAGAACTTGCCATGAGATTATTCAATCATTACCTGAAGAATTAAGATTCATCAGAAATTTCAAACTGTGAAATTTTTATGGGTTAAAACTGGTGTGTGTGTGTGTTATGTGGCCAATGGTCAGAGTTGAATCGGACCAGGAAACAGTAGTATTAAAAAGTACTCAATATATGTGTGAAAAAATAAAAATAACATGTAGAGCTTTTAAATTTAAAAATTAGGAGATCAGTTGAAACCACTACCTTGCTTCAAGGTAGCAGATTTAGCTGATCTCCTGATTTTTAAAGTGTGTGTGTGTGTGTGTGTGTGTGTGTGTAAATATATATATATATATATATATATATATATATATATATATTCTACATTTGTTAAATCTTATTAATATCATGTAATTAACTCTTTTGTCATGAGACAGAATCTTTTTTTAAGCCTCTCTGAATATTCTGGTGTCATTGGCCAATTTTGCAGGTTACTTTTACAAGTAGCCAACTGAGAGAAAACTTAATTTCTAAAAGTTATAAATTTGACAGCAAAATAAGCTGCTAAACAATATCATTCTAGCTTTGAAAATGTTTCAGTAGTGAAAAAGAGAGGACTGAAAAATATCCTTTTTTTTTTTTTCAAGAAAGATATAGAACCGGCTTTTGGTCAAATCTAAACCAGGAACAATTTTTGGATAGAACTTAATAGGAGCAGATTTGTTGTCAGTCTTTTGAACAAGAGTAGAGGTTTATTCCTTGATTCCTGTTTAGTATTGGGCTTCCGGTTCTTTCTAAAGTCTTCTCATTCTCTTTCACTCCCAATAATCCCTTGTGTCTTAATGGCATTATCACCTTCTTTGGGGGTGAACTGATTTAAAAAAAAAACAAAAAAAAAACAAAAAAATGCAGCAGAGACTTCTAAAAGGGGAAAAATTAATCCTACTGCATATAGAAATTGGATTCTAAGTAAGGGTGTCAAAATGAATGAACGTACACAGGGGAGTTAATCCTTTTGTCTAACTATTAGCACTCTGAATTATTCACTATTAGACTTTTGAACCAAATATAAATACCATCTGGAATAGTCATATATATATATATATATATATATATATATATATATATATATATATATATAAAAAGACATTTTTATGTTTATACATTCTTTATGTCTTAAAATAATTGTCGGACTTTGTCCATTTCATAATACATAAAAAAAAATTTTTTTTATCAAGCGATTTTTGATTTCTGGGACAAAAAAACTCATGTTGCAGAGAAAATTATTTGAAAATAAGCATGCCATTCCAAATAAACGTGTCGTGTGTGTGTGAGGGGGGGATTGAAGGAAATGATTTAATCGTGCTGGCACTTGCATTTGGAATACAAGAGTATTATTTTTCCTTCTACTGAATCCTTTTTCAAGGCCTCTCAACTGCAGTAATCCCATTGATAATTTCAGTCAAGGTCATTTTTGATTGCCATAGAACATGACAAACACAGCTGTGAAATTCAAGCACACTATTGTTCAGTGATCGAAGGTGCCTGCAGTGGCTATTGTTTGGTAATTGGCATTGCCTGCAGTGGCAGAATAAACTCTTTGTTCAGCGATCGAACTTACCCTACAAAGTGCTAAAGGTTAATATCAAAGCCTTTAATCCAGTAACATTTTGCTAAGTGAAGTTTAAATCTGTTAACTTTTTGGTTTTACTTCATATTTGATTATAGGCCTGTCAAGAATAATTGTTGATCTTTAATTTTCTTTATTTTTTTAAATTTAATTTATAACCATTAATGTGTAGAATATACAATAAAGAAAAAAGCCTTTATATAAAATTCATTTTACATTTTACTTCTATTTTCTTCCTCTTAATTTGTTTTATACTGATTTTACCATAACCACTTTCAAAAATCAATTTTCTTATGTTTGGTCATTGAAATATCTGACATTGGAAAATTGTTCAGGACAAGAATTTTTCAGTGTGTATATATATATATATATATACACACACACTGAAAAATTCTTGCCCTGAACAATTTTCCAATGTCAGATATTTCAATGCCCAAACATAAGAAAATTGATTTTTGAAAGTGGTTCCAGCCAAAAACTTTTCAGCACCCCCAACTAAAATGGATGATATCAATTGTAACTCGAAGAGAAGATTGACAATGAAGATGTTGACATTCCACACTACTTCAAATGAAAGGAAGAAAACCCCACACCATCAATATTCGAAAGAACAATAATAGCTGTTAGACTTGAAAAAATCATTTTCCTGAAGACTTATTTTAAGAGAAAGATCCACTCAATTTCATAACCTAAATTAAACCAAGCAATTTGTAAAGAAAAGGACACATTTTTTTTATTTATTAATCTGATAGATTTTTATTACTTAAACGTTATTTTTAGTGGACACACATATTCGAGTAGATGTTCTGTTAAACAGTATATTTATTTTCGTCTTCTGATCTTTTCTCTAATAAGATTTCACAAATATTTAGGCTGTATCCACTAAAAATAATATTTAAGTAATTATATAAGAAAATTGAATTCCAAAATTATGAACATGTGCCATATTAAAAAAAGATTTGTGTGGTTTTAGTAGCATCACAAAAATGAAAATTCATTGTCAATATGTTAATCCCTAAATCCTGTGAATGACATCTGGATATAAGAAAAGCTTTGATTTACTGTGCAAAACACACGCGCATATATATATATATATATATATATATATATATATATATATATAATGAATTAGAATCCAACAGAATGGTAAGATGAGGAGCAAATAAATTTATCTATCTATATTTCTGAGATGAGGTATTATGTACACTATTTACAGTATTCGGACTATTGTCCTCATCTTTGTCGCCATATTTATTACAACATTTTGGGCATTGTATGCCTTCTTCAGGTGGTTGGAATGTTGAACTGAACCCTTTATTTCGCTCACTGGGGTAGACTGTTCTAGTTCCAAGTGCTATGTCTAATGGATGTCAGTTATTTCCTGTTAATTCCCCTCTCTAAGTTCTCCACCACCTTAACCAGGTATTGAACTCACACTCTTTGGGTTCTGTCACTGGACTAACTAACACCTTTATCCACTGTCCTCGACAGATCTCCTGTGCATTTGTCTTGTCAGGTAGTGTTTGTGTGTATATTTCCCATGTGTGTCCCATGAATGCTACCTGACAAGAGAAATGCACAAGTAGTCTACTTAACCAATGAAAAACAAGCAACACAAAAATACCAGTATTTTCTTTTCTCTGCCATATTTAATTTCTGATGAAGCTTAAAAAAAACCTGTTAAATTTACATCAGGTTGTAATGGGGCAGTCTTGTCTGATGTATGAAACAAAAATCATATATATAGATTAAGTTAATATTTTTTTGTAATTGGAGATAAAGTGAAGCATGGCATTAACATTTCTTAGTAATTTTATAAAGAATAACCCTTTATTCAAACTGTTGATAATTCATCAAATTAAACTTGTTATATCACTGGAAATATATTTTTAAAACAAACGAAAAAAAAACTATCAAAAGAACAAAAGCCCTCAAAAGGGTAAGATTATGTGTATGCTCTGATGACTGCAGTAATAACAGTGGAAATTGGACAATTTGTGATAGACTAAAAAATGGGATATGAAATAAGTTAACTACATATTTTTCTTTGACTATGTCCAATTTAAAAAATTAAAAAATTGCAATGCATGATTTTGTTCAATAAATTCTTCCTAAGAACCAAATATCTATTTCATTCTGTTTTTTTCACATTCATAGAACATTGTTTTATCTTGATAGATTTTAGGCTTTTAACTCCTCTTTTCTTTGTTCTATTTCACTGAATGTATCATAAGCATGTCATTAATTTTTAAACTAGTGTTTCTTTTATCTGACTTTCAATTGCTTTTCTTTGCAACTACTCAGACTGTCCTTTTACAGCTATTAATAAACAGCACAGATCATCTTTTGCACTTCCTCCCAGCACAAAGACATTGCCTAATTTTCAGCAGAAAATTGAACTTCTTAATCTCATCAATGATATCCATTGTGGCCTATCAATGAAAAGAGCTTGGTTAAAATATCTGGTAATGGGACAGATCACAGGGAGATATTGATTCATGCCTTTACTGGAGGGATGAGTATGAAGTGAATGTAAACAGCCTCAGCTGGAATTTGAACTTAGTTTACTGATTCCATTTTGTGTGCTGATAAGGTAGTTAAACAGTTAATACCTTGCATGAGCAAGATAAAGACAATATATCTTTGTATAAAATAGGATATGGGGAATGTGAATTTGTAATTAACAAGAGTCAACAAATTGCAATCATAATAGGTTAAAGAAAGTTGTGAAAAGGAAATGACATGCTTTAATCAGAGGTTTAAAAATAAATGGCAATGGTAGCTGTTTCCCTATAAGGAAACATTTGGCATTCATTGACCAAACAGCTAGTACTACTTTTAGTTGAAATTTATAAAATCTTTCTCTTAAAACAATTTCTCAGGATAATAGGTTTCTCAAGTCCAGTAGCTGTTATTGCTCTTTCCAGTATTGATGGGGATTTCCTTTCTAACCTTTTGTTTGAAGCAGTGTGGCACATCAACATTTTGATGAGGTTATTATTTTCTCTTCGAGTTACATGTGATATACATTTTAGTTGTTACTGCTGTTGAAAGTTCTCAGGTGATGTGGCTTCTGTTATTTGGTACAGTTCTTTGAGATTCTTTAGCACCAGTCCACAAAGTTCAAAGAAGGATGGTCTTTGCCAAGACCCACGGGTTTCACTTGCCTAAAACCATTTTTAACCATTGATCTTAGAAAGTAGTTGTATACAGCTGACAATTTAGATATTCTGAACAAGTTTTTCACCAAGTATGGCCATCTTGGGTATGACAATAAACTACGTCTGGCAGCAAGACCTCTGATAGGGAGGTTTTGAGGAGCATGGAACCACCTTTTATTTACTTTTGTTCCCAGGTCCACCCTGACCTGGGGTGGTAGCACCTGTTAGGGTCAAATACTGAACCCCCCAAACTGGGGTTAAAATATTATGAAAATATAAAAATACATTTTTACAGTAAAAATATTAGCAATACATTTTCATAGTAGAAAAAATTAGCAGCAATAAAGTTTTGAAAAAAAAAAAATTACCAAAGCTCCCAAGAAAATTAAATTTTGGCATTAAATGACCCATAAGGAGTTGATGTGCCGTTAAACAAACCAAGTATAGCATTCATATGAAAGTCTTGATCTGACTCAAGTTTTCAGGTTAATGTTTTAGTTTTGTATCAATTTGTGGTGTTGTGTAAAACTACTTCTAGCACAGCCTATTCTATGTCCAATGTTGTTTTTACTGAAGTGGTATAATAATGGTATTATGGTGTAAACTTACCTGAGAGATGGTAATGCTCGTCTGTTTCTGGATCAGTCAACTGACACAGCTGTTGCAAGAGAAGTGGGTACTTAAGGATGCGCTGAATTGGTTTAATAAGGAACGACTCCAGGGTACAGGAGTGTTGCTGTTTGGGATTTCGAGAAAGAAGGAATTCTTTTAAAGCTGCATTTGCATCTGTAAATAATGAAAAGACAATTTTTGTTGAATTATGATTTTTATTATCAAAATTGTTAGCAGTAAGATAGTTTGTTTTAAATTCTGTTATCATTTCTTTAAATATCTATAATTTGCCATATAATCCCTTTTGTATAATAGAAAAGTAGACCAGTTTTAAGATAAATGTACCTGTATCCTAATAAAAATAATATATAGAATAATGATTACAAAATATTAGGTTGAGTCATAAATAATTTCTGTTTATGTTTGTCAATTTTAATCTTCAAAAAATAAAGTAATCTTATTTTATTACATATTCACTATCATTTGCAGTCACTTGTTGCCATTTATCAGGCAACTCTTTGATAGCTTTTGAGTAAAATTTCTCAGTTTCTGATAGGAAAAAGTTTTTAAGAAACTCTTCAATTTGGTTTTCATTAGTTTTCCCAGTCAAAATATTTTGCAGTGATTGAAAAAAAGAAAATTTTTTTTAAATAAATTCACCTCAAGTAAGGCCACTAAGATACAAGGAGCTACTGGGAGTGGAAGAGAATAAAAAAAAGTTTAGAAGGAACTAGAAACCCAATCTTAAACAGGAAATGAGGGATAAACCTCTACCCCTGTTCAAAAGACCAGGGAGGAGTGTGAACCAAACAATAGATGAATCTATCTACTCTTATTGAGGAAAAAATAATAAAGAAATACTAAATAAAATTTCAGAGTTTAGACGGAGACAAAAGTATAGAGTTGAAGTAGATTTTAGAAGGAACCGGAAACACAATTGTAAACAGGAAAAACCTATACTCCTGTTCAAAAGACCAATTAGCATGTATGATTGGTTTCCAAAAACAAATTACTTATGACTCAACTGAATAATTAGCAAGAATAAAATTCTGACTTTTATACATTGGGGTTTTAAAATGCATAAAAATTTCATTGAATTTCAGAAATTAAAACCATTAGCAGTCAACATTATGCACAAGTATTACTTCTTTGATTGTATACAATGGCCCCTCAACTGCAGTAGCTAAGTTCTTTCAAAGATTTTAGCTTTTGCCATAGCAGAACATAATAACACAGCTATAAAATTCAAACATTATGTTAGTGACAGGACAAACTTTTACAGGCAAACTGTTGGCACTAAAAATTAAGAAGTGTACTTTGTTGGAATTATTATAGAAAAATCCAAAATCTTTAAAGTATCATGTTAAAAGAGGTGGAAATGTTAGAAAAGATCTTACCTGGATTAAGGATCTTTTGCGACCTTGAATGACTTGCACAGAAGGAACTGTACACCTTGAAATGGTTGGCATAATACAGAAAAGAGCCACCCAGAGAAAACAGAACACGCTGCAAAACAAAAAATAGGTTTAGTTTGTAAGTTTTTAGTATATCATGTTTTGTGGTCAAGGTAAAATAAGCCTACAGAAAGCAGTAAGACACTCTGCTCCTTTTTCTGAAATGTCGACAGATGCTGTCTAAACAATAAGCAAGCATTACTTCAGAACATTTCTTTGAATGTGAACTATGAATATTATCTTTTTCATTGCATTTTCTTAAATAATCTGGATTCTTCTTATTGCTGTTCATGTGATTTCTTAGTTTCCTCTAAATCAGAAGAGTGTTACACTAAAAGGTGTAAATGAATTTATAGTGATTGCTGAAGATGAATCAGCAATTATGAAAGAGTGTTCCATTCTGAATAACTGAGAATTCTTTGCTACAATGAAAAGCCGTCATTTATAATTACATCTTTTGACCATTCACTGGTATTTGAATGGTTTCTTAATATTTAAGCTTGGCTTAGTACAGTCTATGGCTAGACAGGGAGAATTAAGATAAATTTGTGTTGCATCAATGCTTCAAGTAGAATAGGCTTGCCTACCTTGAAAATCAACATTTCAAACTTTGGCATTTACCTGGGTTTGAACACTAACTTCTGGGGCCAATGGAGAAAAATTGAATTCTCAACCATGAAGCATTTCCCATAGCTATTGACTTGGCTTAGTTTAGTCTGGCACAGACATGAGTAAATTCACTATCTTAGCAATTGTCTAGTAAAACACATTTTGAAGTGGGTAATACTTATTCATTTTTCTACAAAAATAAAATACCATGTGTGTGTTGTTGTTTTTTTTTAAGCAGAACAGACCATACATATTTACACATGGGTAGGTGCAAAAGTTGCTTAGTGCTATCAGATGTACCTACTGACTATCTAATTTAGTGTAATGGGGAGGTACTGTCAAGGAGATGGATCTCCAGGAACTAACAAGTCTAAAATGCTAACTTTTATAAAGAGTGGTCTTAAAATGCATAACAATTTTAATGAATTTCAGAAATTAACCTTTAGCACTCAAGATTATTCAAAAGTATAACTTAGATGTTTAACCATGATGACCAGAGATTCAGTAAAAATATCAGTTCCTTTGCTACATCTTTACAACTAAATTTGTCTACATTCTTAACAGGTTGAGAAAATATTTGTACACATCAAAGAAAAAAAAAACAACAATTCAGACTTCATGCTTTTTTATGTAAACAAAATGAATTTAGATCTTCAGATTAGTTACGTTTTTATAACCCTGACTGAAAGTTATTCATTAGTCTTAAATAAGAACTTCTATCAGAGAAACTTATAATGAGGTGTTATATCGAAGTAAATTAATTCTATCTGAATTTCTTGTGATAAAGAAAATTCAGTCAGCTCAATTCCAGATAATTAATTTCAAAGACTAAACAAATAATTCTAGCGCAAAAACGATCATCAAAGGCATAATTTTGTGAATTAATTATCAACTGGCGGAGCACTAAACAACATTTCTATCAAAGAAAATCTTTAAAAATTACATAGTTAAAAATATGATAACAGTTGAAAACACTTTTCTTAATTCAATCATGTGAATATTGGTTGAATAATAGTGTTGTTTGTGACATATTTCTTTTAAAAAATATTGGAAATTGAAAACTGTCTGAGGATGCCAGCATCTGATGTTTGGCATATATATTTTTTTTATTTATTCTTATCTAATATTCCATCTAACAGTATGCTGTGTAGTAAAAAGGTACATGTTCTTTGGTTGATATTTTTTATTGATTTCAGATTCAATAAATATATAACTTGTTTATATCACTACTAAAAGTAGCAAAATCAATCAAAGGATTATAAAGTTTTTACAAAATGTTTTCTTACACTGAAATATTCTTTAAACTTGGATTGTTATTTTTTAATTTTTTTACAATGTTCACCGTGTGCAAGACCCAAGAGCCACTCAAAGTAGACGGTTATAGAGTAAGCAGTAAGAGGCAGTTTATGGGGTATGTGAGGATGATAATAGTTAACCCTAGATTTGAACAGGTTAAGATTGTAGTGTTTGGGGAAGCATCCTCTTGGGTGTCAGTTCCACAAAGTAGAGGTTTGTAGGAAGAAGCTGTTTGAGTGGCGCTCACCAGTGGAATACAAAGAAAACGAGGGTAGTTCGCTACAATAGACGTAGCATGGCAGGTCTTAGCCGTGAAGGTCAGAACTGGTGGAACTAAGGAATGTAGTTTCTCTAAACAATTTCCATGGAAATAGAGATAGAGTAGCAAGAGGCTTGCAATGTTTCATTTCTATTTCTATAAGGAGTTGTAATTCATCACCCACAAGGACGTGGACTCTAACGAGACTGAAAAGTGAAGACTGAGCAGTTCCTGCATATGTATGGCAGAAGTACTCTATTTTCAGCCTGATAAAGTTAATATGTGAAAACATAGGGGGAAAATAAGTTTGTCTAAGCCTGGAATTCTACATATTTTGATAAATTATTGGGACTTTTGAGGACTAGAAATGTTTTCACTCTTGTGTGTGTGTGTGTGTGTGTGTGTGTGTGTGTGTGTGTGTGTGTGTGTGTGTGTGTGTGTATATATATAATATATATATATATATATATATATATATAATAAAAAGACTTAAACACTAATATTCCATGGTCATAATTTATTCCATTGGAATCGTAAATACGATCCAATTCATCAGACCTACAAATTCAAAAAACCCCAGAAAAAAACGTGTTTTTTCTGTTTTCTTTTTGAATTCGTAGGTCTGATGAATTGGATCGTATTTACGATTCCAATGGAATAAATTATGACCATGGAATATTAGTGTTTAAGTCTTTTTATTATATCCTTACTCTGTCCTGGACATTGAGTTCTACCTGGATTCTATCCTCTTGGAATTATTTTTATACATATGTGTGTGTATGTATGTATGTATGTATGTATATATATTTATATTTTAGATATATGATTGCATATGTATGTGTATATTTACCACTAATATTATCTATATCTATATCTATATATATATATATAATCTCCAAATGAGAGAAAGAACAAATGGAGTGAAAATCCACAGTTCGTGGCATTTTAATGTTATACTGAAACAACATAAGTATATTTTTAATTCTGACCTTATGCCCTCCACATTAACTTTCGAAAGGAGGTAACGGTTTGTTTTTTAAATTTCCCTAAATCATTTTTATCACAAGTTATTTACCATTGCCTGAGGAAGTACAATCTTAGTACTGAAACATGAAAGTTTTTGTGTAGAAATGTAAAATGTTTTTATTATAATTTATCATAACAAATATATATATATATATATATATATGATCAGAGCATGAATTTGTTCATTTAGTTTAAATTTAGGATTTAGCAATTTTTATCAGGTTATTCTAGACTATTTCTAAAATAGCGACCTTGCTCCTCTACTACTATAACCTTGTGCCAGACTAAGCTAAGCTTAGTAAATAGGGTGCCTACTGTAGCATGATTAGTTAGCAAACCAATTCAGAGTATAAGTTCAATCTCTTATTGACTCACACAATTATCCTTGTACCATACAAAAGCAAGCTTAATAAATAGACACAATGTATTTATGAACATTTTGAAGTTTGGTATTCATCATGAGTTGCATTTATGTTTGCACAAATACCCTTGAAAAGATATAAATGCATCTCCTCTTCATTCCTCCATCCCCTGACTTGCCAGATAGATGGGCTAACTGGGCTCTCTAGTTTGGCAACCAGTATAAGAAAAGGTCAATACTGAATCTAAAATCAGTTGGGCATTGAGCTAGCAACGTCACCCTTTAAAAACCTTATTCTTTTTCTATGTGCAATGTCCATTCATGATGTTGACTATCATGGCTCTCCAAAATTTCTTGTCCTTTGTAGTTCTCAATAAATTTTGCCACTTTGTTATCTTTCCTTAATCTTGCTCTGCCATCCATTTACGCAAGCTCACTAGGTAGGTTATGCGTTCTTTCAATCTGTCCTGTGAGTATTAAATTTTACAAGCCCTCTATCCTCATTATATACCTTAGAAATTTTAACTCGTTTCCTGATGTTAAGTATAAGTGTCTATTTCTCTAACCCTACTTGCTAAAAAAGCCAAAGCAGCCACACATGGTTTAGTGAGGCTGTGGCCATATACCTCCACAGGAGATCTATAACATTTATTAAAAGTTCTTGCTGCTTGAAACAAAACAAAAAAAAATAAGAATAAAAATAATCTTAGGTCAGTCAGTATTTATTATTGCACATGTTCTGATATGATATTAAATAATATAAGACATAAAATACTATGAATTTACTTATTTTGTTGTTTCGAAGTAGATATTTTTTTAAAATGTAATTGATTTGATAATTTTCAAAATACATCATTTGCAATGTTAAATTTGAGATACCAAAATATATTCAGAATTTTTATCGATAACATTTTTTTTTCATCATGTAAAACATATTTTTAATATTTTTTTTCTTACATAAATTCAGATATGTTTATACAATCAAATTATGTGTATACATAAAATTATCAAAACATTAAATTTTGTCATATTTAAGATTTTTATTGAATATGCCTCATATTTTTGTTTTTTTTTAGATTTTTTTGTTTAATTAATTTGCATCGTATGTGTTCATATTTTTGATTTTATGAAATCATTTTCCTCTAAAGTTACTGGAACCACCACAATGAGGAAGTATAATTTTCAAGTAAGATCTAAGATTTCTGTAGATATCTATATATATATATATATATCTATATATATATATATACACAAACACACACACACATTTTTTTCTCACCCCTAAGTTTCATGCACAGTGTAATTGCTGATTGAAAACTGGGTAGTTTTCAATCAGCATCTGGTGATTGCATTGTGTGAGTTTTGCTACTGGTGAGGCAGGTAAAAAAAAAAATGTATATTTATTATTAATATAAATTATAGCTGTTATTACATATTGAGCACTATTTTATTAGCACCAGCTTTCAATGTGGTACATTTACACACACACACACACACACACATTTTATATATATATATATATATATATATATATATATATATATATATATAAAAAAGTTTCCTATATTCCTTTTTGTATTTCAGAGTTTTACTTATTTTCTTGTCCCATGGGACTTGGTCCTGGAGAAGATGGGAATAGAGAGGTTGTTGTGTACAACCATATAAGGAAATAAATAACTGCAATGGCAAATTAGCCTACCAAATAACTCAGCTACACATATATAATATGGGAGAGATTTTTCAGTCATTTGTTTTCATTTTTTTCTTAATAGTTGGTTTCTTAGTTTTTTTTTAATAGTTGGTTTCTTAGATGCCATCAAATATTGTAGACTCAGGTAGTGAGTTTGATCCTCATGAATATCTAAGATATATTTTTCCTATGGCTTTGTGCCAAACTTAGCTACATTTTAGTAACTAATTAATAATTATATCTGTTAAGTATCTGATTTATTTGTGATTTTAATTAACTTGTTTAAAATAAAATATTAGGTATTCTAAACTTTTAATTGCTTAAGCACAAAATATTTCAAATAATACCTATTTGTTATGGTCACACAACCACCTAACTTATTTTCCTTTCTTTAACCACAAATGTTTAAATTACTGATTAGAAACCAGCAAACTTAAATGTATTAATAACGTTTTTTCTTTTTACAATATGTGAGCATATTCTATTTAACTATTGATCAAGATTTTAATTACTTTTTTGTTTTTACTAATACTCATTCAGAAAAAAACAATAATATATTATACACCTATATCTTAGTTGACAGCAAAAGAAACAATTTTATTTCAATATTTAGAAGCAAATTTTTTGCAATAAAATGATTATACATTTTTAAGAGAGCATATATATATATATATAACATTTTTTCAAAAATGAGTATTTAATGTTCAGTCAAGTGTTAACCAACTGCATTCACAGACAGTAGATTTTTTTAAAAGAATAGATAGATGCATAGTTAGAAAAAGACAAAGCTCAAGTAAGTTCCTAAGACATTTGCAGCTATTTACTATGCTTATCGCCCAAAGCAAAACAGACAGAAATCACTTTCATATTATATTAAATCATTATTAAAATCAATGTGATACAATTTTGTTATTTCCTAAAAAAAAAATGGGCCTATAGCTATTTTATTGTAAACACATGGTAGCTTAAGGATATTTTTCTCATGTGGATATAGGAATGAACATTTCATACTTCAATACAATCTTCAGACCAAGTTCACTACTCCTTTAGCAGACTGTATATAGAAGGGGCTGTGTATATAGGTCACTAAGGGATTAAGACAAAGAGAGGAAAAGGAAACAAACCCTTTCCAGTTTCTTTTGTTTAAAGCTAATGCTGATGGTTATTTACAATCATGACATCTAGATTGCATATTTATGCTGTTTGGATGGCTGGAGGAAAAGTGTCTGTAAAATTTCTAGTTTTGACCTCAATTGCTTAAATATATAATTATATATAACACTTGGACTGATGATGGCATTGAAACATGAAACAGCAATCAACATTGCATGTTGACTGTCAATGTACACTGTCTATATCTATAAACAGTCTTGAGTGTTCTTCTAAAAATAAGCAAATTTTAAACAATACATAGTTGAAAATATGGATAAAATTTGACAATGATAAGGAACAATAAGGAACAAAAAGAAAATTTCAATAAATTTTATATGTTTTCCTATTTATTTAGCATTGTCTGAAATTATGAGTGGAATGATTCATTTAATTTTATTTAAAAACTGAAATATAACTAAAAATCATTCCACTCAAAACATTTCTGATAAAGCTAAATATATGAAATTTATAAAGATTTCTTTCTTGTTCCCCATTGTAATTTATACATAACAAATTTGTATTTACTATAATATTGCCCACAATCAACTTAATCTAAGTTTTTTTCTTGACCAATAATGATCCTTCCTTTTTTTATACTTCCTTGAATGAAGCTTTGCTTGTTTTATGTTTGAAAAATAACTATTTTTAAAAAGGAAAAATTTCATCACTTATTTAGGAAACCTAGAACAGTGGAAAATTGTTGCATATAGTGATGCCTCTTTTGCCAATTTAACAGATGGCAGATCATCAGGGGGGTAATTTACTCTTTTTGGTATGAAGTAACAGTAAATACAAGCCGATTGCTCGGCAATCAAAACGTATTAAGGTTGGCAAAAGTAATCTAGCAGCTGAAATTTTAGCCATGGTTGATGATACAGATGATACCTTTTTATAGAAAAGTTTTATTAGAACTGTTGCAATTTGAAGATTATGGTGATGATGTACAAATCATATATAGAACAGACAATTCTTGTCTCTATGATAAGGTACATTCATCAACACAAATTTTGGATAATAGTAATGGGTATTTTGAGAGAAATGATAGAAAATAAATTTTAGAACTCTCTTGGATATCAAGGGATGTACAAATTGCAGACTCTTTAACAAAGACAGGAGTGCAATTGTTCAAGATTCTTGGGTTCATATCAGAGTCTAAGGAATCCTCTGTGTAATGAATCTACATTCTCCGATCTTTTTTTGTCAAGGCCAGTAGCAAGTTCCCAAATTTGCATTTCTTTCTTCCAAATATTGTATTTGTGTTTAAAATAGGTGGAGGCATAAATTTGGAACCATTATGTTGGCCAATGCACTCTGTTATCAATTTAAATTAAGAAACTCAGATAAGTGATTCTTTATTCTTCATGTGGATTCCCAGTGAAACATGGCTCCTCAGCACTTCTGGGTAAGAGTGTCCCTTCCTAGCGAGGAGATGTCCAAGAGATGCACCTTTTGAAGATTAATACAAATTTCTTTTTATTGTTTTATTAATTTAATGGTAATCTTTGTGGTTCTGCTACTGTTATAGAATAGTTTGTAATACACAAAGCAAAAATTATTAGAATCAGTAAAATTGTGAATGTGTGGATAGTGTAATGGTTAGCAGCTCAGAATGAGAAATTGGTAAGCTGAATAATTATTCAAAATTTAGAAGAAAGAAAACCTTTCATAAAAATATTACAGTGTAAAGCTATCAAATAATTTATTCCTGAAAATATTTCCTTGTATCAAAATCAGATCATTGAAAAATATCACCTGAGAAAATTATTTTCCGTTTCTGACTGACAATATTGCAGCTAAAAGAATTCTGCTAAACTGTTATGTCTTAATAATATCTGTAATGATATTTACTTACATGTGTAAAAAAAAAGATAATATAATAAAAAGAGGTTTCTGTCTGAGAAAAGACTATGAAATAATTTGTTTGAATAAAAGGCAGAATGTTATTACAGTGCTGTAGACATAGGTCGTGATGAAAAATGGTGTTTGAGAAGAAAGGAAAAAAAGAAAGCATTATTTGAATTTTAGTTTTTGAGAGTTATTTTTTTAAAAAATTAGTTTATGGCTTAATTGGTTAACAGCTAATATATCTTATTTTCTTCTTCAGCCTGAGAGTAAAGAAAAGAATTTAAAATGATTTAGACTTAATGAGTCTTAATTTAAAGAAGTAAAACACATATTTTGTCAAATAATAAAATTAAGATTGAAATAAATGACATTTCATTCATGAGGCTCTAAAAGGAAAATATAAAGAAAATTTAAGTTAGAAATTCTGAAAAATAATTTTTTAAAACTTATATTATGCAGAGCTTCTTTTTGTCTTTCAAGATATTACTTTCTTCTCTCAAATTATTGTTATATAGAATATCATATTGACTATTTTATTATTGCAGAATCTAAAAATATTTCTTTTAATACTTTTCCTAAAGTTAAAAAAAATATCTAATAAAGATTCATGTTTACCAAAATGTAAATGTCATATTTTAAAGGATGCTTAGAACTTTACACATTTATATATTATTCCTGGTAAAAAATTATGGAACCCCTACATTTAGAGAATATACACTTTTTTACTTTGCAGCAGATTAGAAAAAAATCTGATACAGCACAATTTTTGTTTAATACCTGAACGTCTTGGTTTAATGAATTATACCTCAAACCAATTAGATTAATTAATTTCATGTTTTTCCAGATCAAATTGATAAAACAATTATGAAATCACCTAGTAATTTGCATTTCTGATACAAATGTTAACAAGTATCTAAATATGCATATTAACTTTGAGTTAAGAGTGCTTGCAGATCTTAATGAGTGGTCAGACTCGACTAATTGAAAGGAAATATGGCTCTGAAAGGAGAGCTGCCAATTGAAACAATTATAAAAATTCATTGTAAAGGAAATCCATCATGGAATGTGTCAGAAGATGTTGGTCGTTTCCAGTCAGCTGTGATAACAATATGGAAAGATTATAAACAGAAAACAAATGGAAAGCTCAAAGCAGTACGTCTTGAAAATAGAAGATGCACAGAAAAATAAATGGGCAAAAGCAAGAATCAGTTTGTGATAGAGCTGTAAGAAATTGGCTGAATGAAATTGGTCTTTCCCCAATGAAAACCAGCCTCAACACCTGAACATAAGAAAACAAGTTGGCTACAGAGAAGCAATCATAGTGTGGATGATTAGATGAAAATGATGTTCAATGATTACTCATGAATCTGTATTGGCCAAGGTAATGTTGCTGGGACATTTGCTTTCATTCCAATGAAACACAAAGGTGACTACAAATTTACCCACTCATTTATAATATGAGATTGCATGTCATGTAAAGGAACTGCAGAGATGACGATCATTACCTGAACAGTCAATGCACAGGTGTACATGGAAAATTTGGACACTTTTCTCATTCTATCAAGAGAAAATTAGAAAGGCATATGTCCAGCGAACAGTCTTGATGTCAGTGGTGGAAATTAAAAACAATAACCCATAACAAAGCTCTGTTAATATTCAAGAAAATTGGAATCAACTTCATGGAGAATATTTCTTTATTAGTGAAATCCATGTCTCAAAGAATTCAGACCTTTTATAAGAGCTTGCAGAGAAACAACAAAATATTAATTATTATTCTCTACCCAACCCCCAAAATTTTTCCTCTACTTGGTCTGGAAAAAAATGTACTATTTAAATAATTTAATCTAATTTGTTTGTTGTAGTATATTTCATGAAAACTAGAATGTTTATGTATTAAAACTTGTTTTACGTCTGATCTGTTACCTTATTTGCTGCAAAGTGAAGGAAAAAAAACTGGATAAATGTTCTCTAAGTGAGGTGGTTCCATAATTTTTTATGAGTGGTATATAAAAAAATTAAAATTCTGTGTATACATTGCAGTACGTGAAATCATACAAGGTTAATTTTAAATAAATTCATTATTTTTTTCTGTATGGACAAACATTTATCAATAGTGTCATGTTTCTCTTTCAAGTAATCTCAAAACAATCTGTTTAATGCATGAACTTCCAATGTCATGAATTTAAGAATTCAGTTGCAAATCTGTTTTAAGATTTAATGCTTGATCTTAAAATATACTGAATTATATTTTGTCACTGTTGAAAAATTAAAATCATATAATAAAATGACAAAGTGTGAAAATACTACAGTCAACTATATTATAACAATCTAGTTATTGTGCTAATATGGCACAAACAACATTTTACAGCACAATTTTTGTTAGTGCAGTAATGTTAAATTGTTCTAATTTGGAAAACAGTGATTTCCAGTCAAATTGGGCCACCAGTTTCCAAGTAATTATTAAGTATAACTGGAAAAAATGTCCATGGGAGATTATTTTAGTTCTGTTAACATAACTAAAAAAATGTCCATGGGAGATTATTTCAGTTCTGTTAACATAACTATCTTTTATACTAAAGTTTATCCAATAGAAGGCTCAAGAGTAACTTATGATATGAGGTGTGTGATATGTGTATATAGAAGAAAGTGATAATTATGCAGATAAGGAGGATAGTGACTGAGCCTTAACTTGAACAGGTCAAGATTATATTGTTCAGTGAAGCATCCACATGGGAAGTTGATCCACAAAGTAAAAGTTCTTGGGGGGGACTTCCTCCTTAAAAATGGAATACAAAGGAAATGTGAATGATTTGACTCCATGCACATAGCAGGGTGTGTCGTAGTCGTAAAGGGCAGAACTGATGAAACTAAAGAATAGACCTCATGATAATATTTGCCATGGAAAAATAGTGATAGAGTAGCAACAGGTTTGCAATGTTCTCTCTGTGGGAATGAAATTGCAGAACCATATTCCCTGAAGTTTCTTGAGAAAATAAACAGGGAAGAACCCTTGACTAGTGCACTTTTCTCTTTTGGCCAGTACAATGCCTTAATAATAATTAATTATATAAATAAAAAAAGAATTTTATCATTGCTGAACCTACTAATAGTGACATTGAAATGATTTTAATAAAATTATCTTCCACTGGAAAATATACTTCAGTTTGTATTTTAAGTTACTTTTCTTTTTTTTGGTATAATAATTGATAACATATTTATTGCCTAAAATTCTTTTGTGAGGAAAAGAATGAATTTTAAAAACTTGATTTTGTTTTTAAGTCACTATTTTCTAACTAAAGAGACAGCTCATTGAATATCACTTATCTGATACCAGTGATTGAACTGTAAACGTCATAGCCTGATGTTTAATACTCTCACCCCTAAGCTATCACTCAAAATATATACAAAGAAGTAATCAAAAACTAAAAATACATGCTTCCTCTTTTCATCATAACTGATGAAAACATGAAAATGTTGTGTACTTCTCAGATGAGAAAAATTGTTTCAAAAGATTTTCACAAAAGTACGATGTAGAAGTTGAACAGAATAATGAACAAAGTTAATTGATGTATACTACAATGGAGAATGTTATTTTAAAAAAAAACATGCCACAAAAAACTATTTAAAAATACTCAATATTTTCATTTTTTTTTTTTTTACTTTTATGTTGTATATTCAGAATGAATTTGATTATGAACTGACATTAGGTTAAATATTTTCAGCCTGAAATTTTTTTTATAAATAAAAAATATTTGAGAAGAAAATATTCTTTGTAGTCTTTTTTTTTTAATTAAATATTGTCTTTAGCATGAGAGTAAGAAAAAATAAAATTATATTGAAAAATTAAAGATGACTTAACAATTATATATATAAATATTGTCTAAAACCTTAAGAGTCACTACCATTTTAATCTTTGTTCAGACAATTGAATTCATTTGTGTTGTTTCCATAACATTTTACCTTTATCCATTTTAGACTTCCTCTTAAGTAAAGTTTTAATGGAGGAGAAAGACAATAATAAACTTCCATTTTTTTTTTAGGCATAATTGTAATTAATGTATGAATCCCTATTCATAGTTGGGATAAGAGAATGATCTTGAATAGAAAAACAAAATCATCTACTAAGTGTTTCAAGAAATAGGAAGTAAAATAAAACTTTCCAAAACAAAAACTGTGATCTGGAATTGGAATTAAAGCAGTGATAGCATATAATCTGAATCCATCATAAAAATTCAGGATGTGGAATTAGTAAATACTAAACACTTCAAATAACTCAGCATATGGATCAGTTATAATTTTAGTCTAGGAGAAAAGAAAACTGAACATAGAATAGGTTGCACCAAAAGTATTTTCATCCATCACTGCAAATTACTACAAAACAAGAACATCAACCTGAAAATTCAAATCATGTTCTTAAATAACCTTGTCAGATTGAGACTTTCATATGGATGTCATGGCATCAAACCTGTTCAGAAATATCTAAATTGTCAGGTGTATACAACTGCTTCCTCAGATCAATGGTTAAAAAAGGCTTTGAGCGAGTGAAACCTGAAGGTCTTGGTAAAGATCATCCTCCTCTGAACATTATGGACTGGTGCTACAGATTCACAAAGAACTGTATCAAATAACAGCAACCACATCACTTGAGGACTACCAACAGCAGCAACAATTAAATGTATATCACATGTAACTCAAAGAGAAAACTATGACATAGTCAAGATGTTAATATTCCCCACTACGTCAAATAAAAGGTTAGGAAGGAAATTCTCATCAATATTGGAAAGCAAGTGATAACTGCTACTGAACTTGAAAAACCTGTTTTCCTGAAAAAATTTTCAAGAGAAAGATTTTTATAAATTTAATTCAAAAGCAGTACTGAATACCAAATGTTTCCTTGTAGAGTAATGACTGATGTTACCATTACCATAGAGGATGTAGAGCACTTTTAATACCCCTGCCAAAAAAACATAACTGAATTTTAGTTTTAAACATCTCTTTTACGTTAAAAGGCTAGTTTGTTGTATTTTAAGTCAGATAAGGTAATTTGCATTGTTTCCTTGAAATTGAGACTGTTGTTAAGTCAATTGGAGAAATTAGAAGATGATGAACAGTGACATAAACAGTGCAGCTACAGTACACTGTATTCTCTATGTTAGAGGGGGTAGCTATAAATGTATCTATAGTATTTGAGGATATAACTTCAGAATAGCTTCTCAAACTAACAACACACTAGAGTTGCACTATTATATAAGAAGAATTTGACAATACATCCCATGCAAATTTGGAACACAATATAAATAAGAAACCAATAATTCCCTTTGAGTCAAGAAACATAAGTCATGTCTAAAAAGGAGGGATGAAAATCTGGTATGGCTGATTATATCTCAAGAGAAAAGTGGTGCACATTACTCATGAGGTCCCAATAGCTGATAGAAAACTGAAATGGCATATGTTCACTTGTTGTAGAAGTCTGTCTGGTACAGATTTTGATGTGGTGCAATTTTCTTTTCTGAACACAAAAGGGACTAAAGGAAACATTGATTAATTTAGAATCACCTAAGTTACATGAGGTGGGAGTGATTAATATTGTCTAACTATTTCAACTTGCTTAAATAAACTTGATCCAGTTAATAAAGAAGCAACCATTTTCTGCCACTATCTTGTCATAAAAATAAAACCCTTTCCTTCCTTATAAAGTTGGAAAGTTGTAGAATGGATCTACAAGGAATGGATCTGAGGAAAGTTGTAGAATGGATCAGGAAAAATGCTACAACATCAACTAGATAAGATTGAATTCAATTTTCCAAATAAGACTTTAAATAGAAAAAATATATACATGTATATGTTTTTTACAAAGCAATGAAATTAAAGCTAGAAATAGATAGCCTTTGTCAGTTTATATCCAAAAATTAAATGATTAAAAAGTGAACAGAAAAAAAAGAGTAACAATGAACTGTGAAAAAAAAGTAAAATGAACCCCCACCAAAAAAAAAAAAAAAAAAAAATGAAAGCAAACATATGAACAATGCAATACTACTGATTATTAAATATCTGAGATACACACAAACAAAGTACTAATAATACATGGAAGCTAACAGTGATTTGTATCTTCTGGTGTCAAACATCATTCACCCTGGTTCTTTAAAGTTTTTTTGTTTTTTTATTATCAAAACAGTGAAATCCATTGAGAGTGAGAAATGAATTTTTGGTGAGGTACATAAAATTAATGAAATAGTGCAAAGAAAATGATATACAATTCTAAATATAAAAATATCCAAAATTCCTCATAAAAATAACACAAAAATGCTTTTTTTTCAAATGTGTCTGATTGCTTATTTTAAATTGTCTAAAGACTTGTCCAATCTGAATAGACTCCATTTGCAAAAAGTTGAGTTATTATATTCAACAGGAAAGTTAAATGGAGACTGTAATACAATATCTTTTGAAAATTTGAAAAAAAATTATTTTGATAGTATTTTACATTATAGGCATTGGTACTTGAAAGAAGTTACTAATTATCAAGTTGTATAACCTATAATTTTAATGAATATTTATAAAAGAATTTAGAAAGGAATTTTAAGTGTTAACTAAATTAGGATTATCCTGTTCAGCTTTTTAAAAATTCTCCAAAATATATTTCTTGGATGTTTTATAAAAATGATTTTAATTTATATTTCATATATTTGCAAGTAACACATGAAATAAAGGAAGATTCAAAATGTCAAAATTCATTGGCTTTAACTTAGCTTTCTCATGCATCTTAAAAATTTGGTAAAAAGATATTTTAAACAAATGTAACATCTTTGACCAAGTTCTGAAGGGTTGGCATACAATCTTAACATGGTTGACAGATGTAGTTTCTTACAAATATCTTCCACAGATTAATCAATTTTTTGTACTTTGGTAAAAAACATGAATCAATATATTTTAATTATTTTAAGAATTTCAAAAATTATAATTAGGAAGACACAATTGAAAAGAAGTTATTTTGAGTTTTTCTTGTCAGGAAAAATTGATGTATTGATGATGGAAAGATGAAAAGAAATATAGTCTAAATGATTTATCAGGTGATAGAGCTTATAATGGTAAAAGACAAATCACGGTTTCTGTACAATAAATACAATACACAATATTGGTGAATTTGAAAAAAGAAAAATGAAGATGAGGATAACACTATTTTTAAAAAAACCAACAAAACCCTCAATTTTGAAAATGGCTGCAAAGGGAGATAACTAGTGAAGATGACTGATTAGAACAATGTCACACACACAAAAAAAGTATATTACAGCAGTAGCAGCAGCAGCAACAGCAGCAATGAGCAAATTCAGTGTTTTTTTTCTGTTAAAATTGGTAGTTGAATGAGAAAATAGAAAAAAATGGGGCTGCGGAACAAGCAAAAGTTTCAAGGGTTTCACACCAGGGACAAATCATGCAAATGGCAATGTATCTCACTCAACAGTTAATAATGTTAGTACGTACCCTTAGTTCCTCATCCTAGAGGGACAAACACACAGCAAAGAAAAACAATGAGTCAAGAAAGAATACATTTAAAAATAAATTTAAAAAATATTACTGGAAAAAAAAATAACAAAAACTGCAATAACAGAAAGTAATGAAAATACATATAAAAAGATATAGAAAAAATTATTTCAAAGTCAATTTATTGATTAAACCCAGCTTAAACAGTTAATTAAAATTAACACATCAACCAACTGAAAACATTAAATGGCTTTGTTATTTTATAAATATTTAAGGATGAGCTGTTCTATTAATATAATGCTCTTGAAAAAGTTTTGGAAAATTTCTCCTAACGCTTAAAACTCAAAAAATATACTCCCAATAAAGCAGGAAAGTAGACATGGGTAGCAATGATTGGAATTTTTGTCATTATTATATAACAATTATATTTTTGGTAAGTTTGTCAAAATAAAATCCAATTTTAATCAACAAGTCAATAAAGCTTTGATTTCCCAAGTGTATTTGTAATTATTTAAAACTAGATAGCTGCAGTCCATGATATCATGGGTAGGATTTATGAATACCTTAAGAACCAAAGATTTTTTTTTCTTCATTTTCATACTCCCCCTTCCCATTTATATATGTATGCTCAAAATAGGATATTCAGAATTCTCCAGAGACTAAACAGCATCACTAGAAAGCAGGTTTTAGTCACATTAGTGTGCAGGGGACGAAATGAACACAAGGCATGAATTTCAAAAAAGGCTATGTTACATAATTAACAATTTGTCACTTAAGTCTATTGTATTTGTTTAACATATCCAGAACCAAAAAGACTAACATTTCTATTACTTTCCCTGTTTAGTATCAAATGACATTAATTATATATACTGTTTTGAATTTTTGAAATTCATGTTTTCATTTTTGTGTTATTTACTATTCGGTCTCTATGTTCAGTCATTTGTTTCAAATAAAAAGGACAATCTGGTTTTTTAAAAAAAATGATTCTTTTCTTGTATAACCGGCCCACTTCTAAACTGATGTTTCATTTAATTTGAATTCACAGTATATGGAAATTTGAATTCGCTCTAATAATTACATATACAGTGACATACTTAAAATGTATAGGAAGTAAGCAGATGCTAAAATGTCTGTTGTACATTTAAAAATGCAAACAGCTATAGCAAATATGAATTTTAAAAGGTGATAATTTTTAGATTTATCTATGTTCTATAAGAAAATTTATTTTAAATATTAATTTCAAAGGCATATATAATGTACAGAGGTTAATATTAGCTTCCTTCACAGAAAAATTTGTAATAGACCATTGTTGAAGTATTAGCCTTGGTGCATGAAGGTGAAAGTCATTCATAAGACTATATCAGCATAACATTTAAAATTGGAATTTTATGATTCATATACTTTTAAAATTTTTTAGGCACTTTATCTATATAGTGTGCATTGAAAATCAGAAATAAATAAATTATCAGTGTTTGGGTATAAATGCAAGTCAGAATAGGGTTATTATATATATAATTAACACTTTTTGTGAGGATCAGAGTATCTGTGCACAATGCCTTGGATTAGAATGTAGTATCTGTTCTATTTCTTCAGCCATGTTCTTGCTTCAGGCAGTTTACTGCAAAACTTAAAACAAGTCTGGCCCTGGAGATTTCAACTCTGCAGCAGCACCTCCTCAATGACACCAAAAGGGAAGTGTCAAAGTATACTAATACTTTCATGATACTGGTTACTTCAACTGGGTAACTTTTGTCCTTTTTGCTGATGAAAACTGTGGCACTAGCTTCTATCTGCCATGTCCCTTCAGAATATTATCAACCATGGCTCTCCACAATTTCCTGTCCTTTGTAGCTCTTAGTAAATTTTGTCATTGTGCTTTCTCTCCTAAACCCTGTTCAGCCATCAGTTTACACAAGCTTGTTATGTAGGTTATTTAATACTTTGCTCTTGCCTTCAGTATATCCTGTAAGTATCTAATTTTCCAAGCCCTCCTTCCTCATTATGTACCCTAGAAATTTCAACTCTCTTTCTGATTTTAAGTATAATGTCCTTTTTGTTTCCATTTTCTCATTATTGCTCACATATTCAGTCCATGATATCCTTCTGTTGCATCAAGTCTTTTCTTTGTGTGATGAGATTTTCCTGCATTCACTGCCATATAGGAGGAGTGACATTATGTAACAGTACAGTACACTTTTCTTTGTTTCTGTAAAAATTTTCCTGTCTCTTACAACCTATATAAAGAAGTGCTGAAAAATTATCAGCCTGAGCCTCTTCTCCAAATCTGACTAAATAACAAAGTGAAAATTATAATTATGATGATAAAGAAATTTAATAATTATAATTATGCTTATAGAAAAATTAATTCTTTAATTTTAACTTTTAGAAAAATTTTCATAATAAAGCAATTGTTTCTTCTACTTGAATAAAATAGCAAAACTTTTAAAAGAAAACTTAATTTACAGCTCATCCCTGTTAATTGCTTCCTTAATTTTAAATTGTTCATTGCACTGGAGATCAATTATACTTATTCTGGGTTAATCAACATTTAAAAATGAAGCAAACCAAAAGAATACATTGGAAAATTATATGGTTTCTAATGAAGCTAAGTTAATGTAATTTATTTCCTCTGGCCAAAAGATATAATTTTTATATTTATTAAATTACAAATATTATTGTTTATAATTAAAAATACCTTGTGAAACAAACACATCTTAGAATAAGTAAAGTATGCACATTTTAAATTAATCTTCAGTTAAATCAAATAATAAAGTTTTGTGGACTTCTGTTTCCACAAATCAAACTCCAAACCTCAAATTTGGTTGTCTGTTTTTATGATTAAAGTACTTCTAGTATTTGTAGTCATTTTTTAGTTTATATGATATAGTATTTTAATCTTATGGAAAACTCCTGTTGTATACAAAAATGATACAATGAATTTATATTGAAATATGGCTTCATGTTTACATTTCTGATCTAAAAATAAAACCGTAAAGCATTAATTTAGCAATACATTTTTATATTTAAAACTTAGTTATATTGGACTAAAATTATTTTAAAAATTACTGTTAAAGTGATTATTTTTCATAAAACTCAGTTTATCTTCTTTTTTCAGACATACTTGAAATAATTATTAAAAAAAGATAATGGGTTTTTAACTCACAAGCAGATCATAAAACAATGTTGGTTATTTTAATAAAGGCATAAATTTTTTATTGCTTGATTACAGTGACAAATACATTTGATTAAAGTGCTTTTATACGTTTTTTTATATTAATTTTTCCAAATAGTGAGTACTTAAGTAATTGCAATTCTTTTGATTACTTAAATTTGCACAATTTTATTAAAAATGATTTTTATCTACACTTGTGAGTGACATAAAATATCACAAACATGTTACAACATCTTACTAATATTAACTGCAAAAATTTAGTATTTGTTTGTTTTTCCACTATTGAAGTGAAGTGTTAATGTTTGCAAAAATCAAAAATGAATAAACAGTTATAATCTTTTTTCTTCTTATGGATTATTTACACTTGAAAACTTATTATTGTAAAATTAACTTTGTAATTTAGTTAGCTTTATAAAGTTTAAAAACAACTAAGCTTTATTCAAATTATTTAAAAAAAAAAATATCTCTTTACCTGATATGAGAACATCTGTATTTTAAAATTATTTACATGATATATTTTATACTGTCCTAAAATAATCTGGATAGAGTTATTGAAAAATGTTCTAATAATTTACAAAATAATATTTGCTATTTGTTATTTTGTGATTACTATTTTATGTTAATATATATTTTTCTTAATTGCTTTTTTTTTTTTTGTTATGAATTATTTTTTAATATATCTATTTTTATTGCATTAATAAAAAAAAATAGTTAATATATTCTTAATTCGCAGTTATATGTTTGTCTTAGGGCTTCAAAGAGATTATCATTTTTTTTTTTCTAAACATGCTTAATGTTATGGCTTCTAGAGTCTGTATGATATTCTTACATTTTCTTTGATTAATGTTGCAAAACATTTGGGGGTAAAGTCTTTGCTATCATTAGAAACCATATAGAATAAGACAAATACCAGTAAAATCAAACTTAACAAAGAATAAACAAAAAAAATCAGGAAATAAATTGATAAAAAAACAGAAAAAACAAATGAACAAACAAAAAATACTGAAGAGTATAATGTAAATATATACATTATTGAAAGAAATATGACCTGAAAATTTCTAGAGAACTAATGCAAATCACGTAAATTTATGGTTGAGATTTGATAGATTTGTAATTTCAAGTATTCTTATTTTATGTAGCTCATATTACAGAAGGGCATTTTTTGAGAATTATTTCAGCGCATGATATTAAATTAGGCTTAGAGAAACATTTTATTTTTTAAATCAGATGTAAGCAGTTTTCTTTTTTAATACCATGTCTCTTCAAGATGTAGGCAATCATGACTCCCTATAGTTGTTATGCATTCTTGGGAAAGGTAGTGGAGTAGTTTCCTGTTGCTTTCTCCTGGTTTGGAATTCAGAATTTTCTTTCTCTTAGACTTGTTGCTACTCTAGGCTATGTAGATCAGCTTATCCTGTCTTGAACCCTTACTTTTGTGTTCTGTGGGGAGGGCATTGAATGCAACAGATTAGCCCAGAATTTGAACTTGGCTTGCAATTTCACTTTCCATGCCAATATTCACTACACTACATGGAATGGATTTAAGGATTTAAAAAAAAAAATTTGATCTTTCTAAAGAGATATGCAGGGTGAGGAGGTGAAAGTTTCTCAGTTTGACACACTTTGCAAAATCTGATGAAATAATCAAACATCAGATGTATTATTTTTCTCATGCCAAAGAACTTTTCAACACCCCCTTGTAAAACCAATAAGTTGAAAATCTTAAGAAACTAAGTGATTTTGTAAAATTCTTCTATGTGCGAGTCATGATTGCCAATGTCTCTTCAGGACATTGGCAATCATGACTCGTCACAATTTCCTATCGTTGATAGCTCTTAAAAAATTTTGTCTTTTTTTTCTATCTCTCCCAAACTCTGCACCATCATCCATTTATTCAAGCTCACCCGGTAGGTTATGCGTTGTTTTCCTCTCACTCCCTCTTGCTTCCAATATGTCTTGTGAGTATCAAATTTTCCAAAACCTCATTTCTCATTATGAGCCCTAGAAATTTTAAAAATCTGTCCCTGATGTTAAGTATGTGTCCTTTTTGTTTCCATTGTCTCTAAATCTTTATTGTTACTCATATATTTGGTCCATGGTATTTTCAGCACCCTTCTGTAGAACCACATTTCTGTTGTTTCAAGTCTCATTCATCTTTGAGGAAATTGTCTAGCTAGCATTCACTGTCATATGGGAGGATTGATATTACATAACAGTTCAGTACTCTTTTCTTTGTTTTTAACAAAATTTTCCTGTTTTTTTAATACTCTACTTAGCTTTTGGAAGTCATCATTTGCTATTCCAATGTGCCTTCAGATTTCGGTGTCACACTTTCCATCCTTTGTTAAAACACTCCCCAGATATTTAAATTGTTGTACTTCAGTTGATTTCAGTATCTTCAATTTGTAATATGCATGTTGGGCTGTTCCTTTTGCTAACAACCATCTTCTTGTAATTGATGTTTAATCCTTTCTTCTTGCTTTCCTTCACTATGTTCTGTGGCAGCTTTTCCAATTTACAGAAGTTAACATTTTGAACTTCAATTTTTGCTTCTGTAATCTTGAAATATTTATCATGTAATATATTAGAGAAATTTTCTAAAGTATGCTTTATAGGTCCCAAGCCTGACCTTGGCATGGTGTGATTTGATGGGGGTGCAAATTATATGTTGTAAGACATCTTTTTCATTCATTACTTATATATGTATGGTTACAACTTTCCAAGGAAATACTTCTTCATATTCTGCCTAGCAAGGATAGATGGGAATTTCTAAAATGTTTGTTGCTGAACAATATTTTATTAACTCGGTCATTTTCTAATTCTATTTTCAAGAATAATTAAAATAATCAAACTATGAACATTGTATAGTTGAGGTTTGGCAACATAGAACACACAAATTCATGTGACAGTAAGCAATGATATAATGAAAGAAAAAAAATAAAAGATAAAACAGAAGTCTTACAGATTTTTTTCTTTTCTTTTCAAAATGGTGATACTTTTTTTTTTTTTTTTGTTAGATTTTGTGGCATTAAAGAGAATGTAAATTGTTTCTGATGATGTGAGAATGACTAAGTGAAACATTAATATAGAAATGTAGACAAAATATGATAAGAATGAATGCGAAAAATCATTGTGTTGCAAAGAAAAAGAGAAAATAACTGAGTTTTCTTTAATCCATTTTCTCATTTTGTTTGGGGTTTTGTACCATCATTTATAAATAAAACCTAAATAGTCAGTTTTATACATTTTTTTTTTTTTTTTTAAATGAAGAGGTCATGGTTTCTATTTAGAGAATTAAGAACACCTCAGACATTTTACTGATTTTTATTGTCTGTGATTTGTTAAGACTAATTTCCCTATCATTTGTCTTTCTCCCTACCACCTTTCTTTTCTGTGATATTTTAACAAACAAAAGATACCCAAGAAAGGTGAGGAGGGGGTACATAATCAAAGATAAGGAAATCAATAGTCTGAACAAACTGTATACAATAATTAAAACACCTTGTCTAATTCGGATAAAAATTACTGCTTTTCTTGCAATTCATCAAATATTAGATTTTGTTCTATTGATGTATTCATTCTTTGTGTCCATGACGTACATTTTGCATGCAGATGAATTGCTTATCTAGTAGGGTGTAAAATAGTAAATGAATAAATATCTAATAATTTTTAACAGAAATTTTAGGAGGAAACCAGAAAATATGATTATTTCCCTTTGCTTTCAAAGTTTCATTTTGAATGTAATAGTTTCTATAAAATTTAGAAAATATTTTATCTTGATCAAGGGGTACTCTTTTGAAGTAAAAATACTTAAGAATTAATCTCACAGAAGGAAAATACAACTAATGGCAAAATACTGTGTAATACTAAATACAATTAGATGGAGAAGAATTGTTTAGGTTATATAAGCTAAAACAGATCAGCAGGAGAGAGAGAGAGAGAGATTTCTTGTATTTATACACATTTTTATTGATCCTGAATTTATATCTTTATTACTAACGACTTAACTCTTTTGACTTAATGAATTCTTTTACCTTTTTTTACTTTTTAAAATCATTACCTATATAATGATTTTTCTCTCATTCAAAATATGAGAGAAATCATTTTAAATCGTTACACATAACAATTTAAAATTATACAATAAAAAAAATAAAAATGTTTTTTTGCATTTTAACCTTATCAATATTGTTAAATTTAAATTAGAACTTTAAAAAAAATTAACATCCAGTAATTTTATAAATTGATTTTTCTACATCTTTATCAGTTTTTACTATGTATGTGTTCACTCACCTTGGACTTACACTTATGATTATACATATAGTTTTCTATTTAAAAATGTATCATTCCCACTCAAAATATTTATATTTTGAACACTTTCACTGCTGCATTTTTATAGCATTGTTGCCTGGTTATGCTGGCCTATTTTGGGAAAATTAGAAAATTGCTGGAAATAAATGACTAAAAGGCATTGACAGCAATTTCTCATTGGCACCAACATGGTTTTTGAATGGATACTCTTCTGTACAGAATAAGTTAACCAATTCCACCCAAAAACAATATAATAAAAATGCATCACAATACAGGTCATGTTGTACTGTATATCTACACTGGTTTGGAAATAGTACAACTTACTATTTAGTTTATAACACAAAAAAAATTGAATCAATTGCTAGATCTGCTGCCAGGAAAATTGATTCACTTTGTCATATCATACATTGTCAGAATCAATCTCGCACATTTATAAATCATTCATCCATGCATTTAATATTACTGCCATATATGGGCCGAGAGCATATGCTACATGTTTTGAGATTTTCGACAAAATCCAAAGAGGGGTTTGCAATATTATCAGTCCTGACATCTCTACATCAGTCACTTTCCTGCCATTGTGATGTGGCTTCCCTCTGTCCTTTCTATAAATATTTTCATGGCTGTTGTTTTAATGAGCTCTCCTCCTTGGTATCTTGACCATGTGAATTTAAGCATATTTTTAGATTGGCAACTAGATCCCATTGTTTTACTTTTGAAATAGCTACATGCAACCATAAGTTCTATTCTAATAGTTTTTTTTCTCACTTGTGGAACTCTCTATTGATTTCTTGCTTCCCTGTCACCTACAATCTTCAAAAATTTAAATGCAATGTCTATCACCATCTTGTGTGTAACTGAAACCTGTTCTTTCATTGTCCTTTCTCTTTACAAAAGTCTTCTCATTCTCTTTCACAGCCAGTAACCTTTTGCATCTTAGTAGCATTATCACCTTGCTTGGGGTGAAGTGATTAAAAAATGCAAGGAACCAACATTTCACACTGTTTTGAAAATGTATATATATATATGTCAACAGAGAGCAATACAAGTTTTGATGCAAAACAGGCCCCAGATTGTGTGTGGACATGTTTGTTACATCCGGGTTTTCACTGTTAGCATCAGGACAGCTTGACATGACTAGATACAGGCCTCTCTGCAACTGGTTAAGATCTGAGTTTTTATAAGTTGCGTCATGCTAATAAAAGCAACAGAAAAACCAGCAGTCAGCAACACACAGTAAAGTAGGTCTCATGGGTATTTTGTTTCTAAAGTTGCTGTAGCTTCCGAGGCAGTGTTATTTTTATTACCTCCCATCTCTTTCCCCTCTTTGCCTATTGCCCTATCGTTGTTGGGAGATTAATCAGTTAGCTGTTTCTCCCCAATCTCAACACACTCTTTGCTTACATTACAACAACTTCTTACAACAGTAAGATTAACAGATGTTCGTTGTTATTCCAAACTAATAATCTCTTACTTTTATTCTGCTTATGTAATGGATAACAAAATAAGAAATAAGTAAAATACAAGAAAAGAAAGTAACAATAATTCTTTGAATCAAATACTGATTCTAGTATCTTTAATATATAGAAGAATAACTGAAAAGCTATTGTTTTTTTACTAAGTTATCTTTTTTTTAAAGATGGAAATATCTAAATATTTTTTAAAGTTAGAAAATATCCTTGTCTTTTTGTTTATAATGTTCTAATTTTTCTGAAATTGATTATATGAATAAGTTTAAATTATTTTAATTTTATTTATTAATATTTAATAATTACATTTTCAAATTCAGCATATCCGAAATACTTTCATCCAATAATTTTTAAAAATATATACTGAAAAACTTTGAAATTAACTCCAAATGGTGAGTAGAAACTAAAATCTCTCTCTCTCTCTCTCTTTGCTACAGAGCAAGAAGTATTTTAATCTGTGTTGTTCTTGAATATCTTAGAAAACTTAGAGGACGCTATATAAAATAATAATTTTGAATATCAACTTTATTTTTGATGTTATCAAATGTCAACATTTAAAAGCAATTGTAAATTAACTAAGCTGTTTTTATCTTGTCCCAAATTTTTTCCCATTGTAATGGAAGCTCCATGAAGAGAAGCAATATAAAAAGTAGAGGTTAATAAATAAGATATTAGCCAGAATCAAAAGAAAAATTATATGTGTGTAATATATATATATATATATATATATATATATATATATATATATATATATAGATAGATAGTGTGAATAAAAAAAAGGAGACAAATTCCTGCAATTTTCAAACAATCAGCACGATTGATACACAGCTGTAGAAGACATGCCAAGTGCAGGAAACATACAAGAAGGAAAAAAAAGCTTCCAGAGATTGTTTTGTAGTTGCAATTCATATTGCATCCTTAAACTTACCCGAAATTTCTTTGGGTCATCAAGAGTGAAGAAATCACCCCCGAGCTCTACAGCTTCCTCTAAACTTTGGAGAAACTGTTCCTGGAACTGGACTATCTCTTGGATGTTACCAAACAACTGCATTATCTCATCCGATGTCAAGAGTGTCTCCGCCTTCAGGGGATTTAAATATCGTTCGATTAGGACATTGAGATCCTAAAAAAAGAGATCAAAAGCAATAAAATATTTAAAAATGTTTAAATTACTGCTTCTTAACAGATACATATATTTGTGGAGAATTTTAGTTACCCATAAAATACTTATGACATATTTTATTTAATTCATCGTAACCATATTCAAAGTAATACAAAAAAGAAACCTGAAATATGAAGCAAAGGCAAAAGAATAAAATTTAGCCTTAGAAGCCATGTTTTAATGCCAGTTGACTTCAAAATGTTTCAGTGTGGTTGTGAGATGTAATTAGGAAGAAAGCAAGTCACCAAAATTTAGTCCTACCTTGGCACTTGGTCAAGGGTGCTGCAATGTATAATGACTTGGAAGTCTGTTATATTTGCTTACATGTAAACACCCTTGGGAAAAGTATGAATCCACCTCTTCCCACTGCTATGGGTTAATTAGTAGGGCTTGTATCAGTAAATCATTATCTCAAAATAATTCTTATAATTTAAAATATTTTCTGGCTTTAAATAACCTGTAAAAATTTAAGCCACAATAACAAACCAATCAAACAAAAAATACATCAATGTTAATCTTTTAAAAAGTGCTAGCTGATGTATGATATTTTATGCCTGAATTATATTTATTTCATATGCCAAAATTATAAAATTGTAAGTAGATAGTACAACAGATATCGGTGGCAGAAAACAAAATCAGTGACCCATGTTCAAATCATGGTTGATACTGTTTTATTCACTTTGCACTAAAGCATGAATCCCACTACTTCCAGCTATGGGTTAAATAACAGGGATGACTGGACTTTCAATCTAGAAGAAGGAAAACTTTGAATTCAAAACCAGCTTGAAGAGGGATGTGCTATCTTGCCTGAGCCACACCACTGCTGCAGTACATATGGTGCTCCTATGATGCTAATGGATTACAGAACTTGTGATGTGATGATACTTGATAAAAAATTAAAGTAATTTACCAACCAACTGAAAGGAAATGCTACATTAATAAAACAAAAACAGAATGCCAGTCCAAATAAAATCATAGATGCCAATGTAATGACTTCTAATTTTAATTAAATTTATGAAAGTTATAAACAATGAAAACTTTGTTATATGACTAAATTTTCATATCAGATAAAATCTTATCGTAAAGGAATCACATGATTATGAATTATAGAAATGATGGGTCTGAATTTTGAATTCTTAGCAAAAGAAATTATACAATCCCCTTTGATGTTACATTAAATGTTTTTTTATTTATTTAAAAAAAAATCAAAACAAAATGTTAAGGATTAAAACCACTTCAGCATCTTCAGATATCAACACAGTGAATAATACTGTTTTGTTTGATGTCAATGTTTCAAACTTTAATGTAAAACTATTATTATATAAACCTTTTTCTTTTCCAAAAGTATAAACAATTTCTCTCAGGAAAATGTTGCTCTTTCTGTTGACCATTTTCAAGCAGGAATCATAAGCTCAGGAGAACTGAATAAAAGTTCTTAAATTTTTGTATAAAATTAATTTTGTAGATTATGTAAGCAATGAGAAAGTTTTAAGGAGAATGGAATCAGGAAGGACACTTTAAATCAAAAAGAAACAGTTGAAATCTATAGGACACATAATTAGGAAAGAAGAGCTGGAAAATTCAACACTCTCAGGACACACTGAAAGTAAGAGGGACAAAGAGGAAACAGTGAGTAACTTACCTAAAAAGGTTGTGTAAATGGATTGTGAAATAGGGAATAGGAGGGATAGTAAAAAGAAAAAAAAAACATTTCTAAGAGTTGCAGAGGACATGAAGGGTCATAATACATTAAAGGAATTCTTTTACGTACAGTTTACAAAGTTCTAACCATATCAAGTCTCTCAGACCTGGAATTGTCACTGAGAAAAAAAGTTATTGGCAAAAAGCAATTCCTTAAAAAAATAAATACTTTATTCTATAAGGGTAATCTGTGTTTGAAATTGTTATAATGAATGTCAACTGCCTTTGCTGTGATTTGAACTTTGTACTGTAATTAACTGTGCCTCTCCTTCAACTCAGTAGATTCCAATAAACAGCAGGAGGCTTGTCAAACCTATTAATCGAAATGAACTCAACCATTTAGCTCAATATAATCCTTAGAAAATTTCTATTCATTGTGAGCTTGTTAGTTGCTTTGGTGTGAAATGGATGGTGTTTCTGTTGCTGCTAGCCATGGCTCAAATGACTAGTGACAAGTGACGCGGAAGGAGGAAATCTTGTTATGTGAACGCTATTCTTATCGGGATCTGGTCAGATTCTTTGAGCATCAGCTCGGGATGCAGATCAGATCTGATAGAAAGTGTTTGGGATCAACAGATTTTAGTGAAAGGTGGGTGACTGCGGCAAGCCTGGTTTGCATGAATGGGGCTAGCCTTGATTTTCTTTTTTGCCCCCCTAAGTCAAATTGGGGTGGTTTCCTGTGGAGCCCTCCCCTAGTTAGGATAAACCCTTCTTGTGTATCTAGTTAATGTGAGCATGTGTTGTTCCTGGCCTGTTCTCGGCGGCTCCTTTGGTTATGATCCAAGCCGAGATTCCCAACCTCTCGTTTGTTTTTGGCCCCTTTTTTTCATTTCGACTGGGTCAGTTATTTTTTTCCCCATGTGCGTATTTATTTTATCTTTCCCTCTCCCTTAGCAAGAGAGCCTCTTGATTTTGTCTGAAGACAGAATACAGCAGTCTCTTTCATTTCTTTTGAGGGTTGGACGGATCTTACCAACATCAATTATTTTTAAGTTTGTATGTTTTGTTATATTTTAGTTTGGTTTCGGGTTCATCTCCCCCCATCTCATTGCTTATCATTAAATTTTTATATATAATTTTATACTCAAGATTTTTATGTTATGGGATGTTTTGTAGGTTCCCTTTGTGCATGTGGTATTGTGGTATATGTAGGAGTGAACGATGACGGACGAGTTTTTGTAGTGATTGTGTAAATTGTAACAAATGAATGGGTCATGAATCAGATTAGCTAGGTATAAGATAATGTTGACCAGCCTCAACCCATTTGCCCTTTTTGGCATTGTGCCACAATTGCTTTATGTTTATGCACTAAATCTCAAACTTGTTAGCTGCTTGGACAAACTTTGCCAGTTGTAACTAATCTGTTCCAGTTAGACTCACCTTACAGAAATTGCTATAAAAATCAAGAAGTTCTCTCCAATTTGGTAGAAATCCAAGAAAATGACGTGTGTTGTTTGCAGTAACAATTGCTATGTCTGAAAGCATTGACACAACAATTTTCATTTTTACAATGTTTGCAGAACTCAAAACAGGTAAAATTGATCCATCAATATTTCTTATAGTTTTGGGGTGAATTTGATTTTAAAAAAAAACAGTTTGTCTCACTGACTGTAAAGCTCTCTTTGAGTTGCCAGTAAATTTTTTAAAAACTACCAGAGAAATGTTCCCAGATTGAAATCTGGAGAATTGAAAAGTTAATTAGCAATGGGTAAATTACTTTCAGTGAAATTAAACCATGAGAGAATTAGCAGACTGTCGTACTAACAGCAAAGCATCACCTTTTGATAATAAGAAATCTGCTCCAACAATGGAACTTATTATATGAATGAATGAAACCAACAATCTGAACATTAAGAATTATAATCCAATAACTGCTTCTTCTATTTAATTTGCTTAACTACTTAAACATTTCATGCACTATATTATTGACTTTCTAAACTATGATCTGCTATGAGTGTTTAGTTCACAAACACAAGTTTACCAGACAACTCCATGAAAATTTGGATTTATCTATGTTCCCACTTAAACAGAATATGGCACAAGGCTGAATTTAAAGTGTACATGAGACAATAGTCCGAAAATAACCCAACCTAACTTTGTACTTGTCCTTTTGGGATGCCTCATGTACCAGGGATTAACTCTAGTCCTCTCCCAAAGAGAATGTACTACCTAGGAAGACAGGGATTCCCTGGAGTGGACTTAATTAATTTCAAGTCTTCCTGAAGCCCAACTTGGACATTCACAGTAGTCCAAGTACACAGTATTTTTTATCTAGATGCAGTCTCTAGGAAGGTTGCCATTCAAGGCTTGAGACCTCATTCTAACCTGAAATAAATATATGTTGACCATTAACTCCTATAAGAAGCTCCTCTGCCCTTTGACAGGCCTTGTTTTTTGTGATATACCCACTTCCTCACCAGCAGTAAAGATAGCTGGGGAGCTGGTTTAGATGCTAACCACCCATACCTGTGGCAGGTTGTAATGGGGGTATATATATTACCAGTAGCTGGTCTACTAGCAACCTGTAACCCAGTACAACCTGCCAAAACTCATTTGATCTAATTTCAGCTAAGTTTTATTAACAATAGTAAAAAGTACAATAGACCTGAATATGCAAAGATGGATATATGCTTGGTATCCCATATATACATTTAAGCATGAAACAGACTATCACTGCTGGGTGATGACTACAGTGTTCATTTTTATATTTACATACACTCTATCCCTGATATTGAGCACTTTAACCCATGAATAAAGCATGCCTTAAAACTATATATACAGGGCGTGATGGATAAGTTGTCATCTAAATTACACAAAAATGAAAATAAGACTTACATCTCATTTTAACAGATATATTTACCAAAATTACACAAAAATATCTTGAAATACTAAAGAGGAAATGTATTCAATAAAATCACCATTGGCTTCAACCACAGCCTCCAGATAACTGTAGAATCTTCTGCGTCTCTTCTGGACAGTCTCCTTATTTAAGTTGGTGAATGCTGCCTTAATCTTTGACTTTCATTTTTGGTGTTATAAAGAGTTTCTTGGTCTCTCACTCAACTGCACCCCACACATAATAATCATGCAGGTTGCAGTTTGGGAGTTAGGTGGCCAGATGTAAGTGGTGATGTGGTCACAGAAACTGTCTAACAGCCATGACTGGGTTTTCCTGCTTGTGCGACATGGTGTAGAGTCCTGTTGCCAGACATAGGGTCTTCCAGCAGCCACCTTCTTGACCCAAGGCAGCACTACTTCCTCAAGGCACTTGATGTAGGCCTTGAGTTTGCGGTCTTCACCAACAAATTCAGGAGTTCTTTTCTTATCAAAACAATCAGAGTGAGTTTCTGAGCTGTCGTACCTTCGTAATCACCATTAGACTCCTCCCACTCTTTCTGAATCCTCTGTACTGTCCTCAGATTGACATCCAAATACTCTGAAATGCCAAGCAGTGCAGTATGCCATTTCCAAATTCCTGGTAGAGTGAATTACATCATAGTGCTCTTTTTCTCACAGATGGGACTCAATTGACCCTACTATACTGTGCAGCTGACACAAGCAAAAATTAACTACACACATATGTGAAATTAAAAATATAAAATAGCAACAATTTACCCATCACACTATATATATATATATATATATATATATATATATATATAAATATAAATAAAAACTGGTTGACTAGGGTATTTCTGTACAATAATACTTTTAAGGCTAGCAGTCTTTGTAATTAAAATGTTCAATATCAAGAGATCATTAATAGTTACTAAATGAAATTAAATGTTTACTCATCTGTCCCTATTAGTTTCTCATGGAAATTGTATCCACCAATCAGAGGCTTAATAATGATTACATTTTACTATAAAGTCTCCTGATGAGTGATTGCAATTTTCATTAAATTGAAAGTAAGGAGGAGTAAGTGAATAGATTTGGATTTGTAATTTAATGTTCAGTATAGTTACTGATTTTACAAATGAACATCAAAGATATTTTGTCTTTTTTTACCTTCACGTAGGCACGCTCTGTTTCCAAGAGTTCCATGATGACCTTCCTTAACTTCTGTGCTTCAGACAATGGCCTGGAAGGCGCATCTCCAAACTGGTAAGGTTCATTGGGATTTCGGCACATTGCTGTCACTTGCTCAGTATTCTACAAGACAAACAAAAGTTTAAATGAAGATTTTCATGTTGAACATTAAATTGCAGTAACCATTATCAAACTTAATTTTTTTGTAATGATTATTTCTATTTTTATTATTTTTTGGTTTGTGAGTGGATTAGTTTAGATTTTACACAAGTTCTTTGTGACTGAAAGCTAGTTTTGTCCTTCCAAAAACGACTAAAGTCTTTGCACTGTTGTTTCCTTAAACCTTGCTGATTGTATCATCAGAAAGTAGTAAAATAAGCTAGTTTCAGCTTTTAACATATCTTTTTTATTTGGACCCAATTATTATCTTGAATTTGTAAAAATTCTAAATTAAAAGATTTTAATTATTAGTTATTTTCCTCTTTTCTTCTGGTCTGGTGCTCCTGCTGTACATCTAGAGATTCTTGGCAAAATTCAAAGAAGGATCTGTAATGTAATTGATCCTGACCAGGAATGTTGAGTTCAGTCCGATATGATGTGGCTTCCCTCTGTCTTTACTACAAATATTTTTATGGCAATTGCTCTGATGAGCTTTTTTCCCTGGTACCCTGAATACATGAATTTAAAAATGCTATTAGATTGGCACCTAGGTCCCACCCTTTTACTGTTAAAATAACTAAATGCAACTGCCACTTTTACACCAACAATTTCTTTTCTCGCACTTCCCACTTGTGGAACTTTCTTCCATTTCCTTACATCCCTGATAACTACAATAATCAAAAATTTAAATGCAATGTCAATTGCCATTTTCTGTTTTATTGAACCCACTCATCTTTTGTCCTTTCCTCATTCTTAATCTTGTATTTCACTTTCACTCCCTATAAACCCCTGTGTACTAGTTGCATTAACACCTTGCTTCAGGTGAGATAATAAAAAATAAAAAGTTCTTTGTTTTCGTTACTTAACTCAGTTAAAATTAATTAAAATTACACAATCAGTACAGTGGTATTTGATAATGGGGCCAAGTTAATGTATTTTTTTCAATTCAACCATTTCACTACAAGCAAGGCAATGAAACCACTAAGATACAAAGTGGTTACTTAGTGTGAGAGAATATGAGAAAAATAATTATTAATGAGAAAGAATGATAAAAGAACAGAAATTAAAAAGACAACAGATAATGATGGACATTGTATTTAAATTTTTAAAGATCAATTTGACTGAAAAGCAAGAAACCAGAAGAGTTCCACAAGTGAGAAGCATGAAAGAAGAAACTATTAGCATATAAATTATGTTTACATCTAGCCATTTCAACTGTAAAATGATGAGACCTTGCTGCCAATCTAGTACTGCACTTAAATTCATAAAGTCTAGGTACCATAGAGGAAAGTTCACCAGAACAATTACAATGAAAATATTTATATCAAAGGCTCAGAGAAGCAACGTTACAGTATTGGGAAAGTGACTGAAGCCGAGATGCCAGGTCTGGACCAATAACATTACAATTTTTTGTATTTTATTAAGGATCTCGAAATCTATAGTAGAAGCACCAGACCAAACCAATATAGTGTTACATTTCTGTATGAAAGCTTTCTTATACAGTCTCTTCAAATATTTTTTGTTGCACCAGAATTGAGTATCAACCAAGGCCATATTAACCAATTTCTTGTTAAATAATCAATCTAGCAACATATTCATGATAACATCCTTATTTTTGTACATTTCTAAAAAGAAAAAAATGTCATTATTTCAAGTACAACAGGGTTTCCTAACATATGAAAACAAAATATAATTTTATGTTTCTAATCCAAGTATCAATGTTTTAAGGTTTGAATATTTAATATTTTACTTACTTATGAAAAGTAGCTATCAGGCTTTGTAAATAATTTATATTTTGGCAATATCCTTAGTTAATAAAAATTAATTAATTTACTTTTAGCTAAAAATTTGTAAGTTAAAAAAAAAAATCAACATTTAAGTCTCAAGTAATAAAAGGTTTATCTATAGGATATTATTGAAAAATATTTTTCTTGAACAATTTATATATATATATATATATATATATATACATATAACACCGAAAACATATCAAAATTGCTATACAATTGCAGTTGTGTTTCAATGCGTCTCATCAGGCAATTGTAAATTACTGGCAAGTGAACGATTTAGATCACCATTGTTGTATTTGTGTTGTTAGACTCAACCACTTATTTGAGTAGAGCTTTAAAAAGAGGAAAAATTAAAAATTTTTTTCATGTTTAATATTTGATTTTCACCAGTCGTGTATATTCAAAGAATATATATTATGCCATTAATTACAATAAAGTTCCACTCCTGATTCTAAATTATTTAGTTAAAACTTATGAATCCTTTTAAAATCTTATTCCCTATCTGTTTCATCTCAGATAAGAGTCTCCCACTATTCCCTTTCCTCTCTTGTAATTAATGAAAATAGATTTACACATCAGATAATTTAAAAAAAAATTAATGTTAACCCTATACAAGACTCAAAAGCCACTTAAGGTAAAGGATTACTGAAGAAGTGTTGTGTGGGTAGAAAGAGCAAGGTGTGTAGTTTATGAGGATATATGAGAAAGATAATGGTTAAACCTAGACTTGAACAAGTTAAGATTGTAGGAGTTGGGAAGCATCCTCTTGGGAGTCAGTTTCACAAAGTAGCGATACATGGGAATAAGCTATTTGAGTGGAATTTTTGACAAAACATTTATTTCATAGGATTATTTCGTCATCAAAGTATTTTATTTGCTTCTCTATGATCTTAAGACACATTACAGTTGAATTGTGTATTCTATCAGGAAAGGAATGAAAGTAATAATATTTTGAATATAGGAACAAAAATTAGATGAAAGAAAAACTACAGAAAATCTATTTTTCAGTAGACATAAGAAAGAAGAATGAAAAACACTCCACCTGTTGTGTAACCCTCCGCCTGTTGAGGCATTTAACTCATGGTTAGCAGTCAATGCATTAATATTCTACAAACTGAAAGAACTTTACCTACAACCATAGAAAAGAAATTCTGTTAATAGTTGTAAGATCACTCTAAAAGAAAATTTATTATGTATTTGGACTAGTTAAAAAACTTATTTTGGTACATATATTTATGAGAAATTAGCTTTGAATTTATGTGATAGTGACATCAAATATAAACAGCGACATTTAATTTATTTTATACAAAACTTTGCATTTTTTGATTGGATAAGTTGTTTCTGCTGCTTGGGTGTAAATGACATCCTTTAAAAAGGACAGAAGATAAAATATGTATTCCTACCTTTAAGAGCACATCAATCTCCTTTGGTGATAGCTTTGGTGGCAGAGGTGATTTTCGTGGCGACAAAGTGCCTTGTCTTGAGTCCCGACCTGAGAAGAGAAAATATAAGTCACTTGTCATTTCAACTGCTACTTTAACTTAAACCGGCCATAGAAATACAAAAGCTTCATTTCATAATGGCATGTTTGTTGGTTGTGCACTCAAGTGAATCAGACTTAAAAAAAAAATCAAAACTAACAAGAAATCAAGATCTATGTCAGTTCATTCTTCTCTTTATTGACTAACCTTTCTTTTCTCATTATTACTAGTTTCTTTTGCCAGGCAAAAAGAGACCACAACATGAATTCACTTGTAAGATATAATCAAGGAAAAACATAAACCATTTTTTATTTTCTCTCTGAACAAGAATAGAGGTAAATGATTGATAACATTTTGACAAGTTTAATCCTATGAGCAGCGTGCTGACAGTAGCTCTATTTTAATAGTATCTGTTAAAAATAACTGGTTTATTTATATATGGATCAACACTTTTGGCTCAAATGAGAGTATCTGTACACACTGCCTAAAATCAGTGTAGCATTTTTGTATAGGACCAGTATAATCTGTGTGTTCTGTGGAGTGTTACACACACGCAATATAGGCATCAAATGACTATCTGTTAATTCCCACATAATTATGGAATTGGGAAATGAAAGGTAGAATAGCAAAGGTGAAAGGTGTTAAAAAAGAAAGGTAGAGAGTAAATAGAATGTGAGAGAGAAAACAAAAAAGGTGGAGATGAAAGAACAGATAGGTTTGCCATATTGAATTGTATTACTCTTTTACTATTTTGATCTTTTAAAGTGGATGAAGTTTTATTAATTTTAATTTTAATTTTTTTCACAAGATGCACAACTTAGCAATTTCTAAGGAAGATATATACTGATATATTAATATATAGATAAGCTGTAGTATATATTTTAGTTTTGACTGCTAGGATATTTTGAAGCTGCCATGGCAAGGCCAAAAGTGTTCTCTTTGTTAAAAGAGTTTTTTTTTTTTTTTATCGGTATTTATTTCAAATAGAGAAATTTTTCTACAATTCTGTTTTAAAAAGTTATATTTTGATATTTATCTATAATATTGATTGTAGCAATAGTTAACAGATAAATAAAAGTTCAAATGACTTGTCTTCAATAATATAATATAAAACAGAGCAACAGGAGTTAACAAATGTTTAATAAATAAAAGCTAAATCATTTGGACTTTTACTTATCTACTGTGGGTCTATTTTTTTTTAATATTGAGTAACAAAAGAGAAGTCATCAGAACCTTTATTTATATAATATTGATTCTATGCACAAATATAAAGAAAACAAATTTTTTTATGGTAAAGAAAAATTCTAAAATAACTTTATTGATATCAACTGCCCTATGGTGAAGATATTTCTTGAGAAGCCTTTCTCCTTGCCACTGTTATTAAAAACACCAAATATTTGGAGTGTATCTGGGGAAACCATACAAATAGTAAATTTCTCAGCTGGTAAGCTTTTGTCTGATATTTTCATTACACTTATTTTTCTGTACACAAGTAAATATAAAACAGTACTGATTTTCCGAGAACTTAAAACGATTACTTGATTACTTATTTTAGTTTTATTGCCATGTGCTGCAAACAATTGTCAGTGCATTGTTTAAACAAATTAGCTGTGAATAATGAATAATGCCTGAATTTCTGTTATGAAGGCAATGGCCTAGTGGATAAAAGAATTAGTCTGTGAATTTGGTGACTGGGTCGGGTAATGTGTGCTTGCACTTAGCTGAAACGGGCGAGTGATAACTGAACAGTATTAAATAAGAACTAGATTCTATCCATAGACATGAGCAGTGGAATGAGAATAGTCTACTCTCATAGATTAAATAAAGAGTTCCATTCAGAATTTCTTGTATGTTGCCCAGATTGATATAAAGGAAGGCTTGAGGGAACAATGGATGAAACGTTTAGATGACAACAACAAAGATGAGGACAACATAGTGTAAATAATGAACAATGTGTTTTTATAGGCATCAGTCACTTATATTATTGCCAACTAAGACTGTTTTTACATTTACATGAGTAGCAAAATGATTATTCCATGTGATCGTAGTTAATAAAAAAAAATGTGCTGTGCAATTTGTTGCAATATAAAACTCTTTAAAGACCAACTTACTCGGAAAGCTTTTTATAATTACACATTCATGCAATTTCTGCCTTGTCTTTTCAATATTATAACTGAACAACTCAACACTGCTAAAACATTTTTCCATAAGCAAACACATTAATGTTAATAGCAATGAATTGTAATAGCAAATGCATAGTTTTATAAGTGGTTTCTAAGAGATAATTTAATTTTCATAGAGTTCGGGCAGGACAGACTTAATTGAATCTCCTACTGCATTTGATTATAATAATTATTTTCACTACAAAGTTTCTTCAGAAATACTATAACTTATGTGCAAGATAATCATCTTGTTTACAATTTCCAAATTAATTTATTGAAGTTAATTAAAGTTGATTAGTATCACACCTTGTTTTCTTGTCTTCAGTAATATTAGAGTAGAATTATGTATCACATAAATATGCCTCCATTTAATGATAGAATTGATAGCAGAATTACTTGCTTCAAAGATTAGCATATTTTCTTGTATATAATACAACTCAGTGTTTCTGAAGCCAAAAACAGGGAATAAATTACATTCTTGTGTATATAATACAACCCCATAGTATAACTATCCCTATCTAATTTTTTTTTTCAAAGTTGTACCATATTATCCATTAAAATCTCAATGCCATACATATATTTCACTAAAACATTTAATTTTTTATGATATTAAAGAGAAGTGAAGTGGATGTTTAGCCATTGTATGTTTCTTCTTCTAATTTCTATTTCAAAACTTATTTTATAATTTTCGATAAAAGCTGCTAACAAGACATATCCAGTAATGCATTTTATGGTGTTAATTAATCTATCATACTTTTCTGTTTGATATGATTTTATTATATTTCTATATATTAATAAACTATGAAAATAAAAAAATGTTTTTATTAAGAATGAAGAGAAAAACAAATATCACCTTCATATCAAATAGCTTTTGTAAACAATTGTTATCAACACCTGGCTATTTTATCTATTGTGCTGAGTGTATTTGCAAGCTCACTGTTTCAATTAAGAGGTTTTTAAGCTGAGTAAAAAATTCTGAAGAAGTGTACTTGTGTATAGTACAACCTCCTTTTTATTGCCTTTAATTTTCTTTCAGAATTTCTCATATGGTAAAAGATTTTACTGATTCAGTATGCTGTCTATACAAATACATTGACCATGAATACATGATTAAAAACTCGAGTATTTAAGTTGTCATTTTGAATGAGTGCACTTTTCTTTTTGTAATAATAAAACATTTTTATGATGATTTTCATAAAATTCGGGTTATTGAAATCTTGAATGATCAAAATTGATGGGCAACAAATAATTCCCCAAATAAAGTCACAAAAATTTAATTTTTGTTTCAAATATATTTTGTTTCATTTTCCCAGAATTTGCAAGAGCAATTACACAGAAAAAGCAAAAATTTATATTGGATTATTTAAGCTGTTAAATCTTTGAAAAAAAAAATATGGGTGTACTATTTTTATTTGTTGAATTTGAGGTAAGGTTATATTTTCACAGATTTATAAAGAAAACATAATTGCTTAGGTTGTTCACCTTTGCACTCATTTGGTGAAAGTCCAAGAATCTTAATACAAAGTAGTTCTCTTGCTGATTTAATGAATTAAAAATACATTTACTCAAGTATTTTAAGGTTAATATATTTCTGTCCTTATAAGTATGCTGTGCAGTTTACAGTTTGATGATTGAGTTAGCACAAATTTACAAGTCATCATGATCACGGGTTTAAACATTCTGGCCTTGTTCAAACTGCTGATTATATCAGATTATGTGCTCTCTCATCAAAACTGACGTCTGCTCAGCATAATTGCAATATCAACCAAACATGGGTTCTATGTGTAATAAACAAACACATATGTGCTTCAGCAGGCAATTATTATATAGTTAAGTAAAATATATGTTGTATAAATATTAGGTCATCCCATAAGTTTTGTCCGAATTTTAACTTTTTGTTAAAATGAACGAAATTTAAAGAGTATTTTATAATGTCTAATGGAGCTGAACATTATTTTTTATGTTTAGATGCATTTAAACTGATCAAATTTTATTTCAGAGAACAATAAAATTAAATTTTGTTTGATTAAAACCCCGCTAACATGGAAGTACCCAAGAATCATTTGAGGCACATAATGCTTTATGAGTTCAAGAAAGGAAACTCAGCAACCGAAGTGGCTAGAAACATTCACTCAGTTTATGGAGAGGAATGTGTGAATGAAAGAACTTGCAGAATATGGTTTGCAAAATTCAAAGGTGGAGATTTCACCCTTGAAGATGAAGATCGAACCGGACGTCCAGTTGAGTTTGATGAAAAGCTTCTTGAAGCAGCCCTTGAAGAAAATCCTGCTTTATCAGTTGAGGAATTGGCAGTGGTTCTCAGTTCAAACCATACAACTGTTCATCGTCATCTTCAACAACTTGGAAAAGTTCCTAAACTTGGAAAATGGGTGCCTCATGAATTGTCTGAAAACAACCTCAAATCCCAAGTTGACATCTGCTCTTCTCTCCATTCTCGCCAACTTGTTTCACCTTTTTTGGATAGACTTGTGACTGGCGACGAAAAATGGATCTTTTATTGAAATGTTAAGTGTTGTAGACAGTGGCTTGGTAAAGGGGAAGGACCCCAGCCACAGCCGAAAAGGGAACTTTATGGACAAAAGGTTCTTCTTTCAATCTGGTGGGATTGCTAAGGAATAATCCACTTTGAATTCTTACCACCTAATGCAACAATTAATGCTCAAATATACTGTCAGCAATTAGAGCGTTTGAACCAAGCTTTGAGGAAAAAAAGACCTGCTCTAGTGAATCAAAAACGGGTGATGTTTCATCAGGACAATGTGTGACCACACACAGCAAGAATCATGTCACAAAAGATCGAAGAACTTGGTTGGGAGAAAATTCCTCATCCACCTTATTCTCCCGACCTTGCTCCTTCAGACTACCATTTGTTTCGTAGCTTACAGAATCATTTAGAAGAAACAGCTTTTGTAACACAGGAAGAGGTTAAAACTGACATTTGTGAGTTCTTCGAATCAAAGCCAAAAGAATTTTACAGTAATGGAATTAGTAAGCTTGTTAATAGATGGAAGGAAGTCATAGATAATCAGGGAAAATACATTGTTGATTGAATCTGTAATTAAATGTAACATTTGGTCACTTGTTTTCTTTATTCAAAAGTCAGACAGAACTTATGGGATGACCTGATACATTAATGTGTATAGATAGGTACAAGGGGTTTCTAAAAGTTCTAAACACAAATTGATTCCTCAAACATCAGAATATTTTTAAGGGCTTGTTTTTTCTTGTCTTTGTTTTTAAACAATTCGCCCCAAGCAAGGCAATAATGCCAGTGAAAGAGAATGAGACTTCAGAAGGAACTGGAAACCCAATCCTAAACAGGAAACAAGGGATAAACCTCTACTCCTGTTCAAAAGACTGGAGAGGAGTATGAACTGGACAATAGGCAAACTTATGTACTCCTATTGAGGAAAAAAAAAAAGAAATAGGAAATAAAATTCCAAAGTTCAGGCAGAGACATTAGAAGTATAGAATTGAAGTACACTTTAGAAGGAATTGGAAACCCAATCTTAAACAGAAAACTAGGGATAAACCTCTATTCTTGTTCAAAAAACTGAGTCAAACCAAGAACTTTTAAGAACCCCACCCCATATACTTACTCTGAGACCCTTTCCAAGAGAAAGAATTTCCAAGAAATTCTACTTAGATAATTGAGTTTACTCACCAGGTGAACCAACAGGCAAATCTGCAAAAGCTTTGTCTCTTGGTTGAGGAGGTGTTCCCATTGTGTTCTGAATAATGCTATCATTGCTGTCAACTGACGGCCCTCCGGCGTTGACCACTGCTGGCACTTGGACACGGCATGTCTGAACTGTCATGCACAATGAGTGTGACTCATGAAGCAAAGTTTCAATAAATACCATATCCAATTCTGATACTATCTTACCATTTATAATGAGAATTTCATCACCTGGGATAAGACCTGTGTGTGGGGAAAGAACAAATGAAATAACTTATTTGCTATAACTTTGAGAAAAGACATCAAGATTTCTTTGGAAATTGAACTCCTTTGTGTTTGTGATGCTCTGACTGATCTGGGTGTATCTCTTTGGGTGTATAAGTTGTGTTAAAAGAAAGTCCCCATCTCACTTTTTTTTTAAAAATCTCAAAGAGAAATGGTACCAGAAACTTTATAGATTATACATATAAATAAGGTTAGAAAATGAATTCTTTGGAATGTCATGTTAGCAACATAAAGGAGGAGTTTAATTTTTCCAAAGAAATCTTAGGAAGATGATTATAACCATACAAGAAAAATGTTGCAAGAGTTAGAAGGAAAAGTAATGGAAGAAGTCAGCATATTTTTTCCTAAGATGAATTGATTATCATTCTTAAAGATCATTTTATTTAACAAAAACACTATATGTACCTGATGAGGTCTGGAGTGCACAATGGTCAAAACGTGATAACAATAAAAATGAAACCAATAGTCCAAATGTAAATAGTGTAAATAAAACAAAAAGAATACTACTTTTTTCTTTTACTATTGTTTACCTGATACAAGTCTCAAGAGCCATTGAGGTAATTGTAAGGGCATATAAAGAGGGAGTAAGAAGTGCATATTATAAGGATATGTAAGATGAATAACAGTTGACCTTTAAAATGGTAGTGATCGAGGAAGCATCTTCTCAGGAGTCTGTTCCACAATGTAGCAGTTCTGGGTAAGAAGCTGTCTGAGTGGAATTTCATTCAGATCAATGGATGAGGATGAGTTTACTCTGTATATGTGGTATGGTGGGTTTTACTAGAATGGTACAATGAACCAAGCATGTCCAGCATCTTTAGCAATAGATCGGATATATAAGTTCCACTTGAGGTTTGGGGAGAGCCTGAGTCCAAAAACATGTTCAAGACAAGATATAGTTTAAGATATGCTATATTTATGGGTAAAAGTGCTCAGTATCAGGGATAAAGTTGATGTAAATATAAAAGTCAACACTGAGTACATGAAGATTTCATTCAAGTCTGAAACAGACTGTCGCCACTCTGTTGATCTCAGTGTCCACTTATATATTGCAGGTGCACAAAATATTATGAGAGTGAAAAAAAACAAAAACATGCTTTAACATGTCCATTTTTACTGCTCTAATATACATATATATATTGTGGATTAATACTTTTTAAAAGACAACTTTCAAGATTCAGAAACCTATTCCTGAAAATATTCTGCATTAAAAGAGATGGATCATGGCATTTCCTAATGTCTGTAGTAATTACTAGTGTCATCCAGTATATGATATGTAGGTTTGTTTAAATATCAAAATTAAATAATGTCACACTTTCATTTTACTGTAAAAGTTATAGAATTATAAACAATGTAGTGTTGTAAAAGTATTTAAGGAAAAATAAAAAATGAACTATGAGAAATATGGTGTAAAGAAATTCATAACTCTTAAGAATTGATCTAGCTTTAATTATGTAATATCATTGGCATAAAGCACAAAGTCTAAGATCATAAAAAATTACTGGAAAGGTTTGTAAATAACTGAATATAACAGCAAAATGTATTTTACCTTTTCTATGTGCCAAACCTCCTGGTTTAATTTCACTAACATACACTTGTAGTTCATCATCCCTTTCATAGTGATCTGCAATTTCTGCCTCCACTCGAAAACCAAACTCTGGGTCAGCCACCGATTTTGTCAGTTCGATATGAAACAAGCTCTTTTGACAAACCTCTATGGCTTCATATTTCTGAAAAATACAAAAATCATGCCGGGCATTCAGTTAGCTTTGTTTGCTGTTATATGCAGTTTTGTGAAGCAGTTTGTAATCAATAGTACACTGTTAGATTTTTTATTAGGCAAATGTTTTTACAATAAAGTTGTTATAATCCAACTGATGCTGGTGAAATTTTCAGGATATATTTATAATCGCAATAAATATTTTGTTTTAGTTACAGTTTTAAAAATATCAAACTTCTTTGTATAATAAACAATCAAAGAAGTCATTAAATACAACAAATTTTTATTCATAGATAAATCCAGAAGATATTGGCCACAGAAACAAATATTTAAATAAAACAGTATTCCATATATGTGAATTTATTTTATGTTAATATCAACTCTTTCATCAATCTTTCAAACATTGATTCTGTTAACGTTTCTACTCTTGACTTTAAAATTATATGCAATAGGTTTTATTCCTTTCCATATATCTTTACTTGCATACAGAGTTCCATTCTCATATATATTGCTTTTAATAATGGATTTCTAGTTTTCTATGAGATTAATATTTGGAATAGCTGGGGGCCATTCCATTAATCTGGTGTCTGTGAGACTGTTTTGCACAATAATAAGCTTTGCAGAACATGGAGAAGCATTATCTTGCAAGAATATACTCTTGGGCTTAAGGTATATGATCTGTACTTGAAACAGGCTTTGTACAAGAACTTACAATAATTCTCTGCATTTATCTTGACACCATTATCAACTTTTAAAAGGACGTATAATTTTACTACCTGCAGTACTATTCCAAAATATTACTCCACCTCTCCAATGTTGTCTTTGTGATTTTGACTATTTTCATGAAGGACCCAACTTCTAGCTTTTTGCCATCAAGTTCATCCCATGTAGCTCTACATTCATCAGTAAAAATTACTGTTGAGAAATTTATCTTCATGTATTTGTTTGCCCAACTTAAACATGTTGCTTCTACGTCTTTAGCCAATAATTTTAATATTTTGCATCTTTTCTCTGTTCACATTTGCAACATCAGCTTCATCAAATATTTTTGCTGGCCACTTTTCCTATTAACCTCTTGATATTTCGCAAATCTTTCTAAAGAAAATTTTTATGACATTCTTACAGCTATGTTATTCTTATTTTCTGGACAATGCTTCAGTTTTTTTTTTTATTGTTGATTTCTTTTTGTTCCCATCACTTGATAAATCTACAATAACCACCTAATACATATATTTATTTACAATATGATGAACAATCTTCAAATTGTGTAAAATTTCATACTATCAAATATTAAATTAAAAAAAACAAACCCAGATATAAACCAAACTTCATGTGGTATATTTATCATATAAGTATTGATCCTGATATTACCAATATCAGTTGGTTAATACCAATTTTATCATGAAAATATTGACTGCATAATAAGATCTGGCATAAGGTAGAAACTAAGAAGACTTTATAAGTAAATATAAAAGATTAATCAATTACAGAACTGTTACTCTAATTTTGAATTCATTTTCATATCATGCTGAGTTTGTAGCTATAAAAGTATAATTGTTGTGCAACAAACTGGATTAAAAAAATAAAGTTTGAGACATGTTCCAACAAACAACTTTTCAGGATTCAATTTGTTCATGTTTTCAATAATTGGTTAAAGAGATAAATGAAGTTAGAAAAATATATCAATTTTGCATATTCATTTCATAAGTAAATGATTATAAGTAATAGACATTTATATAGTCAAATGTCTCTTCAAATTAGAAAATGCATTATTACGATTTTAAAATCATAATAATTTTACTGTATAGCTGGCTATTTGTGTTCGAGTATACCCGTTTACTAGGGCAGCTACCCAATCCCTATTGCAGACGCTTGCTCAGGCACATTTTGTGTTTGTTCAACACCCACAGAGCCCACCTGTGGTTTATACTGCAACTATGCTGAGCAGACATTAGTTATAGTTTCTAGGAAAGAACATATTATCTAGCATGATCAGCAATTTGAACAAGGCCAGCATGCTCAATCCCTCAGTCACGATGACTTGTGACTTTGTGCTAGCACAGTTATCGGCAGCATCCAAGGGTTCTGTCTACCCAATTTAATTCACAAGGCTTGGGTCAACCCATGGTATGGTTTTCAGGCACTTTCCAAAAGGTGATGCACGCTGGGATCGACCCCCCCTCCAGTTCGATAACATCAGGAAGTCTCCTTCCTGACAAATCGACCATGGTGAGTTTTGAATGGGTCTCATGGTAAGAATGCAAACATTCTAACCACTCAGCCACATGCTCATAATTTTACTGTTCTGCTATTGGAAGTGGATAATACAATGATTTTAATTCTTTTTCAAATTAAAAAATTTCTGATAAGTCTTTGTGTTAGAAATTTGCAACATGGATTTCTGATGTTAATTTTGATAATTGCTAGTTCTTCATCTGACTACACTTATTGTTTACTTTGATGCAACAACAATTATGTTTACAGTGATGTAACTACACATTCACACAAGTGAGAGATATCAGGAATTTTAAATTTAAAAATGTTTTTTTTTTTATTTAAAGAGAAAACAGTTTACTAAGACGAAAATGTTTAGAAAGTGCTTTAATCACTAAATCATCCACAGTAAATTTGCATCCAAGTTCTTACATTTCATCATTTTTGGCAGATCTTCTATTTTCACAATGTGGGACATCTAATAACAAAAGTGATGGAAACATAAACAAAAAGAATCTAAATGATGTCAGCTAGATTATATACCTTAAACTCATATTTAAAATAAAAATGATTTAAATTTTAAAAAAACTCTGTGTTTCTTGTCCATGTGTAGTTGCATCAACATAAATATAAACTTAATCTGATGAAATCCTAAAGGATGAAATGCATCACAAGAAATCACTTTGTCATACTTCTTTCCTCTCTTGATATATAAAAAAAACTTACATATCATTATTTCATAATTGCTAATAAAAATATTATAAAGCAAACACATTCAGCAGCATCTCAGTATCCATTATCTATAGCAGATGGGTATGAAATGTGGGTGGTGAAATCCATGGGTAATAGCAAACTATATATAATCATCATGTAAACCATTAGTCATAAGGTCACCATATGTACTACAGCCATAGCAACAGTGGTGTATCTAGAACAAGATCACATGACAGTTCCTCTATCTTTGGGTTGATATATAAAAGAAGTATATCTAAAAAGTTCCATTGGCAAACTGACACCTTATTTTGAAAATGTAATTAAAATTTTAATGCTTTCAAACACAACATGTTGCTATCAATTGGAATATATTTCCTGTAAGCTTTCCATCAGAAGACTCGGGTGAGAGTGTAGGGGGTTCAGTAAGCTAATGGCTGAATAAGTGTATTGAAAGTTTCATGACTATAAGATACCAGTGGAAATTCACCTATTGTGTCATTAAATATTTGAGCTTAACAACTCTACAAAACATTTTAATAATGATAAGTATGAATTAATTTAAAGTAAGAGGGTAAAAATTAAAACATTCAAAATTGACATGGTTTTCTATTTCATTGAAGCAGATGTTAAAAACATGAGAGCATTATGAAATCATCTTTCTTTCTTTATTATGTATGCCTTCTTTTCTTACTAGAACCAAACAGCATCTTTGACATATATTTTTCTTCTGTCTTTCCTTGCAATCAAAATGGATGGTTTGGTTTATTTTGTTTTAAGGCATATCAAGCTCAATAGGTTATTTAATGCCGACAACATTTTTAGGATAGATTCGTATGAATAGAATATATATATTCTTTGGTTTAGATTGGTTTGGTTTATTTTGTTTTCTGGCATATCAACCTCAATGGGTTATTTAATGCCGACAACTTTTTTTTATTGCTGGTAGTATTTTGTTTCGTCAAAAATTTGTTTATGGTAATATCTTTCCTTCAAAATTGTATTGCTGGTAATAGTTAACTATTTGCCCATAGCTGGGACCCTAGCAGGTGATACCACCCTGGGTTAGGGTGGACCTGGGAACACCAGCAATTAAGAGGTGTTCCATGCTCATCAAAACCTCCTGATCAGAGGCCTTGCTGCTGGATGTAGTTTATCGTCATACCCAGGATGCAGATGTAGTTTAACGTCTTACCCAAGACAAAATCAAAATGGAGTGATCTATTATTTATCTGAGGCAATGGCAGGACATGACATATATGCTAGTTAACTTGGAGGAATTATAATGTCATGCTGTAAAAGTTTAGCAATATAATTTATAATATAAACTTCTTTTGAAGTGGACAAAATGTCTTCTTATATGGACTATATAACAAAGAGTATAAGAAGAAAATAAAGACTTATTTCCAACATTGATTGCTGACAGTTCATCCTCATCAACTGGTAATTGCTAATATATAAATCATAAACTTTCAAAACGCCAACCTCAGAATATTTTTCAACAAGCAAATATTTTCAGTTTTCTTCCTATTGAGAAATGGCTGATCAGATAAATTCTTTGCTGAATTTTCTTTGCCAAATCTTTTGACTAAATGATTATCAATGATTTGTTGTTTTAGAGAAGAGAACAAAACTCAGACTGGTCAGAGAAGAGCTACTTAGCAAACATGATTGATCATCAACCCATACAAAAGTGTTTCTCAGAGATGCTTGACACCTCATGACTAATATATTTGAGAAGTAATTTTCATTTCTCAGGTAAAATGATAAATAACAACCAATGTACAGCTAAATACAATTATTTTTTATCAATGCTATATTTATCACTAATACAAATTACAGCTGTTGACATTGAATACCTTTCTTTTTCTCCCCAAATAGTGTGTTTCCAAAATATTTTGTTACACTAATCTACTGAGCGAAGAAGAATATACCTGCCTAGAAAATGAGCATTTGAATTTTCTCTTGAGTCTAAATACTGACCTCGCGTACCAATTTCAGCCATGATTATGTTGCAGTCAGCTCCTCCTCATTTTCTTAACCCTTCAACAGGGGTCTCTCTCTCCCGGGAGTATAAATACTGGCTGACCTTTCGCCTCTTCCTCTTTTCTCTGCTTACGCGCACGTGTGAGCAACTATCTCGACTTCGGCCGCGGGCCGCGGGCCGCAACCTCGCACGTGAGGCGAGGTATATAAAACTTTCTCTTAAAATTTCCAATATGTGAACTCTTATACACAACCAGCGTTTCCCATATTCTGGGAACACGCTAAAACAAAATTCACCCCGTACAGACATTCAACTCAACACACACACAACTTTCCATACAGACGGTAACATTTTATTCATGTCTTCAATGTATTTGTAATTCGTGTATTAATCTATTTGTTATTAATATATATTTGTTCGCATACATGCATATCGGTCTTGTTTGTTTCTTTGGACTCCATTAAAGTCCAACATTCTTATGTAGCTGGACCGGCCAGCGGAAGCCTTAACCTAGAGATAACTCATCTTCTCTTCTCACATAACCCCCCCACGTCCACTACAATTATGTGTAATTACATTTTTTTTTTTAGTTTTTCAGTAGAAAGATTGAATTGGGATCAAATATAGATTAGAATCTGATAGATTGCCATCCTAATAAGAAATGAACATAATTATTAATTTTTATTATGTAGAAAATATTTAGAAGAAATCTTGATAAATATATTTCCCATCGATAAACACATATACACACAAAACACCCTTTAGCATATCACTAACTATAATATATTAAATATATTTCCCATCGATAAACACATATACACACAAAACACCCTTTAGCATAACACTAACTTTTATAGAAACCGTGCATAAGGAATCTAAGATCAGTCTACCTACAATTGGCCTAACCTAAATTCTTTCACTCCCACACAAAACATCACCCAATCAACATACAGACGCTACCAAAAAAAGTGCCCACTAGATGCACAAATACATGTGCACAGATATTATCAACCAAGTCTCACATAGATGAACTAGAATTATGATACACAAGCACGCAAGAAATATACATACAAACATGACCTGACAAGACAAATACATGGGAGGCCTACTTAACCAATGAAAAACAAACACAAAAATAAAAAATACCAAAATTTTCTTTTCTCCTTCATATTTTATTTCTGATGAAGCTTAAATAAAAGTAAAACATGTTAAATCCCTAAATGTTTCATACTTGTTCCTTGTCCTATCAGTCTCAGATTCTAAGTATGCTTTTTTGTGAAGTAAACCTGTTTTATATATTTGTGAGATTTTCTATTAAGCATAAATAATCTCATAAAAAAAAGTATGACATCAAAAAATGTCTATCTTCCACTTTTGAATTCTTTATTAGGGAGACATTCATAATTGTTTTAAATGTAATAAATATATAAGATTATTTTAAAATGATCTATGTATGTTTAACTTGAAATTGGCAGTTTTTGGTAATTTTTCTTGTAGTAATCGTAAAAGGAGGGAGTCCCTCCCACTTTTACAATTACACAAATAACAAAAATAGGCTTTCAAATTAATAATCACATTTATGTACATGTAATAAAAAATTGCAAATTTTGTTTTAGCAATTGAATTTCTTTGTGCTTTGAACTCTTTAGTGTTTTGATGCTGTTACCATAACCTTTCATCAGCTTAAAACACTTCAGTAACAAATTTCAATTATCCAAACAAAATTTGAAATATTAATGACTCATCTTTTTTTTTCCCCAAGTTATAGATAATATTTAGAATATAAATCAAATGTAAAAAGGTTATAAGTATTTTTATCTTTTAACAATAAAATCAGAATGCTCCAAATGACTTACAAGCTTTTTGATGAGTTCACAGCGATGTGGGATGCTGTAATTTCCTTGTGAGATTTGTAAACGCACAAAATGATCGGCAGTGCTAAGTCCGCGCTTGCTGCACACATATTCTAGGAGATCATGTACAGTTGATTTTTCATCCACTCCAACTAAAATGGTCTACAAGAGAGGAAACCAATAAAGAACATAAATGCTTAAATCTCAAACTCTCTTTAAATCATTCTCACTGGTGGTTACTATGCATAAAATATCAATGACAAAGATCATTATACCACTATGTTAAAGATGTTTAAAAACATTTTTGTATGAAAGACATCATGATGGCCTCTGAAAATATGAAAATTCATTACAATATTCATCAAAAGAACAAAGAATAAAAAAATTGTTGTTAATAAAATCTTCAGATATAATAGGATAGACATAATCAAATTGAATTTTCCTTTAAATTTCAATGTTTCAAAAATGTGTATGTATTTCATGTTTTAAATTTTAGGGTTCTTGTATATTCCATAAAACTGGTTATTATAAACTGCTTAGTTTATCTCCTTAAGGATTGCATTGTTTTGACATGCCACACACACACACACACACACATATATATATAAATATTAGCAGACATAATATCTGCAATTTATTAAATAAGACATGCCTAAAAGAGAATTTGTTGCCTAAATACACAAATTTTTATATATATATATATATATATATATATATATATATGGGCAGCAATCCTGCTTTTATACAAGTTAAGATGACTGACAAGGTACTGTGGTTAAGATTTTAATTTTTTAAATTTTTCTTGTCTTCTTATTTGTTTTTTCTTTTCTGGACATAATGTAAAATTTATCTGAATGTTTTGTATGTTTGAGTCCTTTTGGCTATTCGTTTAGCTATTATCAAGGCTGATTTTATTTTTACTTTTAATTGAATTTATGGATATCTTTTATGTATGTATCTAGAGTTATACGAATGTTTTTATTTTCCAAACACAGTCAACACATTGTGGCCCTGTTTGTAGTTGATATTATTGAATGTTGGCTTTTTCATTTGTATTAATAATGCTTCCATTATTTTTAACCTTTTTTTTAATTGTGGATTTATATTTTCTGCATGTATGTTGTGGATGGAATTTGGTAGGTTCCCATGTGTGTATATATATATATATATATATATATATATATATATATATATATATATATATATATATAGGTGTGTGTGTGTGTAAAATTTCAGATAAAGTATATCTGTAAAAGGACAATATGAATTTAGACAAAATAAAATTATAAATGATGAGACATGAATAATACTAGGGGCTTAATTTTGTAAATATATCTCATCTGTTTTCCTTCTTGCATAATAAATAAAAAGACATAATTATGTTTATCAACTTAGATATTTCTGTAGCATTTTCTCTATTATAATGATTTACTAAGCATACCTTAGATGTGGCACAACACTGTAAACATGTGGCACCTAGTGAGGGTTGAACTCACCATTCAGTTTGCAAACCATTACATCATATCAAAGTGCCCTTTTACTCTCTATTATAGAGGTGCAATGAATTCTACAAATACATCTCATCTGATTGGGACTCCTCTCTGGTCTTTTGAACAAGAGTAGAAGTTTATCCTTTGTTTCCTGTTTAGAATTGGGTTTTTGGTTCCTTCTAAAGTCTACTTCAAAACTATACTTCCAATGTCTCTGTCTGAACTCTAAAATTTTATTTATTAATTTTTTTTTCTCCTTACAAGGAGTAGATAGGTTTGCTTATCATCTGGTTCAAAATCCTTCCCAGTGTTCTGAACAGGAGTATAGGTTTATCCCTTGCTCCCCGTGTAGGATCAGGTTTCTGGTTCCTTCTAAAATCTTTTCAATCTCTTGCATTCCCAGTAGCCATTTGTGGCATTGTTGCTTTGCTTGTGGATGAACTGACTAAAAGAAAAAACCAAAAAACTTCTTTTTTCCTGCTTGCAAATGAAATGATATCTATATATTATAGATTATTTCGTCATCAGATAAGTCACAAATATGGCTTGTGTTTGACACGTCAACAACACTTTTGTATCTGAAAGAATCTGCTTTTTTGAAAGACAGGATCAGTATAAACAACTTGGAGAGATATAATTTTTTTTTTTATCTGGCACCATGTGAAACTACTTTTGAGCAGTATACAAAGTTTTTCCCATGATTCAGAATGAAAATAGTGTGCAAGTATGTAATATGTGTCCAGTATGCAATATGATATTATTTTTTTTTTTTTTTTTAGATAAAAGCAACTGTAATGAATGAAACTCATTTTTGACAATACTCTCATTGCATCACTTGGGAAATCAGAATGACTAGTGAAAGTTTTGCTGTTGAGGATAACCATTGTTAAACTTAGAATATGTAATGAAGAAATGATTTTGACTATTGGGAGAATGTGAAAATTACTAACAAAGCTTTACTTTTCTTTATTATTTAATATACTTAGTTTACCTGTGACACCCCTGAAAATAGTGGTAATGTTTAAGTAATTTTGTAATTGCATTGTGCTTATCAAATATCTCAAGCTTCATATTGCATTGCATTTTCTTGTTTACATTCAGCTAGCTTAGTACTTGTCAAAAATGATGGGATTATTTCTATATGAATTACTACTGCTACCTAGGTACAAGTATGAACTCTGCTCAATTAACTGCTTACAGTTATATCGCATTGGAAAATCAGTCTTAGTATGATCACCGAAGTTAAGCAACAAAAAGCCTGGTCAGTATATAGATGGGTGGCCACTTGGGAATACCGGGTGCTGCAAGTTTGGATGTGTGGGTGGTATAAAAGATAACAAAAGATATACAGGGTACACAATTTTATATTTTTAATTTTGTGGATGTATGTTGTCTGTTTTTGATTTTGTCGACTTCACGGTATAATAGAGTCAGCTGGGCACCGTCTGTGAGAAAAAGAGCACCATAATGTAATTCACTCTGCCAGAAATTTGGAAACGGCATGCTGTACTGCTTGGCATTTGTGCCAGAAGCTCCAATACAAACATTTCAGAGTATTTGGGTGTCAATCCAAGGACAGCGCAGATGATTCATGAATGAGTCTAATGGTGATTACGAAGGTGTCTGGAGTGATCACTAGTGATGATAACATTATGCCTCCATTTATCATCCCACAGGGCCTCAGACTAAACACAGAGGCCTTGAGGAGGTAGTGTTGCCCTGGGTCAAGAAGGTGGCTGCTGGAAGACCCTATGTCTAGCAACAGGGCTCTGCACCATGCCACACAAGCAAGAGAACACAGTCATGATTGTCAGACAATTTCTTCGACTATATAACCCCTTACATCTGGTCACCTAATTCCCCAGACTGCAACCCCCTTGCTTACCTGTAGTAAAGTAAAGCTTCATATTGCATTGCATTTTCTGTGGTGTGCAGCTGATCGAGACACCAACTCCTTGTAACACCAAAAAATGAATTGAAGGCAAGGATAATGGTAGCATTCACCTATTTAAACAAGGAGACCGTCCAGAAGAGTTGCAGGAGATTCCAAAGTCATCTCGAGGCTGTGGTTGAAGCCAATGGCAATTTTATTGAATAAATTTACTCTTTAGTATTTCAAGATATTTTTTGTAATTTTGGTAAATATATCTACTAAAATGAGATGTCAGTGTTGTTATTTTCTTTTTTGTGTAATTTAGAGGACAATTTATCTATTGCACCCTGTATATACACAAGTTTCATTAAAAATGACTGATATGGTTTTTTTATTTAATTTTTCAAGTATTTATATAATTTTCTTCTTTTCCAGACATAAATTATGTAGAAATTGTTTGAATGATCTGAGCTATACTTTAATGATGATTTTATTTTTACTTCTAACTTTTCAGACAATTTCTACATAAGTTATGTTCAAAAAGAAAATTATAAGAATTTTTGTTGCCAATTCTCAAGAACAAGGAAAATGTATAAATTCACTTTTATATGTTTAGGTTTTATTACAATTCTAATCATTGTTTTTTTATAACAATAAACATTGCTGAGGAGTTAAAGTAGTTAATATAATAGTGGTGTCAAGGGAAAAACATTTCATTTTTTGTGGGCACAAACATTTAATATTACTAAATAAAGGTTGTTTTAAATATAAAGGAATTTGTGGTGTATATATTTTTAAGAACAAGTGACTCCAGAAATAAGTTACATTTATTTAATATAGTGCTTTCACAAAATGTGCAGGAAATGACAATCAAAAGTAATGAAGGGATAAAACTTGAAAGTATTATTAGTTTTAGATTATGTGAAAATATAATACTACTTATAGTATTAGTCTCATAGCAGCAGTGAAGGCAAAGAGTAAAAGTCATGTCAAATCCATGGATCATTTAAGATACTGATGCACGTTTGCAAAATCCATTTTTGAAAATACTTTCTTTTTTTTTTTAACTAAAAATAAAATCAATTATTAATGAGTAATCTCATGTTTCAGACAGAAACTATCATTTTTATCATTAAAGGAAATCAACTCTATTGTTAATGGTTTTTCAGTACAATTTATATTGCCATAAATATAATTTATTCAGGAAAAATATTCAATTGGCCATAGTTCATTCAGTGGTTACCAGTTTATTAAATCTTTAAATTTGGTTTAGATTAAAATTGCTGACTCAATGAGGTGAGAGAATGGCAGTTTTTATAGAGCAATAACATTGGGTATTGTTAAGTCTACAGATAATATTAACTACTTAATATATATATAAACAGTACAGTTGTTGTTCAGACTATTGATTTCATTGATTGTTTCCTTAGTTCTTGCCACACTTTGACCTATTTATTCCATGGTTTTCTGTAGATGTATAATCCATATGGAAAAATAATACTTAAAATCAAAAAATGGTTCTAAATCTGTATATTCTCAACTAATACATCATGTCAAATTACACAATGTATGTGACATATAAGAGTCTATATTTTATACAATGTGTTGCTTTGTTAAGCAAAATAATCTACACTGTTCTGACTTGAACATTTATCAGCAAAATTAATGTATATAGCTTCTTTTCCTTTTATCACCTTCCAGTGATGCCAGATACTACTGGACATTATCCCAGAAGAGGTTGTGTATTCAGATATAGTCTATCATACATTTGGTTGTCCTTTTCATATTCCTTTGGCACCAATAAGAGATTGTGAATTTGAACAATGTATTTAATGGATTTTACGGAAAAATTACCTTATTTAAAAATTGTCACCATCATGAAATTTTTAAGTATTTGGGGTAGGGAGAATTTTACAGGATTTCATATTAGTGGATTTTTATTGAAATAAACACAGGTATTAAGGCACAAAACAGAATTGTATTTTTGTGACAACTTACAATAAATGCTGTAGTGAGTTTAATGTTTATCTCGTACCCCTGGGGCTGTATATATATATATATATATATATATTTTTTTTTTTTTTACTCATATTACAAATTTAAAAATAAGATCACAATTGTTTTAAAGTTTTTATTTTTCCAGTGATCTGTAAAAGGTCAGAAATTTCTTTTCTTGCTTGGAAATTGTCAGCTAGATATCAACTTCATATGGTTTAAAGAAAAAAAAAAGAAGATAAAATTTAGTTTAGTGAACCTGACAGACTCAAAGTAAGGATCCAATTTAGCATTATACTTACATTGTCAATCAAACTAATTAAAAAATATTTTGAATTTTCAAAAATGAATGTGCTGAAACCATACTTTGGTATCTTATAAGTAGCAACATAAAATATATTATTTATTGCTCCGTCCTTGAGTTATTCAATAAAAAACAGACAAAAAAGACATTTTTCTTGATAAGATCCAGAGACGGATATGCAATGTAATTGGCTCGGATCTGTCATCTCGTCTGCAGTCGCTCTCTCACAGACGCGACGTTGCCTTGCTCTGTCTTTTTTACAAATACTTTCACGGTAATTGCTCCGAGGAGCTGCTTTCGCTGGTTCCTAGGCCTCATGAATTTAAACGTCCTACGAGGCTGGCATCCCGTTCCCACCCCTTCACCGTTGAAACTGTTAGATGTAGACGTCTCTTCTACTCCAATAGCTTCATGTCTCGCACATCTCGCCTGCGGAACTCCCTTCCTTATTCCTGTTTCCCTGACAAATATAATCTCCAACTATTTAAGTGTAACGTCAATCGACATCTCCAGCTGCCTTGATCTATCCACTTCCCTTCTCCACATCCTTTCACCTTTCATTCCTATCTGCTCTCGCTCCAAATCTTCTGTAACCCCCTTGCCTTGATCGGTCCACTATCTTTCTCCACATCCTCTCCTTTACCACTCCTATCTGCTCTTCCTCCAAACCTTCTGTAACCCCTTGCGTGCTAGTGGCTTCCAGCCTTGCTTGGGGTAATAAGCTTAAAAAAAAAAAAAAAATTTGCTCAATTCTTGTTATCTACTAAGTTTAACTTAGTCTGAAACAAGGTGACAGTAATGGAGAATCTGTCAAATGCCTTCAATGCACCTGTGAATTTGTTAGCCATATGAACATGCTAACCATTTCAATATTGCAATAGGCACTGCTGAATATTTCAAAATGTTTAGAACAAAAGTTTATGAAAAGTTAGTCTTAATATCAAAGTTATTACAAAAATAATTCCTTGGAATATAACTTTATTTTCTGCAAGTAATTTAATCTGATTGGAAATAAGGAGAAAAAAATAGGTTAGAAATTTAAAGTAGTGTTTTTTTTTTATTTTTAAAAATGTGCTTTTATGGCTTAAAGTACAACTAATACATGTATGCAAATACATGAAATCAGTTGATGTCGCACTGTAAAAATACATCATTTGAAATAATTACTGAATATTAATCTCTTTATGCCAATCCCATTTCATTTACATTGGTTGAATAAACTTGTGTGAAATAAATTTTACACTGAGATCAAGCAAAGCAAATATACTAAAGTTTTATAAATATGACGGAGGGGAAACGTCAACTTTTACTACTGAGTAACTGTCAATAGTGACTGACACTGTGACACACATTGTCAGTATTAATTAGACAAAAATCCAACAAGAACTTTAACTTTGTGTTTCATCCATGGCAGGTAAAATTATTGATTCAATAGACCTGAACAGCAAAACCAATCAACTGAAGTAATAAAAATGTAATTTTTAGCACTTTTAACTGCAATAAACATATAGAAAAAGTAGTCACCAAATAGAGAATGTATAGCCACTGACTATTTATTACATTTTGTTAATTTTTTTTTTTACCCTGATGTTCACCTTGTACAAGGTCCAAGAGCCACTCAAGGTAGAGAGTTACATAGTAAGAGGCACAATTTATGGGGATATGTGGGTGAGATAATCATTAACCCTTGACTTGAATAAGTTAAGATTGTAGTGATTGGGGAAGCATCCTCTTGATAGACAGTTCCACCAAGTATACCAATTTGTGGAAAGACGAAAACGCTACTCAAGTGGAACTTACATCTCACCAATGGAATACAAAGGGCATAATGGCGATTTGCTACAATGTATGCAGGGCTTAGGCATGAAGTTTAGAACTGGTGAAACTAAGGAATGTACTTCATTTGAAGTTCGGCAGTGATAGAGCAGTGAGCAGCTTGCAACATTTCGTCTGTGAGAAAGGATTGTAAGGTGGAAAATAATTTGTTATCCACAAGGATGCGGAGGTGCTTTTGAACTCTTTCAAAACTGGTAAGTGAAGACCAGGTTGCCCATGCTCATATATGACAGCAGTACTGATCTGGCTCTTGTAAAAGTAGAGGATAGCATAAGAAGTCAGGTACTTACTGGAGTGGTACAGTGAACCAACTATTTTTCCAACATCTAATTTTGATAGATTGTAAGTATGAGATCTGGGTTAAGTTTGTCTCAATAGGTGCTCAAGGGATGCAGCCTTCCTGGAGGAACAACTGTTCATTGCGATCGGTGAAAGTTCTGGGTTTGTTGATCGAATGTCATTATTTTGGTTTTCCAAGCACTGAATGTGATCAGCCAGTTTTTCCTCCACTGAGCTGTTAGAGCTAGGTCAGAGGAAAGATCAGCTGCCAATCTCTGGTCATCTAGATTTTTGATGGTGCACCTATCTACCATTGCATCATCAGTATAGATGATTTATATAGAGAGTTGGACTAAGAAGCGAACATTGCAAGGATGCCTGCATTGATCACTTAAGAGGACTGGCCATTAACCACTAGCTTCAGGGACCTACCTGTTAGTAAGGATTTTATAATTGAGAAGACTTCCAGTGATTCCATAGCTAGAGAGCTTGTGCAGTGACCCTTTATGCCACACATTGTCAAAATCCTTTGAAATATCTAATGCAATCATCCTTGAGATGTATTTGTTGTCTAGTGTCTCATTTATTCTGGGGAAAGATTGGAATAAAACAATATAACTTTGACTAATTGATAAAATGGATGCATGAGTAATATAATGGTTAGCATCTCAGAAAGAGAAATAAGCAAATTTTTTTAGTCCCTTTTGCACAAAAGCTCTTGAAAAAGGTATGACTACATCTCTTCTTGCTGCTATAGGTTAAATAGCAGGGCAAATTAGGCTCTCTAGCTTTGGTTGGTAACTAATCTAGATGGCTAATGGGGATGTGTCAGCATGTAAAAATGCACAATGGTAGTAATTCTTAGGTCAAGTGAGCTGCACATTATGTTGTGGCAATAACATCTATTTTTAAATTATATTTTAAGTTAATTTTGGTGTGGGGTTATTAGTTGATTTGGTTTGTTTTGCTACTAAAGTTGCCTTTTAATTAAAAATCTATATTATTTAAATATATTTATAAATTGAGTGGGGTGAGATTCTTTTAAATATAATTTTCAGAATTGCTTTATTTTTCACCTTGAGTTTTGATTACTCACAATTTCACTCATTTCGTTGTCCAATTAATTCTTACATAAATTCTGATAAGAAACAAAATATATTTTGTCATGAAATTATTAATTTGTTAAAAATAATTATTTTTAATGCTAGAATAAAAATGATTAATGGTGGAGTTGGCTTGAAAATTCTTCTAAGTAATTCTACTTACTTATGTGAAATTGGTCCCAGAAAAGAGAATAACAATTCAATGTTCAAGTTAAATAAGCATTATAACAGAAAAGAATATATTTTCAATAAACATTTTATATAAAAAAGAAAAAGTTCATACAAATAATTATTTAAATTTACAGGAAATGAATTTGTATTTTTGCGAAGAGTCAATAAATTTCAATTGATCTTGACAAGACAAAAATACTCGCTCTCTCTGAAAAGAAAAAAGGTAAGTAAAAAAACAAATCAGCATTCCAATATATTCCTGGTAGTGGGAAGTAAAAAGTACTTAGATACATCAATAAGTCCATAGACTAATGATTAAAACAAAATCATTTTTTTAACATAAGCTCCTTTCTTGTTAATGCACTTAATTTAGTGGTGTATATTAACCATATAGTTGAACATTATACAGTGAAAATTTTAGATCAAAGTTAAGGTTATAGCTCTATAATAGGTTATGGACTTATTGTACAGTTTGACATCATAAAAATATTTTTTTTTTAAATATAAAAATTTGATCAATAAGTCTAGTTCAATTTAACTTGTTTTAACATTTTATCCCTGATAAAAAAAAAAATGTCAGCTCAAAATTGTCTTAAAAAAAAAAACACTGATTTCAAGATTATTTTTTCATTCAACAAAATTTTAATCTCATACTTATACTAAGCTATTAAATATTTATCCTAGAAACTATGAACTATAAGTTGAGAAATTTTTATTTTTTGTATTCATTGTATTTTGCTAAAGTAAAGATGTCTACTAATTTATCTGAAACAGTATTCAAAAATTATTTTTGGCTTAAATAATATTCATTAAATTGTCTCTTCAAACACACTGTTAGATTAGATTTTCTTGTTCCTATGTATGATACTTTGAGAGATGTTTTTTTTCTCATTTTTAAGCCTGATTTATATTCTAATGACATCTTTGGCTTTCATTTGTCAACATTGGAGAAAGGATTATTTGAAACATTGGCAACTGAACAACTGCTTAGCCATTGCCTGCAAATTTTTAAATGTCTTTTTGTTGATTTCTGATAAGCTTTAGAGAACGAGGATTTTTCTTTTTGCATACATCGTTAATGAAACTGCCAACCAGAATTTTCTTTAATATTATACCTATTCAAGTATATGTTGCATGCTCAACACCTGACTCTGTTGCATATCTTTTGTTTTGCAAAGGGTGTCTTAAAATAAATACTGAATCAATATACTATTTATCAATATTTTATTTCCTACCAGAAGCCTTTACAAACTTTTGAACAGTAGTTATTTTCTTGCCTTTTAATTCCTCTGTAATTTCACAAATCAATAACATCAAATGTGTTGAAAATATTCCCTTTTATTTAGACTTGAACAGATTAAGATTGTAAAGAGCAAGGAAGCATTCTCTTGAGATTTGATCCAGAAAGCAGCCATTTTGAAAAGATCCTGCTTGAGTGGAACTTACATCAAGTCAATTGAAAACAAAGTGAATGAGGGTGGTTTGCAACAATGGGTGTGGCATGGCAAGTCTTAGTCATGATGGTTAGAACTGGTAGAACTAAGAAATGTAGTTCATCTGAACACTTTCCACAGAAATAGTGATATAGCAGCGAAAGGCTTGCAACATTTTGTCTGTGAGAAAGTGGAAAATAATTCATAACCCACAAGAATGCAGGAGTGCTTTTGAACTCTGAGACTAGAAAGTGAAGACTGGGCAGCAGTACTCTATTTTTAGTCTAATCTAGATCTTGTAGAGAATAACAGGAGGAATCCAGTACTTTAGTGGTACAGGGAATTGGCCATTTTTCCAACATGTTTAATGATGGAGTGTATAGCTTCAAGATTCTTGGCAGGATTGAAGTCAAGTAATTTACCTGATAATCTACCAAATCCATCTTTTAGGGGAAAAACAGACAATGTAAAAATTGAAAGAACCTAATATCTTGACAGGGGTTATATGCATACTCCTTTTCAGCTGCAAAAAACTGTCACTTTTATTTTAAGACACCCTTCATATCTTGATTTTCATCACTTAGACTCATTAAATATTCCATTATTACATTTTATCAAAACACTTCTGTATATTTTTTGAAAATACTCTGTTGGCTAGAATTTAAAATTTAAGTATTAATGTAAATTTAGTTTGTATATTTAAACATCATCAAGAGATGAATACTCAATTTTATTTCATCTAAAAATTAAATCTTAATTTACTTTTGACCAAACATCAGTATTTAAACTAATAACAAATTAGTATTGGCTTAAGTTTTTTCTTATTTTTATGTGTATGTGAAAGATAACTTTAATACTTATGAAATACTATGTCTGATGAAGATATTTTTTACTCTGGCTCCCACATGGAATTTATGATTGCACAGCAAATATATTGGGCATATTTATCCTTTATTTAAAGCAGTTTATAGGTTTCAGGGGGAGTTGAATAAAAAAAAAAGAAAGATAAAAAGTTCAAAACACAGAATACCAGTTTGTTTAGGCTTTTAGTTGAAAAGATAATTTTTTCATTGTATTGCTATTATTAATACAATGAATTATTACTGTGGGTTTGTCTAAGAGTTTAATTTCAAATAGTTTTTTGCTACTGAGCCTCGGATATTCATTATAATTTGGAGTAAATGTCATATTGACTCTCTTGTACAAGATTTTTTGGTTTTTGACATGAAGAAAATAGAAGAATCGGTATTTATTATTGGAATTTTCAAAAACTAAACTTTTCTAAGGTTCAGATATATATATATATATATATATATATATCTCTGAACCTTAGAAAAGTTTAGTTTTTGAAAAATATATATATATATATATATATATATATATATAGAGAGAGAGAGAGAGAGATATTAATCCTAATGTAAACTGGACAAAAATGGCTGTAACTGTAAAGCTTGTCTTTTTAGGTACACTACAGTTTAAAAGTTTGAAGCTACCCCCAGAATTATCATGGGATGGATTTGACAGAAGAGCAAAAATAATATGAAAAAGAGCTCTTGGAGTCGTTGATAATTGATTCCATTCTTTTTTCAAATTTATACTTTGAGAAACTTTTGCAATGAATGCCAAGAGTTGTGCTGTAGAAATCAAGGCTAAAGGAGGATATTTTGAAAAAAGCAAAATTTAATCAAAAAAGGCTTTTTTTTCTTTTTATCATAGTAAAATTTATAATAAAATAACATGCCTCACTTTTTTAACCATGTATAATAATTTTCTCTTATTTAAAGTACAATACAACTAGCTTTGGGGGCCAATTTAAAAAAATTGCCAGGAGTGGTCTCAAACTTTTGAACCATAGTGTATGTGCAAAACTTCCCAGCACCCCTTTATGAAAAATTATATTATTCATTTATTTTTTAAAACAAAAAAAATTGGAGAAAACTTTTTCACATATTTACTTTGTTAAAATAAATGGTTCGCTCCTCAAGTATTTATTATAGTAATGCTTCATATTTTATTATGTTAGCTCACAACAAGCATCCTGTCAATAACCTTTATTTTGATCTTGTTACAGATGTCAAATATCATTTTGTTGACTGTTAACGCAGTGCTTATGAAACTGAGATGCATCACTGATTTCTTCCATAAGGAAAAAAGTTTTACCCATTGATTTTCCTTAATATTTCCTGAATGTTAATGGAGACCATACAGTGGATGTGAACAGTTAAATGGTGGATAATGTAGTGCAATAGTTGTGTGTGTGACAAGCCATGTTTCAAGTGGTTTCACATAGTATCACTGTCAAGCTATGACTGCTTCAAAAATGTATAGTCAATGATGGTGATTATATAGAAAAGTAATGCTTTTGTAACTGAAAACTTGCTCTATCCAGTGGTGTTATTTTGTGTCCTGTATCTCTGGAAATAGCTGGGAGGGTTTATATTTCCTTCCCTTTTTTGAGATACTATGCAAAGCATTCTAAAAAGAAAAATTCCTGTACCATATTTACTTGAGTCTAAGAATATTGTTTCTCATAAAACACAGAATCTTTAAAAAAAAAAGATCTGTATTTTAAACTCATAATGTTCCCTTTCATAAAGAAACATAACTTGTAATACTTTCATTGGCTTCTTTTTTTCTGCTACTTTTGTTTTATGATAAGAGACTTTCCTTTTGAAATCTTTTGCTTTAATGTTAGCGTTTGAACTTAGATCCAGTTCTAGTAAGTTGACATTCATTTTTTAAATCTATGCATTATGAATAAAACTGGAAGAAATTCTATTGTTTCATTCACTGCTAGTAAAAACAAATTTGGCAATTGTAAGCATTGGACCAGAGAATATTCCATATATTTTTATTGGCCTAAATAACAAAAGAGAAAACATGTGAAAAACGAGATTACATTATGTAATTGTAGCAGTTTAATATGCATATGAAATTATTTTCTCAATAGTGTTGAGACAATGTACAAATATAAATTTCACACTAAAGAGAGAGAAAATGTGTAACTAACATCAGGTGTGTTGGAGTTGAGACTCAAGAGAATGGGTTACAAAGGTCTCCATCTGGTGGCCAACAAAAAAAAAAACAGTTGGAAAAATACTTGACTCTAAACCAATACCTTTATCAGTATTGATCACAATAGCCTTTTTGTTTTGTTTTGTTTTTTTTTCTCTTTATAAAAGTTTATATAACTTTTATATGTAGGTTAATAGTTTTGATAGGTCTATTTTTTTTGTTAATCACAAGATGGAAGCCATTATCTCTTTGTACATTCTGAAAGTGGTATATGATACATGCGGGTGGGAAGAGTTGGTATTCTTGGGAAAGTAAGGATGCTCTTTGTCTCTGGATCACACTGGTGCAAGAGTGGACAAGGAGAGGAACTAATATCTGGTGATGGCAGTGGTTAGTGATGATGGTGGAGTCAAATATATAGACCATTGTACACCACAATGCAGTCGCAGACAGCTACTATATACTTACTGACAAAGTTTATGTATGTGTATGAGAAAGAAGAGGGTCTGCAGAAATATTGGCATGTGAAAAAAAATGACAGGAAGAATGAGTAGAGAGAGAGTAGAAAGAAACAAAAAGTGAATTATGGAAAGAAAGAGTGAAAGAAAAAAGGAAAATTAAAAGAAAAAAAAAGAAATAATGTAAGCATTGAAGTGAAAGAGAGGAAATGAAAACTAAAGACTGTGTAGAGAGAGGTGACACCAAGAAGACTAATGTATTGAGGCCAAAGTTGATTTTTTTTTTTTTTTTGGCTGTTTTTTTTTTTGTTACTGACTTTATGCTGAGTTAACTCTTAATTATTTAAAGAATAGAGACAAGGAAAATTTTTAGGCAACATATTTTGACAATCTATCACAGTGAAGTTGGTATGAGCATATATAGATGAAGTGAATATGAAATATTTCATTTATTTCCTTTACTAGACTATCAATAGGATGCTTAAAATGTTTATTTTTAAATTTTATATTTTCTTAAAATATAAAAACTAAACTCAAATGATTTTAACTAGGTCTCTTCATATTTTTTCATTAAACCTAAATGCACAAGTCAAACTTATACCAAAGTTAAATGTTTTAAAAATCTAAAACAGCCAACATATTTTCAAATTTTTTTTAATCATCTTATTTTGCCACTTACACAAAATGGTAATTGAAAATGCCTCTTATGATTTTATAGTTATACAGTCTTTACAAAAAGACTAGTTATTTTGAAAAAGTTAACTATTTTCAGAAATATAATCCATACATTATTTTAATGAAATCTTTTTGTCAAAATTGCTGCTTTTTGAAATATTAGCACATATTTATGCTGAAATCAAATCTTTATATCATCTGGAAATTACTGAACTCAAATTCTTTAATGCCTCAGCAATTCTGTTATCCATTTCCTCATAAGAGATCCTGCAATAGTTTCTACCATATGTAGCTTTTTTCCTATATCAAATCTACCGCTTTGAAGATATGCAACTAATCAAAAGTAAAGAAGAAAAAGCATGCTTTTAAATAATCATATTCAAGTATTTAAGCCAAATAAATAAAAACACAATTAGGGCATTGTTTGAATTATGTTCAGCATCATTAGCCATATGTGATTATTTGTTTCATCATCAGCTAAGATTATATTTTTTTATTTTTAATGTAAAACCTCCACTAGTAGAAAACCTCAAAGATCTTGTTTGAAAATATAAATTGAGTGGATATCATTAAAAAGATTATAAATTTTCCCATCTAAATAAACTGGAACTAGTGCTTCTTATTTTCTTTGTTATTTATAAGAAATTAAGATGAAATAAACATTGATAAAAGATTTTCAAAAGAAATCATTAATGTTGATTTTTGTCCTATTCAAGTCAAGTGCCATACGGGATACATGCTTGGGCAATCATGTCTCTTTCGATTCATGACTGACAAGGCAGACAATTTTCCCACAGTAGGTTGCCAATCCTTTCTGCAGTAGACTGGTTGCCAAGCAAGGCTATAGGACCCAGTCTTTCCTGCTGTTCAATCCATAGCTGGAGGGGGGGATAGATTCATCTCTCTCTCAAGGAAGGGTATTAGCATGTAAGTAAATGTAACAAACTGGATTGGAATTAGAATTTGGCTCTCAGATTTCTCATTCTGAGCTTTTATCCATCACACTGCAATGCACATCCATTGTCACTGATCAATTATATGATAAAGTAGTGCCATTTACACCTCAACTGGACAATTAAATAGGCTCTGTCAATATTTTGTCATTTTAATGCCTGCAAAACGAATTTGCTCTCTATTAATTATTAGAGAGACCTTTTTCTGCGTTCCATCAACATGGATAATGCTGACCTCCAGGAGAATGACCCACTGTGCCTTCTCGGGATAACATGATATGAAGCGGAAAGACTATATTGAATGCATTGCTAGGTCAGATGCTAAGAAAGTTGGTTCACTGTATCGTGCTAGACAGGTTTTTTTTTTTTCTTTTTCCAGAAACTATCTTACATATCTATAAATCTACCATTCATCTATGCTTATAATATTGCTGCCACAGATGGTCTGGTGCTCCTGCTATATATTTAAAAATTCTTGATAAAATCCAAAGAATCATCATCAATATTATTGGTCCTGACCTGGCATCTCTGCTTCAGACACTTTCCCACTGCCATAAAGTTGCTCTTCCCTGTGTCATTTCTATAAATACTTTCATGACAGTTGTTCAGAAGGGCTCTTCACTATGGTACCTGGACTTTATGAATTTAAGCGCTGTATTAGATTGGTGGCAAGATCTCATCAATTCACAGTGGAATTGGCTAGATGTAACCTTAAGTTCTATGCTAACAGTTGCACTTCTTGCTTGTGGAACTTTCTTTTGGCTCCATGCTTCCCAGTCAATTTTGATCTTCAAAACTTTAAATGCAATGTCAATTGTTATCTACTGTCTTCTTGATTACTCTTCTATTCCTCTCACACCTTAGTAATGTTTCTGCTTTCTAATTCTCTCACACCCAGTAACCGCTTCTGTCTCAGTGCATTTACTACCTTGCTTCGAGTAAATATTTGTTAATGCTTCAGAATAAGTGAAATTAAAAAGTTAAAAATAAATTCTTTTAAAAAATCATTGCTTTTCATGAACTTTAAAGTAATTTTTCAGTTGAAATTTGTACAAACGCATAAAAGGTATTGTACGTTCCATTTGACATTGTTCTATTCAGTAAAATTGTATTAACATTATATGGAAAGCACAAAATGTATAAGTAAATAAAACAGCTTTAATTTGTTACTAAAGAAATTATAAGCAGATTTGTGAGAAATAAATCCAGGTATTTCCAAAAATGATAAAGAAACATATTCATACCAACTTGAATATATTTGATTAAAAACATTTGCATTCTAAAATACAATGAAAGTTACATTTTAAATCCAAGAGACAAATTGCACAGCAGAACAAACAATGACATTTTTTTAAATGTAGGAAAGTAACTATATGACATCATGGAATAGATTCTAATTTAATGAAAATGATGTTTTCTACATTTTTGGAAGTTTATTTTAAATGTATTTATTTAGAATTTATATGGGAAAGTTACAGTTAGATAAAAATCAAGATAGGTGGTAAAAATAAAAACTCAATTTTTTTTTTTGGTCATGTTAAAAACAAAATATTATTTACATGTAAGTAAATTAAATATATATATATATATATATATATATATATATATATATATATATATATATATATATAGCTTATAAGTAAACCCATCTGGCACAGAATGAGAAACAAACTTAGTTTCAAATATACTCACTGTTTCATTTAACCCCCAAAAACCATCCATATTTCAGGATATATTTACTTGAAAAGAGATAAAATATTTAATTTTAATCCCACAAACATTTAACATGAGTTACTATGACACTTTAAATACTTACCAACACAATCTCATTTTTTGATTAAATGATTTAAAAAAAGATAAAACATCAACTTAAAAAATGTTTTAAGTGTTTTTTCTTTAATTTTTTTTAAATCATCTGTAATAATTTTTGTAATTTCAACCAGTGAGATAAATTTTATAAATTTCACGCACACACACATTATATATCTGAAACATGTTTTGTTGATAATTACAAACAAAGAAAATTTGATGAATTTTTTATTTAGTTTTTCTAATATTCTTACATTTGGTGGGATTAAGGGCGTGTAAAAATTGTCTGTAGTGTCTATTTAAGATGTAGTTGTTGTAGTGCCTAAATAGTAGTAGGGTTTATTCTGAGCCTTGCGAATTTAGTATAGCTAGGATTTGAGTTGGAGTCATTCTATTTTAAAAACCTTCAAAAACACCATTTCTGTAGCTATATGTAATACACTTTTGGATGATCATGTCTGTATAAATTCATGTAACTAGGCAGAAGATTTTCATGCAGTAGCTTGCCATTTCTTTTTGTGGTAAACTGATTGCTAAGCAGGAGTTTAGGAACAAGTCTATAATGCTATTCAACTCATAACTGGTGGCAGGGAGAAGAATTGGATTCATACCTTTCCCAAGGGTATTTAAGTGAATGTAATGAACTCAACTAAAATTTGAACTCAGCTCTTCAATTTCTCATTCCAATCTAATACCCCCACACACACCCCTAGAGAATCTATCTTACACATTTATAAGTCTACCATTTGTCCATGCATTAAATATTACTGTTACATTTGGTCTAGTGCTCCTGCTATATATCTAGAGATTCTTGATAAAATACAAAGAAAAATCTGCAACGTTATTGGTTCTGACCAGGCATTTCTACTTCTATCATATTCCCGCCACTATAATGTAGCTTACCAATGCGTTTTCATGGTGAATGTTCTGATGAGCTTTTCTCTTTGGTACCTAGACTTTATGAATTTAAGCACAATACTAAGTTAGCGGCGTGGTCTCATCATTTTACAGTTGAAATGGCTAGATGCAACTGTAAGTACTATGCTAATAGTTTCTTTTCTTGCATTTATCACTGTGGAACTCTCTTCCAGTTTCTTGCTTTCCTGTCAACTTTTCTTCAAAAATTTAAATGCAATGTCAAATGTTGTCTTCTGTCTTAATTACTGTTCTTTTATTGTTCTCTTTCCTTAATAATATTTTTCTTTTTCTCATATTTTTCACACGCATAAGCCCCTTGCATCTTAGTGGCTTCATTGCCTTGCTTGGGGTGAAATTTTATATATATATATATATATAAAAATGTTTTAAGGTAATTTAGAATTCTGGATACAACTGGAAGGTGTTACACTTTTATAAATTATCATATCAGTATAAAAAATGAAAGGAAATGTATTTAGCATACAACTAAAAACGAAAAAAAATGTCAATGTAATAATTTGTATACTTGCATAGTATCCATAAAAAATAACAGGATTATTTATGTATGGATGGATCAGCACTTCTGTTTTGGATCAGTGTAATATTTGGAAAATCTACCTAAGGAAGTTTATCTTACTGTGCTGTTTAAGCAGCAGAATCCTGGCATAGTGGTTATGTCATTTGGCTGCAAAACCTTCAGGTTAGAGGTTATAAAAAAAAACCCCAAAAAAACACTATATAAAATTCATTATTTTTAATCCATAATGTTGAATATATTGAAATTATGTATTGAAAGTTTTTAACAAGAAAAATCTTAAGTTGATTTCAAGTTGAATTGCTCACCTATATTGCATATGATCTATTATTGTATATAATTAGGTTACAATAAAATTTATATTTTATATGAATATGACCTTATGAAAATTATAATGTGGGGGGCGGGCATATCATAGATTCGATGGGGGTATACAACACCCTTGCACCGACCCTGGCTTTAATGCAACACTTATGGAGAGAGAAATAAAGAAATATACATAAAAATCATTCTATTCATTATTATTTCCTTTCTGTTAAACTTTTAACAGGTTTCACTTTAACTATTTTGCATGAAGTCATATTATAAAACTTGTAACTAAAATTGACAACCTTACAATACATTTCGCTTTTATTTTAATAACAATTCTATTTTTAATTTCTTTGATTTCAGGTAAGGAACCCAGCTATTAAATATTTTAAATCAAATATGAAACTTACAAAACAAATATGTTTCTGGTATGATGTCAAAGAAGTCTATTACATTGCAGATAACATAAAACAAATTGAAAAATGAAAAGCAACAGACAACAATGAACATATGCTTCAAAAAGTACAAGGACTAAAAACATCTACAATAAATATTCACAAAGTGGCTGATAGATAGGTACACAGAGAGATTACTATCTAAGGAGATATCTTATGACAAATAGCTGTTTTCACAAACACAGACAAATAGCAACTTGCATGCAACTGAAACTAAAAACAAAACAGACTGTATAATCTAAAGGAATTTTTTTTCATGCAAACTATGGATTAGAGAACTATTCTTTGGCCTCAATTTTTTTTTTTTTTAGTTTCACCTCTCTGAATTCAGTGGGGAATTCAGGCAACATGCCATTATATAGATAGATAGATTGATAGATAGATTGATAGATAGATAGATACAGAGTGAAGAAGAGTGTTATTCATACGTACTCCAGGAGCGTGCTAAAAAAAGGAGAATGGACACCACACAATTTAAAAATCAAATGTTGAAAAAGACAAAAAGATGAAGGGATTCAAATTGAATGATGCATAACTGCATTCCCCAACACCCATTTTCTTTTCTTTTTTTTTTTTTATTGCTGTTTATCAAAAAATGTTTTGTAGTTAGAAATAACAGGATAAATGTGCAGCATATATATATATATATATATATACACACACACACATTTGTTAAATGGGCATAGAATTTCAGTGATAATAAATGTGCAAATTTTTTATGATGTTTACAATGAGACAATAAAGATGTTTGAATGTGTAACATTACTTTACCAAAAACAAAGAATTTGTGAGCCAAATAAATGACAAGTATAACTAATCCATAAGTAAAAATCTACTAATATACTTTAGAGTTGTAAATCCCTGCCCCCAAACAAAGGAAATAACAATTAAACATAAGATAAATCTGAGCACACACACACACATATATATATATATATATATATATATATATATATATATATAATAATGTGTGTGTGTGTGCACATACATAATGAACCCCGTTGCAAATGATTATGAGGGGAACAGTTTTTCTTGTTACTGCCTGAACAAATAAGATAGTTATGGAAGAATGTTCTGTCCAACTGCTCACTCACCCACTCTTTTCTCTGTCAACTAACACAAGAAAGCCAATCACAAGATATTTTGTCTTATGACTGGGACAGAGTATAGAGAGAAGTGGGTTCATGCCTTTAGCCAAAGGCATTCTCATGAAGTGAACATAAGCAACTTCCTCTGGAATTGTAACTCTGTTAATTCTGCTTTCTGATAACCATTGTACCACCACACACCTCCGTGCACACATACTACATATATGAAAACATTTATGATTATGTACGGGTGGGTAATGTATAAGTGCAAGGTGAAAATGACTAATAACAATGGATCAAGATTGGGGTAGGTAAACTATTCAGGATAGGGATGGCGTTCTAAGTTTTGTGAAAAAAGGGGAAGAGAATTTAGGAAATGTGAAAACAAGATATTCATGGGGGTCGAGAAGGTGGAAAACCAGCAAGACTAGCTATATCAATACAATATTTTTTTCATTTCACAACACCATCAACTTTGTCCTTGCTACCCCAAGTTACAGAAAGAAACTTATTTTAGTTTAGATAATAATAAAGAAATCATTATTCCATATACACATTGAACATCAAAAATAAAATAGATGAAGTAATTAAAAGTGACTTATTTAATAGTATTTTATTAAATGTGACATAAAAGCAACATATAAATGCTACTCTTTATAAAAATAAAGCATTGTTTATCTATAGTTTTATGAACATTTCCTACCATATCTATGAAAAACAATGTTACAATTTATATCATTTATAAATTTGCAAAAGTTTTAACTAGTTTTATCAGAAGGTGAAAAAAGATTTTGATTCAAGCTTGTGGAAAGGAGAAAGTGAAATAGTGAATTCTGTTTTGTGAATAAAGAAAAGCCTACTGCTATTTTGTAAGCTAAGGTCTTGGTCAGAATGTTGTTCAATTATGATAGTTAATCAACTTAGATTATTACTGAGCAAATCTAAGTAAAAGTAAAAGCATTTTGTACCAACAAGGAAGAGCTACTAGCACTCAGTAAGGTTCAACCTGTACAAGGCCTGGGGGCCACTTGAGGTAGAGAGTTACGTTAGGAGTTAATTTGTGTGGATAGGAAGGGAAGATAATGGTCAGCCCAAGCCTTGAACAGGTTAAGATTGTAGTGATCAGAGAAAACTCCTCTTGGGAGTTGGTTCCACAGAGCAATGGTTTTAGGGGAAAAAGCTGTTGAACCTACTTCACACTAATGGAATACGGAGGGAATGTGGCTGATTTACTACTATGCAAGTGGCATGTCATGTCATGAAAGTTCAAAGGGAATGTAATTCGTCCAAGTAGAAGCCAGGCTTGTGAATGAGGATTTTCTATCTTGGTTTGTTATATACTAAAAATTAAAAAAAACCCAAGAATGTATTTTGTCTGTGAGGTGGAAAGAAAAGAAGTCATGTTCAGAATGTCATTTTTGTGGATGAGGGAGGTGGCCTGGAAGATGAGAGAGTGGGTGGTTATGTATGTTTGAAATTTGTGTTGGGTCAGTTGACCAAGAGGCCACTGTGAACTCTGTGTAATGCCTTGAGTGTCCTTTTAAGCGGTCAGGGTTCAAAATATGACTCAGCATTTTTTTTTGTAATGCTTTTGCTGCAACATTCATTGGCATTGATGTTTAAATTTTATTTCATATTTTCGAGGAATTTGTTTTGTGAGCCAAATGAAAACTTTGGAGCCTCTATGCAAAGAGCAACTTTTTTTAAAAAATTTTGCTTTCTTGGCATTCAAATCCAGCAGTGCTATAGAATGAATCAGAAAGAGTTCTGACTTGAAGCATAATATAACAGGTACAAACACTGACCTCTAGTGCCAGTGGGGGGAAGGTTGAGTTTGGGTTAACTTTGATGGAATCATATGAAAAAAAAGATTATGGTCATCGACCTTGACACTGATCTAAAGCAGTGTTTCTCGACCTCTTCTTTCTTGTGGCCAAATAGAAATTACATGTAACAGGTAATACATTTCATTTACAAAAGCAAAATGTACTAGAAAATATAAATCCTGACTAATGACTACACTGCTCCTGGTGTCTCTAAGCTCATTTAAAATATTTCTCAGGTCCACATTGAAAATCACTGATTTAAACAACAGCCATATCTTCTTTACATTGGTCCCTTTTTAAGCTGCTTTTAATATTTTTATATCTAGTCTCACAGACCCTAACTACTATAGTAGTGAGCTTCATCCTCATTGGCTACTCCATAAGCTAAACTAAGTACATTTTTTTTTTTTTTAAATCATTTCAACCCAAGCAATTCAGTAGAGCCACAAGGAGTTACTGAGTGTGGAAGAATTAGAAAATAGAAACATTACTAAGAAGTGAGAACAATAGAATAATCAAGCGGACGGTACATAATGACTGACATTTCATTTAAATTTTTGAAGATTAAAGTTGACTGGAAAACACGAAACTCTCTTCCAGCTCCATAAGCGAGAAGTGTGAGAAAAGAAACTGCTAGCATAGAACTTAGTTACATTTAGCCAATTCAACAGTAAATAGATAAGACCTCATCACCAGTCTAGTACTGCGCTTAAATTCATAAAATCTAGGTACCATAGTGAAGAGGTCATCTGAACAGTTACCATGAAATTATTTATAGAAAAGGCACAGGGAAGCAACTTTACGGCAGTGGGAAAGTATCTGAAGCAGAGATGCCAGATCAGTGTTGATGATTCTTTGGATTTTATCAAGAATCTCTAAATATATAGCAGGAGCACCGGACCATAGGTGGCAGTAATATTCTAAGCGTAGATGACTTATAGATATGTAAGACAGATTCTAGAGGGAAAAATTGTCTAGCATGACACCGTGAACCAGCAATCTTAGCATGTGACCTAGCAATGGATTCATTAGTCTTTCCAATTCATGTCAGCAGAGAATGTAAGCCCAACAAGACATGCTCCTGAAGGTCAGCATCAGCCATGCTGATGGAAGGCAGAATAAATCGGTTAGCTTTAATTTGATCATTCTTAATAACGAATTCAAAAAATATTATGTTGCTTTTATTCCTTTGAATCTAAGTTCAGAGGACCTTCTGCATTTTTTATTTTAATAAAACTGATTTTTGTATGAGTGATGTGAAAAATTAAAGAATCTAACATCAGTTGTCAGTCTCATTTCTACATCATATCTTACTAACATAAAAATATTACCAGGTAATAATCAAATATTCTATATGCACTGACGTATATTTCTTGAGAGGATCAGAAAGAGCCGATTATTAATTGACTGTTAATATAAATTTTGTAAGTTGAAATGTTCATTTTCAAGTAAGTTTTCGGATGAAGAATAAATTGCTCAGTTAATTTCGTGGAGAGGATCTCATTTAAATCAGTATTGTAGCCACCAAATGAAAACGTTATACCATGAATTTTTATCTTTATTTACTTTACATTTATATAAAGTTTGCTACTTCTGAAATGTGTCAATAGTCATCTGGTTTGCTTCAAGTCTTTGCTACTGAGTTATCAAATATAAAATGATAAATTTGATGTTAATATTGGGATGAGAATAATAATAATGATGAGGAGGAGGATCTGATCAGTAGGAACTAATCTATTCTGCTGATCTAACTAATAAGCAATTAACTATTTTAGCAAATTCAATTGAGGCTCAAGTGTGATTTACTTTGGGTAATTAGCATCCCTGGGGCAAAATCTTGTAAAAAGATGAACACAGATTGACTGTTTCAGCGAAAAAAGATTTTTAGTTTACTTGATCATTAAAATTGGTATTAGGAATTGGTTGTTTGATAGAATACTAATTGTAGGTGGGTGGCTTGTATTCTGAGATCAAAACCCAATTAAAATTAAGATGATGATAGTCTTTTATATGGTTTTCTAAGGAAAGTGGTTCTGCCAATGACTTGTTTACCAATATATCACATGAAGATGACTATTGAGTAATGCTTGGTAATTTTCAGATAATTGTTAATGTAATTATAACTGATAACTAAAAGAATGACTTGCTAGAAATAATCTGTGTCATAAAATATAATTCCAGAATTTATCTTACATATTTATAAGTCTACCATTCATCCTTTCTTTGCTACCACAACTGGTCTGGTGCTCCTGCTATATATTTTAGAGATCCTTGATAAAATCAAAAGAAGAATCTACAAAGTCATTGGTCCTGACCTGGTATCTTGGCTTCAGTCACTTTCCCACTGCCATAATGTAGCTTCTCTGTGCCCGTTCTATAAATATTTTCATGATAATTGTTCTGATGAACTTTCCTCTATGGAACCTAAATTTTATGAATTTAAGCACAATATAAGATTTGTGACAAGGTCTTATCATTTTGCAGTTGAAATGTCTAGATATAACTAAGTTCTATGTTAACAGTTTCTTTTCTCAATTGAGGAAATCTCTCCTGGCTTCCCTGTCAACTTTGACCTTCAAAAGTTAAATGCAATGTCAATCATTATCTTCTGTCTTCTTAATTCTTGTTCATTTACTGTTTTCTCTCTTTCATAGCATTTTTGTTTTTTCTCATATTCTCTAACACTCAGTAACCCATTGCATCTTAGTAGTTTTATTGCCTTGCTTGAGTTGAAATGATTAAAAATTAAATTATAAAAAGTAAATCATATACACATATGTGCATGTCATAAAGAATATAATTTTAAGGTATGCTATATTTATAGGTAAAAGGGCTCAATATCAGAAATAGTGCATGTGTAAATATACTAAACAATTACTTCATTGATATCTAGTCACAGTTTATGAAAATATCTATAAAATGCTTGCAACATTAAATAAACATACATACATATATATATATATATCTCACCATATTTCTCTTCAGTAGTTATATTAAATCAATAACAGATGCTGTCTATAATTATCATTCCATGTTTGAAAGTGTTAGTTTTGAAGAAATGGAACCATTTCATTCTATCTCACTCTCATATATATATATATATATATATATATATATACAGTGTAACCCGGATATAAGAGAGTTGTCGGGACCGGAGAAGAAGTCTCTTATATCCAGGTTTGGTCTATTTTGTTTTATTAACACAGGCTCTAATTTGGGACCAGAGAAAATCTCTCTTATATCCGGGTTTATATATATATATATATATATATATATATATATATATATATATATATATATATATATAAGAATCATGCAATGTTATCAGGTGTCACTTCCTTGTAATTTGTTTCATTTCTTCAGAAAAAGATTTTGGTATTTTCAGAAGCCTGGCCAATTGCTATTTTTTGTTTGACTAGATATAAGCCAAACAAATTTTGCTTATTCAAATGTGCTTCTTGTTTAAACAACAAGTCAAAGATTTTTTTCAAGCTAGTTTTTGTGCTGATATTATTAATATATTTTAAGTTATTTGGTCTGCAGTCTTTATCAGATGTACAATCTATAAGTAATTACAGAAAAGAATGGCAATATGCTATGTTAAACAAGAAATACAATACAAATAATTACTTTAATGGTTCAAAAAACACTTGTAAATTACAATTTATACATACTTCTATAGTTTCTACAAAATAGTTAATAAAGAATCATGGGGAAATTGGAACCATGGCTTCATTATATCAAAGTCTCTCAGTTTGAATTTTGTACATTTTTTTATATCATTACAATTCCTTGCTCATTTCTAAACCTATCATGGTTCTGAGATAAAATGAAAATCTGCACTGCTGAGATCATTTATTGATATCTTTGTAATTTCAAGAAGAAACATTTGCAAATTTAATTTGATTTTGATAAACTATGTCTCTTCTATTAATATTGTAATTTTCAGTTTTTTTTTATGTGTCTATCAATTTTAGTGACAGTGCTGTAGATATTTAGTAAGTTTTCAATAATCTAATTATGTGGAACCAATCTACTAAGAGGAGAGAGCTTGTCTTAAAATTAATATTTGAAATCCTGATTTAAAAAAGATTTTATTTTAACACCAATTTTTGGCAGTGATAAGATGTAACTATCATTATGAAGAATAATTTAAAGTAAATGTTATAGTTTTTTTTTTATGGAATATTACTTTATTGATAAACTGACCAAGGCATTAACTTACTTTAGTTGTGTTAACTAAATTACAATATAAATGAACACACATGGAAAACTGGTCTTAACAAAAATCAATTCTTATTTTGTAACCTGATACGTCTTACTTTAGTGAATGTGAAATGTGCTGGTTATTAACAAGTATATTTAGATGCAAACAGTGGTTTTCTTTAGAAACAGCAAGAACCAATTCACCAACCAATTTAACCATGCATTCCAAATATTAAAACTGTTAAAAAGATAATCAATATTGAAAGAGACCCTTTCACAACAACAACAAGAAAAATTACCAATCAACCATCACCAAATTCATGACATTATTTTCTACACCAATCAGATTCAACTGATAGTGTTGATCCCATTCCAAAGCAACCAATCATCTTTGCCAGTACCAACCATAACAAGGATGAAGGAAAACATTATTTTTTTTTTTGTTATTTAGAAAATTATTATTTTTTTTACATAAATGATTTTATTGAAATTATTGGCATCAACTTCAAAAAAATATTCTGTACAGTTGGAATATTGACTACCATATAAGAAAAAAAATACCGCAACCACAGAGTAAACAGATCCCAGTCACCATTGATTAGTAAATACAAGACATAAAAAAACTGAAATCAGGACATTATGATTTGTAAGTAGTATAATTAGTAAGGTTCAGTATCTAATAAATATATGATAGTTTCCAACTGTTGTGAATTTAATGAATAAAACAGAAAATGTTTTCTATTATCCTTCTATAGCTTTCACCCTTGTGAACTCTTATATATCTAAAGACACACTCTCACATTTATATATGCACATACAAAGATACCTCTGCATGTAGATATATACATGTATAAATGTGTTTGTGAGTATGAATGCATGTATGTATTTGTTTAGCCTGTCTTCCACAGCAACCAAAAGACACGTACCACCAACAACCAACTCTATTCCACCCATCAAACTGCTGACCAAAAAGCATACACAAAGGTCAGCATTTGTCCCTTGTAACACAGAAATAGAAGTGCTAAAAAAAAAAAGTAACAATGTTGGGCATGGCAGGCAGGCAGGGTGGGTCACAGCTTACCTGATTGTCATCGTGTCTTTTATGAATGCAGTGTTTTCCTTTTGTTCTAGGTGAGAAATACCCTGCACGTTGCTGCATCAAAGCAGGAAAAAGAAGGGACCTTCTCAGTTTTGTAATGGTATTGTGTCGACAACATCAAATGACATGAATTGGGAATCATCAAGAGAAAAGATTTATCAAAAATAGACTATCAAGAGAGGATAACACACATACAGGTAGGTGGAGATATACCAGTGGATAGCAAGCAGCACCCATTGTTACCCCAAATAGTATGGAATGCTGATTGGGGGAGGGGAGTAGAGAAGGAGTAGAAATGGAGAGAAGGGATCACAGATGAATAGGAATGAAAATAATAAGGGTAATAATATAAAAAAAAAAGAATTGCTTCACAGTATTTCAATGATATAATTGGTGATCAAAAGGCATGACTGAAGAAGGAGGAAAAATTCACAATACACAGTTTAATGATTTTTCAAATATGATGATCTTGATGAATGCATTTGGCTAGAAGAGAAAAAAATTGTAGGTAATAAATTGAAAATCAAATGGCTAACATTGAAATTGATTGAATGTAAAACTATAAATGTATATTGTGATAATTCCTCTTGATTCAATAATGTCAGATTTTAAAATATACTTGGATTGCTATCTTGCCTTTATTGAAGAAAAGGAAAAAAAGATTATGCATTTAATTGTGAAAAAAAAAAAAATGTCATTTTATCTAATGCCATAGAAATTCTTCAGATGATCTCCCTTGGATTTTCTTTCAATCAAAATATAAATTTTAGCTTATGAATTAGAATTTATCAGGAATTAAATAATTAAAAGATTCATTGAAATATAACCTCAGTTAATGAGATAATTAGAAGGCATACATACAAATTTAGAGCATGATTTAATTGTAACTAATTATTAGTTTACTAATATTGATTTCTTACACTTTAACTTTTCCCCATGAAAAGAATCAATTCCCTGGAATAATTTATCTATTCACTTGAGATCAATATTCGGAAGAAAATGTATCTTAATGGGAAGCATTTTTTTTCCCATGCTTTTAGCTCAGAAAAAAATGAAGTGATCAAAGATTATCATTTATCATTTTTGGTCAATTGAGTAAAATTTTCTATAACTCATAAGCTTAATATTCAATAGAGGCAAGGAAACAATTTTTCAAGATTCTCTGTTTTTTTTTGGGGGGGGGTCATTACTTACCATTTTTCATATTGAGTGGAACAAAGCATTTAGCAACAAAAACAAAAATATTCTTCATACAGATCAAAAAGTATACAAAAATAAAAAAAAGATTCAAACAGAAAGGAGAGAAGGAAAATAAGAGAAACACAAAATAGAAGTAAACATTTTTAGAAAAAGCCATCTTAAAATGAATAAGATTAAAATTTTTATCTTTTGAATAATTTACTGGAATTTTTCTAAGCAATCATACAATTTTCTAACCTTGACATTTTCCATTTAACTTTTGGTTTAAATAAAATTATTTTCTGAACTGTTTTCTTATCACTATATAGCAATGTAAGTATCACTAATTTTAGCTCCAAATTTTGTCTTTTTTTTTTCTATTTCGGACAATCATGTTCATAGTAAAAAAAAAAAAGAAAAATGTTCTTTAGTGCTTCTTAACAGAAACTCTCCTTTCTGAAGCATTTTAATCTTGGGTTACCAGGTAGGGTGACTTGGACTACATTTGAAAGCCCAACAGTACTAAATTTTGAATTGGGCTCCTCGTAAGAAAGTTAATCACAGCTTCTTTTAAAAGCAGGCCCAAAAGTAATGAAATTTCTAAACCTAATTATTAAGAATGTGTAATAGAGTTTGCCAAATCTGCATCATTATTCTTTATGACAGAATCTCTTTAAATTTATTTAAATTTGATTTGTTATTTTGGAAGAAATCTGTCAGTTCAAATACTTAATATTTAGGGAGAAAATAGAATGAACCTTCTTGTTTTTACTTTTACTAGTTGAATAGATTGACAAAACAATGTTTGAATTTATGCAAAATTTATATCTATTGTTACTTTTTTAAGATTTAAAAGAAAATGAGTTTTTTTTCTTTCTTGAAATAAATTAAAAAAAATGTTGACTAATCAACTAAAAAGGGATACTGAGTGAATTTTTACTTTATTTATAAAGCACATCAAAAGAAATAAAATTCGAGCATAGCTGAAATTACTGAATTTTTATCCACTTCTGCATAATTTGAAGTATTTTAATGATCTTTTAATAGGATGTTACTTGCAAGTTGGCCTGTGTTAGGAGTAACATAAAAAAGATCCTTTTTTTTTTCTTTTTTGACAATGATGATCACCCTGTACAAAACCCAAGAGTCACTTAAGATAGAGGGTTACAGAGTAAGAGGCACAGTTTATGGGTATATGTGGGGAAAGCAACAGTTAACGCTAGACTTGAACAGATCTTTATTTGAATCTTAACTAGTTGATAAATAGAATAAGATCAATAATTTGTGTTTTAAGTCAGAACTTCTGAAATTTCATTTACAGTTATAAATTCTAGTATTAATGACAATAAAAACAGGAAACTTACTTTTTTAATATTTTGGTTTCTTGCACAAATAGCAATATGTTTGATTAGTTCTTTTTGATAGATATGAAATCTACTCTGAGTAATCAATTTTAAACAGGAGTAAAACAACAGATACAAAATTTAAGCAATAAAATATAATTATTTTCTCTACATGTGTTTGTATATATATAATTATAGAAGAAAAATTTTAAATGAAATTTTCTTGTAGGATTAATTTTAAGAATGAAAGAGATAAAGTACATTAAGATACAAGTATTCCACAACAAAGATAAAAATATCAGAAAGGATTTTTAGAAAATACATTTGAAAGTAATTTAGATTTTTTCTAAAATTACATATGAGAAAAATAACAGGAAAAATCATTTTGAAATGTTTATAAACTTAGTAATTTTCAGTATAACAATTATAGCTGGATTTTGATCAGTTGTTGAGAATGGTTACAGGTAACATTCCTTTAACTTATATTGCTTACCTGACACTTTGTTAATCAGGGAAAGTCTTAATAAATGAATGAAGTACCATACATTTATAATGGAGAGAGAAACAGCAAATAATGATTTTGCTTGCATATAAAAAAAGAAGTAAAATACATTTGTAATTATGTTATCTAACACAAACCTCATTAGAGCCTTTATAAAGAAATTTTCTTTTCATATATATGAAAACATAAACTAACCTTTTTACCTTTAAGCTCAGAAATCCACTATTTTGCCGCCCATAGCTACATGCATAGAAGCTTAATTAGGATTACAAGCCAAGAAAATTGGATAAGTTTTCTCGGGTTAGTTATTGCTCTTCAAATCAAATCTATTGATCCTTTGTAACTTGTAACCTTGGAGCAACTCTTCTATTTTCCAGACCTCCCACAAATATAGGATTTGTATTCCATCCAAAATCCAAATAAATCTTTCCTTCTTTTCTTCATCAGATATTCCTTTCAAGATAACTAAACTCCAACAATTATCTTAAAGTTTATTATAGCGTTAAACAACACCTCTCTCATATTGTTAAAATGGTTGAACATCTGAAATTCTTAAAAGGTTCTATCTACTTTATCTGAATTTTTTCTAATAATGATGATTTTTGCAAATAACAGCAACTTGAAAGCAAATTTAAAAAGAATGGTACCTGTAAGTTTTTTTGTTTTTTTTTTAAATGATATTTAAGATTTCTTAACAAATAATTCTTGACATTGGCTTTAGTTTGGATAGCATTGCAAAATGATGGGCAAACAAAACAAATGACAGTAATTATGAACAGAAATTAGTAAAGCTTAAATGCCATTACCTGGTCACAGAGCAAAACAAAAGGATTGGCTAACATAATAATTTACAAATAGCAGCAACATTTGATTGACTGAGAATAGCAAAAGTGAAAAGAAAGTGTCCTAGGAGAGGAAAGGAAAATCTACCTGGTTATGTGGTAAGGAGATCTTTGATAGACCCTCTTTGGTTCCACTATCAGGAGTGTCTGTCCGGTTTGGTGGCATGCTGTCTGGTGTTTGCCGATCGTCTCGATGATCTCTATCTAATTCCTTGTGCGAATATTTCCTGGATAGAGAAAGACAAAAGCAATACAATTTCTATGTTGCTCCTTTTCAAAACTACAAAGTAACATAGACATTTTGAGTGATTTAGTAGGCTTCATGTTAACTGATTGATTTATTTTTTATGGTTTATCAACATTTTGCAGGTTATTTAAGGCCAGAAAATATTTTTTACATTTTAAGAATTTTTTGGAGATAATAATGATTTACTGATACAAGGCCTACTAATTAACCTATAGCTGGGGGGAGACAAATTCATACCTTTCCTAAGAATATTTGTGCTTAAGTGAATGTAATGAATCTGACAGGAATTGGAACTTGACTCTTTAATTTCTAATTCCAACCCATTATCCATTACATCACTTGCACATCCAAAATTGCAGCACTTGGTATTTCCCAAGGTACTGACCAAATTCAGAGTTGCTTAACTTTGGTGATTGTACAAGAACTGGTGTTTCAACATGATATGGCTGTAAGCCTTGCTTCTGGTTAAAATAAATAAATATATTGTTGCTTTATCAAAGGATGTTATGAACTGCTTACTATAAGATATCTCCTAGCAGAACCCATGAAAATTTCATAGTTTTCCTATTTTGAATTTTCCAATGACTCAGTTGTTAATGTAATGATTGAATATGTTCCGTGTGATTTCCCAACTATAAAATATCTTTGGAAATTCCACTATCCAATTGTTAAATATTTGAGTTTAACAACTTTAACAAAATATGAGAAACAATTGTTTTTATCATTTTATATCCTATTGTTGTCAATTTTCTTTCTGTGTCCTGACTATCCAATAAATTATATTTCCTTCATGAAGGATAATTATCAAGGAAAAATGAATAATATTGAAGAAGATACATTAGATGCATAAAGTTATAAAAACAAAAAAAAAATTTCCCTTTTATTTTACCTCTAACACAGAATATTCATACAAATAATTCACCATCTGCTCCCTTTTTTTGTTTGTATCCAGTATTTTGCCTCCAATATTAGATAATTTGTGAACCTTTGAGAATGCAATATGGTTGAACATAGGTGTAGGTAAAAATAATTTTACTTTGTCAAATGTCTGTTCTCATGACTCTATTGTGATTTGGATTGAATCATCAGCTAATTGCATGTAATAAAAACATTATTTCATTTTCACTTGATTATTCTCTTTCTTTTCTTTTTTTAAGCATATCACCCCAAGCAAGGCTGGAGGCTACTATCACGCAAGGGGTTATAGAAGGGTTGGAGGAAGAGCAGATAGGAGTGATAAAGGAGAGGATGTGGAGAAAGAGAAAGACAGTGGGTCGATCAAGGCAAGGGGGTTACAGAAGATTTGGAGCGAGAGCAGATAGGAATGAAAAATGAAAGGATGTGGAGAAGGGAAGTGGATAGATCAAGGCAACTGGAGATGTCGATTGACGCTACACTTAAACCGTTGGAGATTGTATTTGTCAGGGAAACAGTAATAGGGAAGGGAGTTCCATAGGTGAGATGTGCGAGACATGAAGCTATTGGAGTAGAGACGTCTACATCTAACAGTTTCAACGGTGATGGGGTGGGAACGGGATGCCAGCCTTGTGGGACGTTTAAATTCATGAGGCCTAGGGACAAGCGAAAGCAGCTCCTCGGAGCAATTACCGTGAAAGTACTTGTAAAAAAGGCAGAGCGAGGCAACATCGCGTCTGTGAGAGAGCGACTGCAGACGAGATGACAGATCAGGGCCAATCACGTTGCCTATCCGTCTCTGGATCTTATCAAGAACCCTGAGGCAAACAGCAGGGGCCCCAGACCATATATGGCAGTTGTTTCAATAATTGTTATACTGTACATATGGACTATAATGGGTCTGTCCCAATCCTTATAAATACAGTAGAATATACTGTATGTTGATTTACTGTGGGATTCACTTATGATTCACCTTGATTCACTTTTAGCAGTTAATTACTTACTGCAGGCCATTGGCGAATCTTGTATATTGTTCCTGTTTTAAATATTATCATTCCATTTCCAACCTTCATTTTGGTTATTCTGTAACCTTTTCCTAGATTACAACAATAATAGTTTAAATTTCTTCATTGGATAATGCTTTGAGAATCAATTGATTTTATTACTGACTATTTTATTATTCTCAATTCTCTCTTTGTACCTATGACCTAAACTATTTCTTTAATGAAGGATAATTATCAAGGAAACTTGAATAATACTGAAGGTAAATTAGATACATAGAAAGAAATAAGAAAGACAAAAGTAACATATATCCATTTTATTGTTACAAACATTTCCTTTCTCTTCTCACCTTTTTCCCACCTTTCTTTATTCCTTATTTCGATTTCACTGAAGCAAGTGCTCTGATAGCACTATCACTTCCTCTAACTTTTCTTTCTTGGTTCTTTCTATGTAGGCTTTATTTTTTCTCTTTAAAATCAGATAACATTTCTGATATATCCTTTTCTTCTGTCATCTTTGCATTCAAAATAGATTGGGCCATTATTTATCTGAAGTAACACTTATTGACTAGCAGAGGGACAAGCAGAATTATAATTTTTCAAATTTACAGCTAACTTACTTAGTGGCTACTTATATAAATTTTATGATTAATCTACACTGATAAAGTTATTTACTAAACAGTGAAGATCAATTTTCTCTACTTAGTACTAATGATTTTCAAGTTCAGCTTGCTAACCAATTTCACTGTAATGAAACACTTCAAGCAGGAGATATTTTTTTGAGAAAGGATGCCAGTGATAGTTGCAAACTAGTTATACTAGACCATTTCTAATGCAGAGAGTTCAGTCATTACAGTGTGCTCCTCAGCTGTATAGTCAATCATGCTTAGGCTATATCACAATGAAACACCTGTTCCCGTATGATCACTGAAGTTAAGCAACTGATCAGTACCTAAATGTGTGACTGCTTGGGAGTACCAGGTGCTGTAAGCTTGAATGTGCAGGTGATATAATGGATAATTTGACAAAAAAAGGAAGTATTTGTAAAAATCACTTGTCAAATAGAGAGTCAACTGGAATATCCATCTATATTATTAATGAAATAATCAAATTTAATGCTCAGCTGGAATAAAAAAAATGTCTTAAAATATGTTCCCCTAATGGAACAATGGGTGCTAAAAAGGTAATAAAAATAATTTGACTTTATTTTAAAACTAGAAAAGGTATATAGAATTATGCAAGCAAGTGTCAATGCATTTTCTTATAAAAATTTATACTGCTTGATTCCAGTAAAAATTTATCAGGTCTTGCAATATTTAAAAGATAACAATATTAATGGATTTAAAGTAAAACATGCAAGTAAAATAAGCAAAAAAAGGTGTACTTACTCACTATGCCCACTTGAGGCAAGTGGAGCTTGCATTGCAGATTGATTTGGATGCCGCCCCAGTGTTCCACCCTGTAGTTCACTGCTCTTAGGAACAGCAGAATTGGACTTCTTGGCAGGGAGTGTTTTCCCTTGCATGGCAGTCATAGTTGGTGGAGAACGTGCACAGACCAGAGCGTGGAATGATGTCACAGTGAAGATGCCAAGACGCCCCAGGATACCTTTCGAGGACTTGGACACGTTCGCTAACAAACTCTGTTGTTTTTGACAAAAAAGGAAGTATTTTGTTAAAGTCAAGAGAGAAAATAGTTTCATAATTCCATCATTCTATTATTTCATTTTAAGATATAAGAATAAAAAGACAGTATTAATTTGATATTTTCAAGAATTCTATTTCGAAAAGAGCTACTTGTAAATTGTAGATGAACCTCAGAAAATAATATTGCAGGACTAATTCTAAATTGTTAAAATGACTGAGAAAAAAGATTTGAATCAAGAATACATTTTCAAGAATTATTAACTTTGCCTTGAGCTTAATTAAAAGAAAATGATATGAAGCAGATGATTGATAATTTCAGATGATAAAGATTATATTGCAGGAGTTGTCATTATTGACATGCAGACTCATCTTTTTCAGCTGTTGTACCCCCTGGCCCTGATGGGATTCTTGTCAAACCTTTAGAGAATTTCAAACTGGACCCTTTATTTAATGGAAACAGATTTAGCACTATTAAATAAGATATCCTTAGACATGATCAGTAGAATGAGAAAAAATCTACCCACAAAGAGAGTTCAGGTGGAAATTCCCTGAAGGTTACCCAGATTAACAAGTGACTGATGAAGTCCAGAAGGCACAATAGTTGAAACATTGTGATAATAACAACAATAAAGATGTGGACAACATGCAAGTAATGTAAATAATCTAAATTTTGTTTTGTAAATGGGTGAAAGTATGTTTAAATCAATGTATCTATCACTTCTGTCACTATTTTAGCTAAAAATAATTTTTTGTTCACTTTTCTTATGCATTATATACCTGACAAAAATGGATATATTGAAATATTAACATAAAAACTCACTATCAGTTGTTTGAAGAAAAAAAATTTGGAATGATAAAAATTACATTTTCAGTTACAATATCGCTTTAAAAATTATTTATTATCTCTTTCAAAAACTATGTAAATGGCCAATATTTTCAGTTCGAAATTCCAGTGTATATCCCCTGAAGAAGGTTGGAGTGGACAATGGCTGAAACATTGTGAATATGTCAAAGCTGAGGACAACAGTCCAAACTATGTAAATAGTGTAAATAATTACAATACCTCATCTCAGAAATATAGACTGATGGTCAATATTGTCTGCATTAATCATTCTTGTTAGGTTTTATAGCTTGGACAATTACTGCAAAATATATTTGCATACGCTTCAGTATGTTCAAAGAAATTCTTACCTTTGGGTTGGGAAGTTCTGACCCTTGAAGTGAAGCCATATAACAACGTAAACGGTACTGTTCTATAAATAGTTTCTCTAGATTCTCTTCCCACTGATTAATCTGTTTCACAATTGCTGTTCGGCTTTTGGGGTCAGTTACCACGGTCAACTGGAGTTCAGCCATTTTCTTCATTTTTACATCCTGCCAACAGAATTTGATATATTTAGTGAAATAATAATTGCAGAAATTAATCAATAATGTATATCCATACCAATTGCAAGATAATAAACTAAATATAGTTTATATATTAAAATAAGTTGAGAGAAAAAGAAAAAAAAAGAAAACATTTCAAAACAACAACAACAGTAAATTCTGCTAAGATGAAAACTTCAAATTAATTTTTATAGTCATTTCACTCCAAGCAGGGCGATAGTGCCACTACTTCCAAAATTGACAGGTTTACTATAATTTAGTCTTGTTTTTTAAAGCTTATGTTTCTTAAGTGTTATGTTTGTAACTTTTCTTGTGTTAATCCATATATGAAATATATCCAACATTGTTTTGCCTAAATCTCTTTTTTGTATTACAATTCAGATCTTTTCCATGTATATTTGGTGGGAATGACTCTCCCCAATGGTGTAATAAATAGTAGTTCAGAATCAGGAAGCTGAGTTCTAATTACAGTTGGGTTCATTACATTCACTTATGTGCAAATACCATTGGGAAAGGTAGCAGTTCATCTCCTCCCCCAGATATGGGCTAAATAGTAGGACTTGTAACAGAAAAAAAAAGCATTGTTGTTCGCTAAAAATTGTTAATTCAACATTTCTATAAATATTTTCTCGGCAATTGTTCTCATGAGCTCTCCTCCTCAGTACTTCAACTGCATGAATTTAAGAGCACTACTAGATTGGCAAAGAGGTTTCATCATTTTACAGTTGAAATAGCTAGATGTAACTGTAAGTTCTATTCTAATACTTTCTTTTCTCATACTTCTCACCTCTGGAACTTTCTTCCAGTTTATTGTTTCCCTGACACCTGTATTAATCAAAAATTTTAAATGCAATGTCAATCACCATATTGTGTCTTCCTGAGAAGACTTTAGTGTGGAGAAAGTACAATAAAAGAACAGGGCCTTTCATTGTCCTTTCTCATGAGTAAACTCTTCTCTTTTTCGCTCCCAGTAACCCCTTGTATCTCAGTGGCATTATCGCCTTGCTTGGAGGAAATGATTTTTTTTTAAAATTCAATATTCACTTGCAAAAAAAAATATTCTTACAATTCAAAATGTGTTTTGGCTTTAAACGCCTACAATGGGTTGATAAGCCATAAAAAAACCCAAAGTTTTACTTAAAAGGTGGTTGAACTAAATAAACCAGATAGTTCTCAATATTCAAAGCATGAACAAATGGTAGACTTATAAATACATGATAGATTCTGGCAAGAAAAATTGTCTAGCACACCACAGTGAACAAATTTTCTTAGCAGCAGATCTAGCAATTGATTCTATATAATCTTTCCACTCTATGTCGGCCAAGAATGTTGGTCCAAGAAGGCACAATGAGTCACTCTCATGAATGTTAGCATCATCCATGCTGATGGAAGGCAGAAAGGGTTATCTTAGACAATTAATAGTAAGCAGTTTCATTTTGGAAGCATTGAAATATTAATCCATTCCTTGCCCCAGTTAACAACAGAATGTAGGTCACTTTTTAGATCAACTGCCAATTTGACCTTATTGAACTAATCAGATTTACTATTAAGATAGAAGTATATAGTTGTGTCATCCACATAGATACCGAGTTGATGAAAATTAGGAACAACGTAGTTCTTGAAAAATTGTTTTAAAAGAAATATTTTATAAATTTCCACTGAAAGTAATATTGACTGCTCAGTCAATGAAGCTGAATAATATTTCCTTATAAGGAAACAACTAATATCATCACCATGTTAGCAATATTACAGGATTTCAAAGGAGTGGTTTTTAAGTGTTCTCTGACTTTGAACCCTGATTTTATTTTTTATTTGCACTTTTTGATTCACTTGTTTAATAAATGTGATTTTATTTTTATAACAAAATGACATGAGCATTGTGGGACTGCTAGTTGGTTTCCCTTTTGACAATGCCTCAAATGGTATTCAAATCAGGAGGACTAAGAGACAATATTGGGGTGATACGATTGTGAAAACTTTTGGCCAGCTACACCTGAGAGATTACAGTGTCTTGTTGGAACATGTATAGCTATCCCTTCATCCCAGTGTTTGACTATCATATCCAGTATCTAGAAATATACTTTTATACCCTGAAGAAGTAGGAAGCATGATACAGCCTTTGTCATTAGTAACCTGCAGGACTATCAAAGATGCACACTTGGTGTACATCCCTGTGGTTCCACAAAGATCCATCTGTCATTCTTCCTGTTCCCCTGGCCACTTTCACAAAGTTGGCTATGTCCAAGTTCCATTTTTTTCCCCTGCCACTTTTACTTTCTGCATGAACAAAAAATTTGATCTATTTAAAAAAAAAACAATTCTACCTGTGATATCGCATTAGATAAACAGCTAGTTTACAATACTTACCATATCTATATTTGTTTCAAGTCGTTGAATCTCACTCTTCAGCAACTTCAGGGTGTTATCCTTCCCATGCTGCCTTGCAAACAGCGATGCGCACGCTGAGTGGATGGCACGGATCCAGTTCTCCAGTTCAATTTGTGATGGTGCCTGTAGAAAAAAAATGCAAACAATATAATTTTTCATCATCACAGGTGAAATTTCAGACACTATTGTTTATATATACATGTGTGTATGTGTGTGCACAAATACACATTCAAATCAATGTTGACTGTTTTATAAAATAAGAAACATGCTTAGGTACAAAACAAATTAGCATTTAAAATTTATGAATATATGTCTGTTGTTTAGCAGAAAACATAATTTAGAGCAGATATGCAAGGCAGAGAGTATTTATTTTATTTTTTTTAAAAAAAAGGTGCTAGTTTTATTTTGCAAAAACAGTCAAGGCTTTTTGTGATTTGGATATTGAGAATAGACTATACCATATTGTTGAGGTTTTCGTACGAGTTGATGCAATGCAAACGAAGATGCATTTTAGAAAGAGTTTATCAAAAGTTGTTTCTTTTTTATTGTTTTAGACTTACTAATTTTCAGAGAGAGTAAGTGACTGTAAATTTAGAAACGAATCAGTCTGGGTAGAACACATATAATGAACTCTTCAAAAGATTCATCTTTTGAAAGGAACTTAACAAATTTTTATATATGACACAAACTGAAGGAAAATGATTGTCATATAAAGTAGATATTTTTATTTTAATTTCAACTGCAAATAACTGTTTTTTAAAATATTTTTTTTTGTATTTTCATCAATCAAAAGTTTGTTATAAATACTTTAAATAAAAAAAAGGTAAGTATGTTTATGTATTGCCCAAATTATCAATTTGAACTTTAAAATTTCTATGGAATAGGTATTTCTTCTGCTTAAAAAAATCTTCAAAGCCTCAACACCTAATCAGTAACTAAGTAAATATATTTAGAAAAAAAAAAAAAAAAAAAAAAGACATTTTCTTGAAATTTTATTTTTCATCTCTCTCTTTGGTAGCTTGTGAAAACATTTTTGTAATTTGTGCACTAAAAGTATATTAGTTACACTAAGTAGGCACAATTATTTATACCAGAAAAAATAACTAATTGGATGTCTGCAAAAATTATATATATATATATATATATATATATATATATATAATGTGGCATTGAAGTTCTCAGCCTGACCCACCTACAAAATAAGTATTTCAATGAACAAACATTATATTATTGTGTTCTGTATTGTCTCTGTGTCCCCACGCTACTACACAAATTGGTATCAACAAAAAGGGCCATTTCTTTTCCACAATTTTTTTTATTAAGAGAGAGTGGTGGCAGCTTAGATTTTAAGAGGCAGTGGGGAGGTATGACGTCACAGGAACACAAGTAGCATGCTGGCTCAGCGTTCCTCCACTGGTGGTCTTAGTCAGTCGCTAACCTGGGTATGAGGAGTGTATCAATACTTCAGAATTCTTGTGACTCTCTGATGAATTTTGGACATATTCACAACCCAGACAAAGGCAATCCATCACTGTCAGAATACCACACCCAAGTGGCTCTCTGGCTAATAACTGACCATTCTGACCCTGGCCTTTGCATTCTGTAACAATTAGAATATTGAGTTTGGGAAGTGTGTTGGGTTGAGAACTTTTCAGTATCTCCTTGTAGAGAAAGTGAAGGGAATTTCTATTCAAATAAAAAAATCTGTGGCTTGTAAACATTTAAATAAGATCTTCAGGAAATCTTAAGTTCTTTTCATAGAAATTAAGAAGAGTAAAAATATTGTCAGCCAATACAATATTAATATTTTAAAAGAGAAAAGATTTTCTCATTAACTGTATTAAATGATTTGGTGTAATAAGAATTAACAATGAGATGTCAACTTAAATTAATATTTGCATCTTGTCAAGCATGAATAGAATGGTAAAATCTTTTTGCTGTCATTAACAAGAGAATAGTTATCCTAAATAACCTAATATCTTAATAAAAATGAACAAAAAGAAACATAACTCCCCAATCTCTAGTAGAAGAAATAACTTTTTTCAGATAAAAAAGATCATGTCTTATGAAGTCAAATATTTTAAATAATTCAGCATAATAAAAAAGCTATATATTCACTTCACATCTTTATGTAATTAATTCTGCTCTAAAAGTATAATTTTTAAATTTATAAATTTCCTTCAGTAAAAGTTATACTTAATTTTCTTTTCTGTTAATATCTGCAGTTGATAAATATATTCTTTGATTTTTTCTTTTAAAATATTTAGAAAATGTGGAATCACTTTAGCAATCTGATAAAGATTTCATTAATTAAAACAGAAAAAAGTCATAATAGCCAATTTTTGACTCTACCCATTTCTTGTGTTCAATCTCAAGTTTTTGGTTACCCAGTTTTAGTTTGTGGTGTGCTCACATTGAATTCATCTCAATATTTAACAAATTAATTGCTTTGGGCCCAAAACAACAGACAAATATTAAAAAGCAAATTTTTGTGCTTGTTTTTTTTTTTTTTTTTCATATGGATATATATTTTTACATTTAAGATTAATATAAATACAGTTTTAATTACACATACATTTTAATTTGATTTGATTTTTAATAAGTACCTCAAAGTTAAATTTATAGAAATAAAATCATATAAAAATATTATTTAAGAAAATTTAATTTTGCCTTTTTAATATTTTATTATTTACTTCTTAAAATCTCCTTTTTGTATTTTACAAGTGATTACAATCACACGTGAAACTTTAATTCCTAATCATGATAAATTAATTTGTGTTATGCTTTTTGCTATTTGAACATTTCAAAACAGATTCATACATTTAGTAATCAATAAGACCAAATACTTGCAATATTAGTACATTTAAAAAAGAGAAGTCTGAATATATTCAATTGGATAATCATTCAGAACACAAATATCATGAATTTATTTCAACAGTTCATAAATTAATAATAGCCATAATTAAAAATTTGAGCCATTTGATATTTAAAAAAAAACTCCCTGCATGTAATTCCTTAATTAGCTAATTACAATATCTGTGAAAAGTTCATTATTTCATAAAACTGTTAAACCCAATGATTAATTAATATAAAAGTCAATCTTAATTTTTCAGTTATACAAGAAGGTGATGAAAAGTTCTTAGCCCATCCAAGACCCCCCCCCCCCAGCTTGTTTGGTCATTTTGTCAACTTTTTAGAAGTGGATTGAGCCAAGGACTTTTTGGCACCGCTTTGTATATTACTCTTGAAGTTTGTTTCTTAGAAATAGTATAACTAAACTCTGTGACAAAGTGATTTCCATATATATATATATATATATATATATATATATATGTGTGAATAAAAAGAGACAAGAGGAAAAACTATTCTTAGACAATACGTTTCATCCTCTGGGGGACTTTATCAAGGCAATACAGGATTTTTGTTGCCCGTATTTATATACAAAAACTAGGATGCCAATGGTTTATCAAGGCTTTTAAATTTTTAAATATAAAAAAAATTTCTTGAATATTACTCACTTTTTGCCAGACTTTAAATTATGACACTTTGTGTTCTCCACATGTTTTGGCTGACCTTTCAACCACCAGATGAACATTCATGAACATTCTCAAATTTAAAAGCCTTGATAAACCAATGACATCCTCACTTTTCTATTTTATATATAAACAAGTGTAACAAATTAAATCTTACATTACCTTGATAAAGTCCCTCAGAGGATGAAACGCATTGGCTCAGAATAGTTTTGCTTGTCTCTTTTTATTCATTTTGTTCGTTTACAGATACACTCTATCTGAAAGTAATTTACACACACACATACTCCAGCTATAAGTAATGGTAGCTTAAATTTTAAAACTCTTAAGAGATTAGTGGGGTATTCTTGCAAGTTCAATGTTCTGTACATGAAAGAAGATACAAGAAGTTCTTTCAGACATTAACTAAAGTCGTAGAGAAGACAGAAAACTGAGCTCCCAAGGTTTTGTTAATAGTTTTAAGATATTAAAGAAATCTGACAATTGCCTTGTTTTTTATTTCTTGATATATAAAAGAGAAAGTTGTACATGAACCATCATTTGCATAGATGAGGACAGGTATGGACACTAATATAAGCTGGAGTGCCACTATAAAGTAATAGCAAATTTATCTTCCAGACTAGTGTAATGAGCTTGATCCACACCAAGTGTCCTATTGCACTGCTCTTGTGTCAGACTAAGTTTTAATACATGCAGAAATTGGTAATGCTTGTATTGGATGTTGACATATTTATTTTAGTTCTGACATGATCTGATTATTCTTATTGGTGCTAAATCAGAGATATGTCAGATGGATAAAAAAAAAGATGTCTCACACCATTGATTGGTTGTAAATACACATTGGATGTCAAGGTAGCTTTATTTTCTAAAATGTCATGAACCATCAGAACATTAAATAAAAAAAAAGAGCTAGAAAATTGATTAATAATAGTTTGGTCTAGGCATATTGTGTACAATGAAATGATACATGAATATTGTTTTGACATCTAGGCTTACAATTTACTTCTTTTGCATCATCAGACATTTTCTGGCATAGCATTAGAAGAGAAGATAGAAAAATAATTCTATCTATCCATTGTCTGAGATATTTCAATGTATGTTATAAATAGAATAGCACATTTTTCTTTCAATGTTGTTTCTGTAACTTTATGAAACAGCTTAATAAGACTCTTACTTGGAGAAAGAAAAGAAAAACTCTGCTTAGAAAGAACATCTTTAGTAAAAATCACATCTGATGGAATTTTTCTACACATAAATGTCTTCTCTACATAATTGTTAAATGATAATTGTAATATTAACTGTTCCTCTACAAGGAAACATTTGGCCAAGCGGCTAGTACTATTTTTGGTTGAAATTTATCAGATCTTTCTTTAAAAACACTTTTTAGGAAAACAGGTTTCTCAAATCCAGTAGCTTTTCTCACTTTTTTCAGTATTGATGGGAGTTTGGAAAGAAATCCCTCTCATCTATTTGAAGTGGTATGGAATATTAACATCTTGATTATGTCATTATTTTCTCTTCAAGTTACATGTACAATCCATTTTAGTTATTGCTACTGTTGGTAGTCCTCAAGTGATGTGGTTTCTGTTATTTGGTATAATACAAATTATTAAAATCACTTGCTGAATTCCGTGTGTTACAAAAAGGATTAGTTTCATAAAATAAAATCAGTTGATTGATATCCTCATTTCTTTCATGTAGTAAACTCATAGTAAAGTTTTAATTATATATGAACATTCAAAATTTGAAATGAAATTAAACTACTTATAAAAATATAAAAATTTTATATTAAATATATTTAGTGTAGCAGTTATAAACATGGAAAATGAATTCAGTATGCCAAGGTCTTTTGGCTTGATTCTGTTTTGTTCATTTTGTCCTAATGATCTTGGAAAAGGCTTCAATTCATTTTCTCCCAGGTATGGGTAAAATAGCAGGGTATACTGGGATCTTTTGCCTTGAGCTGGCAACCAGTTTAGAAGGAAATGTCTGAATTGAAAACCAGTTTGAAGAGGGATGTAAACTGTCAGGCTATCTTGCCTAAGACACACCACTTCTGCTGTATTACATGCAGTGCCCCCACAATGGGGGTACCACATGTAATGCAACAGAAGTAATGGGTTTTGAAGCTTGTCACATGATGATATCAATATTACAAAAAAAAATTACTATCAAGAGGGAAAAAAAACCTTTTTCACACATAAAGATTGTAGAATCAATCAGCCAAAATGTGGCAGCACAAAGATACATTAGTATTTGTTTGAAAACATTTCTGAATCTGAACAAACAAATTAGCATCACTAAAACAAGTTTGGCTTATAACTAGTCAAACGGAAATAGCCATTTGTCAAGTTTCTGAAAATACCAAAATGTTTGTAAAATAGATTTTGAAAGTTGAAGCAAATTATAAAGGAAGCATTGTTTGATGGCATTAATCTTTTTTTAAATATGAAATGGCTCCGTTTTGTCAAGACCATTTTTTACCAATTATTTGAGAATTCATATATTTTAAACTATAGCAAATCGATGGAAAAAAAACAAAAAAATACTATAATGCAATTATTTCATGATATAATAACATTATATCAGAATTGATTTTTATCCATCTTTTATTTTAATATATTCATCTAAAAACTGTATAAACAATGTCAATATACACACATAAGCAAACATTGTGTTTGCATAGGGAAACCAAAATAATTACAATAAAACATCTGCACAGAATTACAGACACCCAACACCTCAACATACAGTTTGGCATGAAATATGAAAATTAGTTGCAAAAGTATGAATTGGCAACATAAAAAGAGTACCAAGAAATCTTTTTGTATCTATGTGATAATCACCAACTGAATTTATTATCTCAAGTAAGAAGAGCTTTTAGTTATCTCTCACCAGAGACAATTCAGTGCCAGGTTTTCTAAACAATTGGTTTAGCCATACCCAACACACCTGAGGACTTCTTTTGGATGTTGCATTACTTTTAATTTTACTTACTATTAATTTAGAAAGGTAGAAAAGGCTAGAATCATATCTGATGCCAAGACTGCTTAAGTGTGGTCTCTGGAGATGAGCAGTGCTTCTTGCAATTATAGTTTGTACTCATAGAAATACAAAGAAAAAACCCCAAAATCATGCAAGCCAAAGTATAAATTTCTCAAGATCTCAGAAAGAAAAGAAAACAGACAGACAGACAAACATAAAAAAAGAGAGATAGACAAAGACTTTCCATGCACAGTCCAATTTTCTGTAGCAGAGAAATATAACTAACAAAAGCTGTATGCCATACTGGAGAGGTTTCATATTGGAGGAAGCAGTTAAGAGACAGGCTATCTTCCTCAAAACTAAACTTCTTCCTAACTTTTATTGATTTTACTTTCAGTTATTGGAAGCAAAGAACACTTTGCTTTGTTATTTTTAAGCCAATAAGGAAGAAAGATTTTAACCTGGTATTCATCCTCGATGGTTTAGTTGGATTTTCTGATCAGAATAGCTATCAGCTAGGAGGAAAGAGTTGATGACATTCTTAGGGAATTAGGTTTTAGTAGCACTATGAAAAAGTAAATATACCTTTTGTTAGAGAGCAATACCTTCCCCATTAATTTCACTTCATCCCTACACATTCACTTGATATTATATGTTTTGATAGGTGATTTTTTTTTTTTTTTTTTTTAATAAACAAGACTGGAGGTTTATTCAAGATAATTACTCCTAGGTGCCTAATTTAAGGGGCGGGGGGTAATATTGGGTGGGGGTAGAATTTTTCTCAACAGGCTAGGCTGGGGTTTCATGCCTTGAATTCTAACCTTCCATGAACTAGTGTCTTAGTTAACAGACACCAAGTGTTTATCATCATGAATGTCCAAGTTGGACATCAAGAAGTGCATCTGACCTTGTAAAACCTTGCCTCAAATCATTGACAAATCCTCTGTCAGGCCAGACCCACCTTACTCTTTGAGAGATTAATCCCAGTCCTGCCTCAACAAAAAAAACACAGCTATGTATGTATGTATGTATGTAATAATGGAGGTGTCTTAACAAAATGGTGGATTGAAAAATCATTTAAAAGTTTATAAAGCATGAAATTAATAAACAGGGAAGGTCTTAATAAACTCTGGGGTTGGTCAAAAAATTTCCTCAAAAGAAAAAAAAAAATAAACAAATGTCCACCCCCGTCTATGAGGCAGCTATGAGTAACTACTCTATTGTTAGACAATCTTTTTTCTACTAATTTTGACTGGTTTAGCAACTATATTTCTAATCTAAAACAACGGAAATATTTGAGCATTTACCAACTTTAAGTCTTTTTAGTTGAAATGCATCATATAAATTATTAATACAAACTAAAGATTAAAAAATAGGTTTTCCTCATATAATTTCTATACCAAGAAGTTTCTTGTTGCCCACTATGACACTCTAAATTTTTAATTTCTTAATCTAAAGGATGATCTAAAATAAAATAGAAAATAATCAGTGCCTTCTTTTTTTTTTGATTAAAAATATTCATTTTAAAAATTATTCTAATTGATTTTATCCAACATTTTTTGTTAATTTCAGGAACATTCTCTGTCTTTTATACACACACACAAGTGTGGATCAATAAGTCTGTTACTTGACATGTAGTCATTAGCTGAATTTTATCTGAAAATATCCACTATATAATCTTTGATCTATATAAGTAATATTCACGACTGAATTAAATGCATTGACAAATCATGAGATAGTATTAAAAAATATTAATTTTTTATCACTAGGCTACTGATGTATTCATGTATTTAAATAAAGGATTAAAAAAAAAATTTTATAAAATTAATTAGGATTATTTTCAGCAAGGATCATTAAAAACAACTCTATGGAATACTTAATGAATCTTATCTGCATTATATTTCTTTTGCTAATTAAAAAAAAAATTATCTACAATAAATCTTTAAATTACTTAAATTCATGATAAAAAAAAATCAGTTAAGTTCTTTTACGCGGGATTTACAATTATTTCAAGTTCCTGCACAATCACCAAAGTTAAGCAGCATTGAGCCTGGTCAGTACCTAGATGGGTGACCAGTTGGGAATACCAGGTTCTGTAAGCTTGGATGTGTGGGTGGCATATTAGATAATGGCTCAGAATTGTTAATTGGAGAGCCAAGTTCTAATTCCAGTTGGTTTCATTATATTCACTTATGTGCAAATACCCTTGAGAAAGGTATGAATACACCTCGTCTCCTCACACCTATAGATTAATTAATAAGTCTTATATTACTAAATCATTATTATCTGGTTTTAAATAAGCTGTAAAGGGTTGATAAGCCGTAAAATTTAACCAATCAAACAAGTATTTTAAAAATGAATATTTTAACACACATGATTGTTAAAAATGTCTGGTTTTAAATTTTTACATCAGCCAATAAAAATAAAATTTAAAAAAAATTGCACTTAGAAATTGAAATATTATTTATCTTTAGTGAGATAATTCAGCCTTAGCAATAAAAAGATGTTCTATTTTTCTAATGTTTTAGAAGCTTCTCTGGCAAGCCAGTAAAGAAAAGATCTATAAACAAAATGATATCAGCTGATTAGTTTTCTATAAAAGATATTGATTTTTGCATATAACCTTTTCACTGACATTGACATTATTATATTAACATTATCCTTTAAGTATGTTTTGTGATTTTAATTTTAAAATATTTTTTTAAATATTATTACTTTTAAGAATTTGAATGACATGAGTAACATTATCTGACAAGAAGTGGCTGATAAAGTAAACACTGAAGAACATTTTGAAGGTTGTTTGATATCTGAGGTTGTATCTTCTCTGAAATATGAAATGCACAAACACGTCTTAAGTTAAAAATATTCATTCAGTTATTTAATGTTGACCTTAACAGTTTTATTTTTATTTTATGTACTTCTATATTCCTACCAGATGTTTGGTGCTTGTCAAAAATTGAACCTTAACGCTGGTAGTAAGGAACAATGAAGAAGGAGACATAAAGTTGCCATCTTTATATATATTCCAAAACAATGTAACTATACATCAACAGATCAATATAGTATCTCTCATATGATGTTGTCAGACTTGTTTACCTGAACATCAATAAAAATGATTTATTTTTCAGCTGTGATGTTCCAATTACTTCTAACTGTTTAAGTGTAGCAGACTCTCTTTTTCTAAATAAATATGCCACTTGTAATTCACTATCTACCCAAACATATCCAAAACACTTTGACTTCTGACACTATTTCCATTAATCTATCACTGACAATGTTTGAGGTTTCTAAAATATGAATTAGTAGTGATGCAAGTTGAATTAAGTGATAATATAGTCAATCCCCCCCAAAATTCTTGTACTAAAAAAATAGACTAAGAATTTTGTATCTCTTACCTTATGTAATGCTAAAATTTCTGATACTAATAGATTTTTTTGCTACTGTCAAAATTTCCAGCTGATTATTGCCATATTTTTGTTTTCATTTTGACTAATAAAAAATACCACCCTGGGAAGACCAACCTCCATAGCTTGCATAAGTAGCATCAGAATATCTCAAAATTCATTTCTAGGATTACTCAAATTATGAAATTTTAGAGTACTGGATTTTAATTTAGACAATGCTTTGTTTTCTTCAAATAACATTTTTATACTTGGTTACATTCCTAGAGTGTTCATAATTCATGTTTCCTAGCTTATATCTGGCTGTGTGTATGATGTAGCTCACATTGCTTGTCCACATGAATGTTTCAGCTCCCCAGTCTTTAGTCCCTTATTTAAGATTGGGTTTCCGGTTCCTTCTAAATTGTACTTTAAACTGTTAAATGTAACTGTCTCTTCTACTCAAACAGCTTCTTCTCTCACACTTCCCATCTGTGGAACTCACCCCCCCCCTGCTTGCTTCCCTGATGACTATAATCTTCAAATATTCAAGTGTAATGTCATCTGATACCCCAAGCTTCTTCCCCATTCTTCTCTGTATCCTTTCCTCAAACACACCTCTTTACTCTTGTTCTCAATCCTCTGTAACCCTTTGCATGCTAGTAGCACTCTGCCTTGCTTGGGGTGAATTGCTTTTAAAAAAATAATACTTGTAACATCTCTGCCTACACTCTGAAATTATTCATTAACTTTTTTATCCCCTTTAATAGAAGTAGATAGGTTCACCTGTTATCCACGTTACATACCCCCACTGGATTTTTGAATAAAAGTAGAGGTTAATCCCTTGTTTCCTGTTTAGAATTGTGTTTCCGTTCCTTCTAAAGTTTTTGCTTCTCTTTCACTTTCTGCATCTTAGTGGTATTATTGCTTTACTTAGGCAGAATTGATTTTAAAAAAATACTCAGCTTTCGCTTCTGCTGTCAATTCATCAGTTTTTCCCTTCCATACAACATCGAGCAGTACTAATTGAGTTTATAGTTGTCAAATCTTGATTAATTTTCCCTCTTGCAATTTGTGCAACTTCTTGGTACTTAAATAATCCATTTTCATGTTAGTGCACCTTGAATGTTTTCTCCAGTTTTCCTATATTCTCTTCCTGGAAAAATTTGTTACCACAGAAAGCAAAGTTATCCACCTGACTAACCAGAATTTCTGTAAGCAATCTGCACTAATCATGCTACATGAACTGTACCCACCAACTGTAATAATTGTACTTTGATTTTTTTTCATACCAAGATATATGTGCATCATTATTTAGTCTGTAAATTGATTTTTTAAGACACCAGACTTCAACGTGGACATATGGTAATATTTGAAATGGTAATATTTCTCTCATTAAAGGAGCCAGTTGAAGAAATGCTGCTGTTATAGCATTAGAGTGTAGCCAATAGGACATCAAAGCTGCTGTAAAACTACCAACTGTAGGTATTTTTGACTGCAAGAGAAACTTGTTTAAGATTCTTAGTATCTTCCTCAAAACCATGGCCTAACAATCTTGCTTTACTTTGTTTTCACCATCTTTATTTTCTTAGATATAATCTAACAAGATGATACAATAAATGGATTTTAAAAGAAACTACTTCAAACAGATGTTTACTAAACAAACTCTTGAGCTATTTCTCTATAACATCTACATCTTGAAATATTTCTTGATCAGATGTACATTATTTTCATTACAGTCGTACATTCCATTTTCCAACATAATCCCAACTGACATATATTGTTTCTTCAATCACTCCACCAGAACATCCACCCAGTCCTGAGATCATCTAGTTTGTTTTGGTTGCATATTACTAACTACTTTTCATGCATCTGCATTTTTGATCTTGTATCTGATAAAAGAATCCTTTGTTTGTTTAGTAGTTCAATTATTTACATTCTGAGCAGAGTTTTCATATCTATCAGCAATCATCTTCTCATGCTCATTTTCTAGGTTTCATTTGGCATAGAATTTTAATGACCATCTTTTTCATCTATAGTTTTATTTTCTGTTTTTTATTACCTCTCCCTTTTTAGTATGTAATATATTACTGCTATCCTTAACTTTCATCAATTGGCATGGATGAATTTGACAGTAACCTCCCCTGTGGTATACAAACACAAATTATCCATCTTTTCTATATCCAACTGCAGGAATATTTCATCTTTTAAAACTTTTCTTTGACAATAAACTTTTAACATTATTATTACATACATCTGTATAAGCAAGTATTTGTTTGCACACCCATGTTGTACAAAATTTAAGTTTTTAAATTTAGTTTTTTATTCATTTCCCTGCACTTATTATTAGAAAAATCTTCCTTCATTATCAGTTAAGAATTTCCCAAGTGCAGTAAAATGTACTATCAACAGCTGATATGCTATTATTAAGTAAACATTTTGAACAATATCATCTTGCTGCTAAGTAAAAAAAACAAAAAGCTGCAGAATATTTTGTAGCTGAGTCAGTTGTGCACATATTACTCTAAGTCTAATCATGCAATATGATTAAATTCATCAACCAAACACATACTCATAACTAGATGCAAAAGTGGATGTTTATACTTCATGTTTACATTGCAAGAGTCACAATGCTCTTTAATTATCTTCAGGAATTCATTATCACAAATATCCTGATTATTGTTAACAGGTTTATACAATTTCTGATACATGAGGAAATTGTCCTAGACACTCTGCATATTTGGTCTACTGTGATTTTATAAATTGAGAGTCAGGATGGCCTTATAAAACTTGCCTCAAATCACTATGACAAATTCTCTGTCAAGCAGGACCCACCTTGTTTTATACCAGGTTAAACCTGGTCTTGCCTCAACAAAAAACATGGCTATGTATGTATGTACTATACAAGATTCAGTCGTAAAATTTTTTCTGCCAATAACTGCTAAAAACTTTACTTTCCTTATTGCAGTAATTTCAACCTTATCTCCAAACTTGAATTCTGTGTTAGTTGAAAAACATTCAAGTAAATATTTTTCTTTATCCATAAAAGTATCAACAAAAGCATTTAATCATGTTTTTACCTGTTACAGTTTTATTACAAGAACTGTCTAGAATGCCCATCCTAAGCAACTCCAGAATAAAGATGGATGCCTGAGGTTCTGTATTAAATAATGTTATGTTAATCCCTTGTATTTGTTTTCACGACAATGATTGTAGTCTCTTGAGAAATGTTTTATAGAATCACAATTAAATCATTTCTTAATCTTCCATTTCTGTCAGTTGGATTCAAATCTTAGAGATTTTTTAAATCCTCATCTTCTTATTTGAAGTGTCATCTCAACAGCAGGAACAATATCATTTGCAAAAGCAATTGGATCACCAAAAATCTTTCAATATTCTTGACTTTTTTCACCCAGTATAAGGTGCAAGTATCACTCAAAGTAGAGGGTTACTAAATGAAGACGTTAGGGAGGGAGTAAGGGTTGAATATTATGAAGATATGTAGAATAGATAACAGTTGATCCTCAACTTGAAGAGGTTGTAGTAATTAGAGAAGCATCTCCTTGGGAGTCTGTTGCATATTGCAACAGTTCTGAGGAAAAAGTTGTTTCAGTGGAACTTCCTCCTTACCAAAGGAGTATGAAGGGAATGAGGATGAGTCAACTCTGTGTATGTGGTCTGATGGGTTCTTGCTGTGAAGTTCTGGAATGGTGGAACCAGGGAATGTAGTTCACCCAAACATCTATATGAAAATAGCAGAACAGAGCAGACCCTAAGCTTCCTCAAGTCATCATGAATAGTTGTAAACACAATAAGGCTCCTTACCTGGAATGTCTGTTGAAACTCAAGGTGACATCAGACCTCAAGTGGAACTTATATGTACAATTCTATTTAAAATTGCAAATATTTGTGATTTTTTTTCTTGTTAAAACAATTCCAAGTACATTTTCCCAAAATTGCAAGTGACTAATGAGTTACATGTGTGCACTTTTACTATTTGTAACTAATCTCAATTTTTTGTTCAATATTAAAATTATTCTGTCTATATTTCTGAGATGAGGTATTATGTACAGTATTTACATTATTCGGACTATTGTCCTCATCTTTGTCGCCATATTTGTCACAACGTTTCGGCCACATGGTACGGTGGATAAAGGCGTTGGTTAGATCCAGTAACAGACCCAAAGAGTGTGAGTTCAATACCCGGTTCAGGCAGTGGAGAACTTTCAGAGGGAAAAATTACCAGGAGATAACTGATAACTGACATCCATCAAACATGGCTCATGGAACTAGAACAGTCTACTCCAGTGATCGAAATAAAGGGTTCGGTTCGAAATTCCAACCACCTGAAGAAGGCCGGAGCGTACAATGGCCGAAACGTTGTGACAAATATGGCGACAAAGATGAGGACAATAGTCCGAATAATGTAAATACTGTACATTAAAATTATTAATCTGTCAAATCTGCAGAAATACTGGTATGATAATATTATAATAAAGAAAGACAGCTTTCTCTTAATTCCTATTTTTCCTTTATGGTCTACTAATTTGGATCTTGCTTATTTTATAATTAGTCTACTAAAAAATCAGTAGTTGTTAGTCTTTCATTTTAGAGTAGGTTTAAAAAAAAAAATCTCATTTTATGTAAAATACTTCGACATCCAGGACAAGTATATTTTTATAAAAAAAAAAAAAAACCCAAAACAAAAATCCATTTCTTTTTGCTTTCTTAACAATATGGCATGTACACGTTATCTCTGCAAGACATAGAAAATAGGAGACTACCTGTCCAAACCATTTTTGCCATATGCCAATAAAGATAAGCCTGTGTTTTTTTTGTTTTGTTTTTGCTAGAATATAATACCAGCTGAAAGATAATCCAAACATCTTTTTTTTATTTTGTGGCCAGCAGACATACAGCAGAAGTAAAACAACAGGAAAATTTGAGGAAAGCAAACAGAGAGAAAGGCAACAGCAAAATAAAAACAAAACCATATGTCATCATATGCAAAAATGTCAGTAAGATGATTCTTTAATAAGGAACGTGTAAATTGACACAAGGAAGAGCAAAAGTTGTCTGACAATTGACATGGAACGAAGAAATGTTGGGCAGGATTTCACCACAGTGGTTCAGGGTGTCTTTCAATGAGTATTATTTGCAAACCTTATAATTGTCATTGTTAAGAACAAAAGGTGAGGAGAGTGTCACAGGCAGACGGTGATGCATTAACTGCAAACAAAAGATAACTTCTTTATTTGATAGCATGATACATTATTATTACTTATTCCTTTTCACAGCATCCATTGCCAAACATTTTGAAGGAAAGTTATATTATTTTTAACATCTATTACATTTTAAAATTTGCCTTCTGACTTTGTTCAATAACTAACCTGAACTATTTTGATCTTCAGAATTAAGGATTATACTATAAAATAAGATTCAGATAATAATAATAATATATTTAATAGAAATATTTAATGTTTTGACTATCTAAATATTTATTGGCAAGTCAGGTTAGGCTTAGGCCTGCTAGTGGTAGCATGTAACTGAGTACAACCTGCCACATTAATGGCTGGTTGGCATCTAAACCAGCTTCCCCAATAGCTTTTCTGCTGGTGATGAGGGTAATATGTCACAACACAGGATGAAAAAGAAGACCTGTCAAAGGATGAGCTTCTTATAGGAGCCTGTATGTATATATATATATATATATATATATATATATATATATATATATATATATATATATGGCTTGGATGGAGCCTCAAGACTTGAAGAGCAATCTTCCAAGAGATGGTGTCTTGATAAAAACACTCAGTGTACTTGGACTACTGTTAGTTTCTGAGTTGGGAGTCAGGATGGCCTTGTAAAACCTTGCCTCAAATCATTGACAAATCCTCTGTCAGGCAGGATCCACCTTCCTTTGTGCAAGATTAATATGACTCCTGCCTCAACAAAAAACATGGTTGTATCTATGAAAATTTAATGGCTTTCCTATTTGAATTTTCTGTTGAATCATAATTCCTAAGTCAATGATTTGAATAAGCTCCTTGCAAGTTCCACAACTCTAAAATACCTTGTATATCTATAATAAAGTGCAGTACTAGATATCACCTTATTCTATAGTTGAAATGGCTAGATGTAACTGCAAGTTCTAGACTAAGAATTTCTTCTATCATTTGTGGAACTCTCTTCTGGTTTATTGTTTTCCAATTAACTTTGATCTTCAAAAATTTAAATGTCAATCATTATTTCTTGTTTATATAATTACTGTTCTTTTATTGTTCTCTCTCCTTTATAATATTTTTTCTTTCTCATATTCTCTCACACTCAGTAACTCTTTGCATCTTAGTGTCTTTATTGCCTTGCTTGTAGTGAAATGATTTAAAAAATGTATCATTCTGAATGAGTATCTGACTTAAATTTAATGTTTCATTTATTCGAAACCTTTGATTTCTCTAATGACAGATATGTCACAACAGTGCAATATTATGTTGTAAAATTTCTGATATTCAATAATGACATCGGTTTTATCTCTTACTGATATCAGTGAGGAAAAATGCATAAAATCTAAATTCAATAGTTTTATATTTATATTCCATAGAGAAGTATCATACTTTGTTCGTTTTAATGATAAAATCAATTTTAGAAGAGAGTTTTTCTTTTAGAGATCATTACCAACAATTGATCAGATTTTGTTCAGCGGGATGAATTTTTTCTTTCTTCTCTTTGTCTGAAATAATGTTTTAAATAAGCACATGAGTTGAAAAATGGCAATGAAACCAGGAATTGGTTTCAATGCTGGCTGCTGGTGTTATTCCAAATTAATTCCCACCTCCAGCAGGAATGAATCTTGGATGAGACTATTCTAATGAGTGTAAGAAGTTAATTTTCTATTTAACTGAGCTTTATCAAGGTCAGTTTACAAAGAAAAATAATAGGATATCTATTATGCAAGCTATTTGATTTTTTTAAAAATTGGTCTTCTTTTATATTTCATTCTCTTGGCTCTTATAGTACCATGCATCACACACTTTGCTGATTACCTCTCAAATTTCTGGTGGGGAAACCGTCATGATTTGAAATGTGGTTTAATCAAACTTTGAAATCCGCACAGATTAAATCCATCTTCCCTTCATGTCAATGTATCTTCTGATTTGCCTTATAGTCCTTCATAGTTCTAAATCAATTGTCTTAGAACAGCCAAGCTTCACAAAAATGATTGTCTACCTCTATGGCTGACTGTGAATCTATAAACAGAGAAGCATTTGGCTGGGTATGTGCTGAACACTAGATATACTGTGAGTGATAATGTGAAGGAAACACAAGTGTTGGAGTGAAATATGCATCCCTGTGGCCCCTGGAGTCATTTTCTTGTGAATGCATGGTCACACTGTGTGGTGACAAAAGAAGCAAGGTTCCACAGTCTTCAGAAAAGGATCAAAGAGAATTTAGTATGTCTGAAATTTTGTGCACATATGAAGAGTGTTGAAAAGTTATCAGCCAATCACTTCCCCAAAATTTTTGCAAAGTGGCTCAGGCTATGAGCTTTTCAGCACTAATTTGTATATATAAAATAAAATAATATACATGAGATGGTGCTGAAAAGATCTCAGCCTGACCCACTTCCTAAAGTTTGAGCAAACATCATTTTTTTTTTTCAATCCCATCTTTGTTGGGCTAAGAACTTTTCAGTACCTCTTTGCATATTTGTGCTATATATACATTTTGTAATGAGAATTCATACAAAGCAAAGGTTTCATTTGTTTTATAAATATTTTTAGTATGCAATGTATATTTTAATGCTAACTCTTTCAAATGACAAATAATTCAACCTAATACATGGAAATTTTCATAGTTTTTGGGAAATTATGTATCAGTTGTTTTTGTTTCTTTGTTTTTTTACAGAAAATAATAGATCTTTAAATATATATATATATATATATATATATATATATATATATATCTAACATAAGAAAGCTAAATTTTACTTCAATTGTATTAAATCCTTAACATCTATAACCAAATTATACATTACTGCACACAGGTTCTCTGAACAATGCAAAATTCAAATTAAGTTTATTCTCTTTTATTACATCAATATCAATGTTACCAGCTGAGTTTAAAGAGTGCCACATTTGGCTGGTCTTTGAAAGCTTTAATTTAGGCTATTATAAATAACAAATTCCAACTTGGAAAAGATTGAGGGTTTGTTTTCATGTTAAAAGTTCAAATGAGGTCAATATGCACCTCCTTAATTTGGCAAACAGGAATGAGAATAAATAGAATTGTAATTAATTAGGACAAGATAACATTGTAGAATGGAGTTTTGCTTAAAGTTAATTAAATTATTGATTTCTCTGCCTAATGTTCAAGGTACTTCCCTTCCAAAATATTTTATAATTTTATTTTGTAAATTCATTTTTTAATGTACAGTCAATAAATGAGGTTTTAAAATAATTGTTTACAGAATTTTAAAAATATTATTACTATTTTTTAAATAATGAATGTTTTAGCTTGAATACCCCCCCCCCCAAAAAAAAACTAAGTTTTAATTTCTTTCAGTTGAAATAATTTTATCAACTTTCTGCAATTTATGACAATTTGTTTGAGTACTGATCTGGATTGAAGTTGAGTCAACTACTTTTACAGTTGTCACTATGCTGTTTCCTTTCGGGAATATATCTTTGCCAGATATAGATAAAAACTCTGGCTCACAGTCCTCAACTTGGGAAAACCCAAGACTCGCTGTTTTCCCTTCATGAAATATGTCCTCACCTGGAACATAGTAGATGAATCTGACCCATTTGAATCTGAAGTCCTAAACAGAAGCATCTCCATATTATATGTAAAACTATTCCTTGTTTCTGCTTACATTCAGTTTGGTCTGTAGATATATGACATATGGTTCTCTGCATGGGAAACTTGTATATATAGTTTTAATAGTTTTTAATAGCACAAAAGGATCTCTGAGAACAAAGCATGTTTGTCATTCCTTTTACTTTCAGCTATTCTGTTCCATCCATGAACTATGATGTTATTATATCACAGATATAATAATGCCCATAGTGGGGGAAAAAATAAATGGAGGAATAAATCTTTCTTTCAAGTTTTCCAGTTATATTACTCAATAAACATGATGACATGTGCTTATGGGAAAGTCAGTGATTTAATGCTATTTTCATGAATAAATTAAAAGGAAAAAATGTAAATTTCTAAAAGCAGTTCAATCATGAAATTTATTGTATTTTTCAAGGATTTTATGTCATATTTACTAGAAAGCTATTTAAGAACTTGAATTACCTTTCTACAACCTTTGCTCTGTATGCTTGAGGAAACTTATTCCCACAACTAAGCTTTACCAAATTTCTCTTGACCCGAACAAAGCCTGAAGTTGTGAATATGCATATGAATTCCATAAGCCCTCAGAGATGCACTTGTCGCTGAGAGTTAGACCTTACCTTGTAAGCTTCCTTCACCTCTCTTCTTACTGCATGCTTGTATCAGGTGTATTTTCAATAAAGGCAGTCAATGAAAATGATCATTTTCATATCAGACTCATTGTTTTAGTCTAAATTTAAACATGTGCAGGATTATATTTTTTCTACTTTTTACTATGTCTTTTGGAGCTAAGTATTTTCTTTACATCTTACCGATACTAAAATTGAAACTAAGGCATGAAGATGCATGTTTTTTTTTTGTTTGTTTTTTTTTTGTTTTTTAAAGATATGAACAACATTGTCATCATGGGTTCAGTTTTTTTTTATAGTAATACAGAGTTAAATTTTTATTAAATTATAGTTTATTTACATTCAGACTAATGTCCTCATTTTTGTTATTATCACAAAGTTTTGGCCATTGTGCTCTCAAGCCTTCTTCAAGTATCTTTTGATCCAAGTAACCTTCAAGAAAATTTCAAATGGAATCCTTTATTAAATCTATAGGTTATATTCTTCTTATTCTGCTATCCATATCTAGGCAGATTTTGTTTTGTTCTTTTTAGTACTGCTCAGATATTGTTTACCCCATTTTCTGCGTATGTACTACCCAGACTCTGGGATTGAACTTATAATTACTATGCCACTAAATACACTAATGTTTTAATCCATTAAGCTATTGTTTTCTGAAACTTAGAACTTTGATTCTTAAGCCTTATGATAATGAGGACATTAATCCAGATGTAAATAATGTAAACTGCTCATCCCAGAAATTCAGAGAGTAATTATACTTTATTATTGATTATAGTTTTCTTTAATGCCTAACTAAATATAGTTTTACACGCTTTTTTAAATTCTATAAACATACACTTATTTTGCATCATCAAGAACAGTAAATGATGTGAAACTCAAGATTAATATATGAAGTGATGCTGAAAATTTCTCAGCTGGACCCATTTTTCAAAATCAGTATTTCAAAAATCAAAATACTGGTTTCAGGAAGTGGGTTGGGCTGAGAATCCCAGCTTATATGCTCAAGGGGTAATGGTTAGTAAGCTAATTTGTGATGTTGTGCTAAAAACAAGCTATGCCTAATAACTAACTACTTGTCTGTCAAATGATATTTTATTTTGCTCACCAGACATGAGATCATTAATTGATCACAAATTTTATGCAGAAGCTAAATATAATTTCTATAAGAGGGACTCGTGCCTTTTTTATTTTTTTTTTTTGAAGGGATATTTTGTTTTTTGTTTATTTTTTCTGTTAAAGTCTAGGGTTTCATAAACGATTTCCATTTTTATGAGAGAATAATTCCATCACTAATAAATCAGTTTTAATGGTTAATACATTTCACTGAAGATTATTTATCTTTGTGTTGGTTGAGAGAGACAAGTCTGGGAATGAACAGGATGTTGATTTGAATGGGCACTCACAAAATTTGACAGCCTGCCATATTGATCAAACACCTGATACAGTTTGATGCTACATTTTTACAAAATATTTACAAAGCAGAGAGCAGAAATATTACCATCATCATCATCGTCATGAGTAAATTGTTCAGATTTTTTGGTTCTTTAATCTTTTCCACAAAAAATATCCAGCACATTTTTCAACAAGTCATTCATTAATATATTAAAATATTTTTTTCTTATCTAACTTATCTATTTTTTAAAAAATTATAGTATTATGGGAGAATTCAGAAAGTGATTAAAGTTTTGCTTTAATATCTAACCAAATATAATTTTTCCATACTTTTTTTTTTTTTTTCAAATTTTTACAAATATGCTCTTATTTTGCATCAAGAACAGTGGAAGTGGGTTAGGTTGTGTTATAGGGGAATACTATTTAAGAACAACATTCAACCATAATCTATCACAAGTCTACCCATTAAATAAATAGACTGTCAGAGACAAAACCATAGAAATTTAAAGCAGCTATGCTCATAGTGAACTCTTGTTACTAGAAGACAGTGAAGGTAGCAAATCTGATAAGAGATTTCCACACAATGATAATTCTTAAGCAGTAAACAGAAATAAAATGCTAAGATGTGACAGACTGGTCAAATCTTTACGTTGTATAAAAGCTATGTATGAGATTTTGTATATGGATCATTGTAATCATAATCTTGACAAGGGAAGATGTTTTGTAAATAGTATAAAGCTAATCTGGATAAGTAGAAAGTTACTGTGTACTGATGAGCTTACTATCGAAAAACAAAATTTCCCAAAGCTTTTCTACGTTATTTAGGCCTGAATTGCTGATTACAATTTCATATTCATTTTTCTTATTGCTGCATACATTTAAAATAAAGTGCATTTAATTACAGGAGATAAGGAAATTGAACACAGAATAGCCTGCACTAGGGGTAGTTTTGCCCAACACCTCAAATTGCTACAAAGCCAAAACATTAACCTGACTAGAGTCATGTTCGTAATCAGATGGAGACTTTCATATGGGTTGAGTGCATGGTGCCAAACCTGTTCAGAAATATCTAAGCTGTCAGCTGCATACAACAGCTCAATGGTTAAAAATGGCTTTGAGTGGGTTTGGTGAAGACCAAAATCTTTGAACCTTATGGACTAGCACTACAGAATCACAAACAGTACCAGATAATAGAAACCGCGTCACTTCAGAACTTTCAACACTAGTAACAACTAAAATCCATATCACCTGTAACTTGAAGAGAAAATAATGTTATAACCAAGGTGTTGTCATTCCAAACTACTTCAAACAAAAGGTTAGGAAGGAAACACTGTCAATACAGGAAAGTGCAATAACAGCCATTGTACTTTAGAAATCTATTTTCCTTAAAAATCCTTTTAAGAGAAAGATTTTATAAATTTCAATCAACAATGGTAATGGCTGCTCAGTCAATGCCAAATATTTCCTTATAAGAAAATGGCTAATATTACCATTACCATTTCTCTTTGATGTCCCATGTCTCTTCAGGACATAGGCAATCATAGCTCTCCACAACTTTCTGTTTTTTGTAGCCCTTAGTCAATTTTCTCTTTTCACTTTCTCCTAATCCTTGCTCTGCCAACCATTTACACATGCTCATTATGTTGGTTATGCATTATTTTCTTGTTTTTGTTACCCTCAATATGTGAGTGTCAAATTTTCTAAGCCCTTTTTCTTCATTATATGCCCAAGAAATTTCAAGTGTTTCTTTCTAATGTTAAGTATAAGTGTCCTTTTTGTTTCCATTTTCTGTAAAACTTTGTCATTGCTCACATATGCAACCCATGGTATTTTCAGCATCCTTCTACAGAACCACTTTTCTGTTGCCTCAAGCCTCTTCATCTATGACGAGAGTGTACAACTTTCACTGCCATATAGGAAGATTGATATTATATAATAGTTAAGTACTCTTTTCTTTGTTTCTAATGAAATTTTCATACCCGTTTTGAAAACTTTGATCTTGCAGGAATTTTTGTTTCTAACGAGATTTTCCCATTTCACAATACTTTGCTTAGCTTTTGAAGGCATCTTTCATTATCCCAATACACTTTCAGATTTCGGTATTAAATTTTCTGTTTGTTAAAATACTTCCTAAATACTTTTAGTACTTGCTTGACCTTGGTATCTCCAATTTGTAATTTGTATGTTGGGCTCTTCTTTTTGTTAAAAACCCTACACTCTGTCTTCTTATAGTTGATGTTCAGTCCTTTCTTCTCATTTTGCTTTACTACCTTCAGAAGTCCCTGTAGTTTCCTGTCTATCAAAATTGTGTTATCTGCATATCTAATGTTGTTAAGATTGTGGTCGCCAATAATGAATCCTAGTAGGAATTCTAATTTTTTCAGAATCACTTCCCTGTAAAGGTTGAAAAAGTCCAGTCAGAAGATACATGCTTGTCTTCCACCCACCTCTCTATTTTTGTATATTTACTGAATTCATTTTCTGTATGCATGCAGTTTGCTCCCAGTATATATTATTCTATATTTTTTCATCAGAAAGCCATCATGAATGAGTGGCTTCTCAAGGCCACTATTTTCATTTTTTTTCTATTACTGATGAGTTTCCCTCCTAATTTTTTGTTTAAGGTAGTGTGGAAAATCAATGCCTTAATTATATCATTATTTTCCCTTCTAGTTAAATGTGCTATCCATTTTAGCTGTTGCTGCTGTTGGAAGTTTTCAAGTGATGTGGGTTTTGGTTATTTGGTAAAGTTCTTTGTGATTCTGTAGCACTAGTATATAAGATCTGATGAAGAATTGTCTCCTTGAAGACCTAGAGGATTCATTCACTTGAAGCCATTTTTAAGCATAGATCTGAGAAAATGGCTGTATGTATGCACACACACACACATATATATATATATATATATATATATATAAATAAAACAAATTTGAAATTAATTTGTTTTGATAGTTTCATGCTATTCAACTTATGATTCTTCCATACTTATAGATTGTTTTTGTTGCTTTTCTATTTTGACATTAATCGGATTTGTGATCTGAATTAAATCATTTACAATTATATAAATTTCATTATAGGGTCATCAGCAGACTGATATCCAAGTGTTAAATCAACTATCAGAGATATGGTAACGTTTTTTCTTTTTTGGGAGGGTGGGCAGGGAGGCAAGTGCACCTTATTTGGTAACTCATTGTACAAAAATGTTCTAGGTGAGAATAATTAAAATGAATTAAAAAAAAAGGAAAGGAAGAATAATGATAATATTCTACTGTTGGTAAAATTTATATTAATGAATGAATTGTCAAAAAAATTTATGCTTTGCATTTTATCTTGGTAATTTTTTTATAACAAATATTCATTTTTTTTTTTTTTTTAAATCAGAGAGACAAACACTCCCCCATGCAAGAGAATAAAAAAATGATTTACTACCTGAAATAGGTAAGCATCTCCAAATGCAGTGCTGAGAGAGAAAATGTTTTCCCTTTTGGGGTGTTCGGGTACGGCTTGTGCTATTCCTCCCTCAATGACTGAAAAGTAACGAACACCTTTAAAATTCAATATAGCTAGCAGAGCAGTCACCTGGGTGAGCTGCCATGATTTTACTGACCTGTCTACTGCAAGCATCTCAGGGGGGGAAAAGGAGAAAGTAATAGGCAAAGGAGAGAGAAAACAGAAAATGAAGAATATAGGGGTTGGGAAGGAGGTGCCATTAGTACTAGTAATAGTTAAAGTTAAAAACAAAAAATATAATAATAAACATTCATTAATATGGATTTTTTAAAATTATTATTATTATTACATTGACCTGTTCTTTACCTTCACTTGGAGGGTAACCAAACAAAGGTTTTAACAGGAACATCATGCAATGTTATGTCTGTGTGTATTGTATATGGACTGTGTGAAGGTGCATAGAGGAAAAATATGTTTGCATATAATACAGGACAGCTCAAACCATGCACCACAAACCCCCCCCCCCCAAAAAAACAAACCAGAAAAAAAATCATGGCTGAAAGACTAAAGGAATCTACTGTTTTAAATATCTCAACTCGAACTGACCCATTGTACCCAAAAAGTTGCATATTAAAAGATGAAACAGAAAGAGTTTGATATATTTACTCAGTCTGCCTTAAATGGAAATAAGATATGATATAGAGCCATTTATACTTTAATCAATATTATAATACTTGATAGAAATGTAATTAATTTGCTTAATTTATTTACACTCTGAAGTACTCTCTGGGTACAGTGAGATAGTAAATATGAATGAAAAGTTTATAAAATAGAAAATAAAAGTTATAACGATAAAAGCCAAAATAAAGCAAGTTAATAAAATATCAGGTTAAACCAATTATTTTAGTAGTTCATATTTTTGGGGTCTGAAAAATATGTAAGCTCAGTTCAAAAAGGATAAATAGGAAATACCAAAATTTACTTTATTCATTTTGAAGATTACAATTGTTGACTGTAAACTTAAAAGAATATCAAGGGCAAACCAAGAATTAAGTCACTAAATTTTAACAAATATTTCAAAGGTGTCAATTATATAATAAAGTTAAAAGAAATAATAACAATCAAATATTTTTAATACATGGTGCGTGACTTTCTTACTGTTCTGTAAAACATGCTAGCTTTCATTTAAAAAAAAAAAAAAACAGATTCCTTCATTTTTCCACTCCCTGTGTGTTTCTGCAACCCATGGTGTTCACATTTAGGCTTTCAGTTGGGAACATTGGAAGTATCCATTCTTTTTCTCCAGGGCAAGATGGCTGTTAAAATTTTGCTGAGACTCAAGAGGTAGTAGAATTGTTTTGGTCCATCATTTGGTCAGCAACATATAAGGAACTCTCTCACTCTCTTGGGTAGCTTGCTTGGTATTTTAGGGGAAAAAACATCTGGACTGTTTATACAAGCTTATCTTGTTCTGACTATACCATGGAAAGAAGGGGGTGAGAAAGAGTAAACATGTCTATACATAAGAGCATCTGAAATACTGAAAATAGATATACATCAACACCTGAGGTAAACAGGTGTGCACAATGGGCCTGTGAGAACAGGTCAAAATAATAATAATAATAAAACAATATTGCAATGAAGTAATACATTTTTCTAATAATAAAGGTTGTAGAGGTGATATAAAAAAGTCAATAAAAGGCAGCAATTTTTTACTTATATATACACTTTTATTGGGAGTGGGAGCACAATGTTTTGGAAATGTAAACTGCTGGATTAATATGACAAGCTGGCTAATTTTCTTTATTATTCTCATGTAATTCTTTCTTTCTTCACTTGGTGTAATGAGAAAACTTTATTTTGCTTTTATAGGCAATACTTTAGATTTCTCTGCAGGCAAAATATATGGTCAAACAAAATAAAAATGGAAAAAAAGATGGAAAAAGAAACAATTTTCTTATTCTCATCTTCATTTAGAAAAGTTGTAAATAGATTAGTTACTGTTTTCAAGTCAAACTGACTTTAGGATTTCATTGACTCAAGTAAATTGATTGGTAATTTGTAAAGTAAAAAAGAATCAGTAATTCCAATTTGTCGACCTGATGTTGAGTAAAATCACTAATTGTATGCATGTTAACTGCTACAGCTATCATCATCATTTTTTGTTTTGTTCAAACTTTAGTTTGTAACTTTCTAATCATGAAAAGGTAGAAAGGTAATAAATATAATCAAATACAAATTAAAATAGGCAGGTAAAACACCATGACACCTGAAGAGAATTAAAACAAAAAAACAAAAAAAATTTTGATTAAAGGTTGAAAAATAAAAAAAAATAACATTTCATTCAATCACAGTGCTGGAAACAATTCTTTTGTCTAAAAACTTTAAACTGTGATTTCAAGTGAAAGGATATTCAAGAAAAAGGTGCCATTTTTATTACCATTGCCTTTAGATTTTTCTCCCTGCAAGCAGTATACTCATTTAACTTCCTAATTTAACCCAAATTTTAATTTCAATTTCTCTAGTTATTTTCTTTTTAAATTTGAAGAGAAATAGTTTTTGTCACAAATTATCCCAAGTAGATAAATTTTGTTTCTTCAAGACAAACTAATGATACAATAAAACATGAGAAGGTTAAAACCATTTTCTTGAAAAAAAAAAAAATAGAAAGGTTTCTTAAGCAAATGGTAACATTAGTAATTATTGAAATCTTCTTGGAATTTCTTTTGACACATCTTGCAAAATCTATAAATAGCTTTGCACCACTTCCAGTTCTTATATTCTTGAAAGTGAGAGCAATTTATTGAGTAAATTTATTTATTTTTTTAACATTTCCCCAATTTCTTACAAAGTATAAACAATATGAAAAAATAAATAAAAATATACTTTTTCTTAGGTACTACTTGCTATTTTTCAAAATGTATAAAGTTATCATAACTGCAGCAATATATATATATATATATATATATATATATATATATATTAAATAAAGCATATAAAATATACATTATATAATCCCAATATACATAACAAAGATGCACTGGGATGTGTTATCAGTGATGTTAATGCTGGATTCATTGATAGTTTCTGGTCTTTCAGCATCATTCCATCTTAACCAGTTGATCAAGTGATGAAAAACACAATTTAAAAAATTAAATTCTGTCTAAATACAAGTTTTTTTATAACCTTTTTTTTCTTTTTTTAGAAACTAGTTTTAAAATGTTAATGATTAAAACAATTTCAATTTTCAAAATCATTAATCTTAAATAAAAAAAGAAAAATCATCACTGCTTGCTGCAGTTTTCATGGGCAGCTGATCTAAATTGTCAAAATGTGTCCATAGCTCTTGGCCAGCTCTGAAATGAGAAGTATTGATTATCAATGGAGCTATGTAATTGCAGATGTAAAAGAGATTTTTTTTTCTTTCCAAGCCCATGTTTAATTTTTTTGGTAAAAGCCTTATCTGAGAAAGCAATTTTTTTTTTTCAGATGCATAATCACAGTAAAAGAAATTGAAATCTAATGTTGTCATAAATAAACTAGTTTAATTGCTTGCGATTCATTAACATTTTTTTTTCTCAAGGCCATTTTAGTTCCATTTCCATTACTGTTAGGGCAATTCTGAATTGCAGTCTGCAAATAACTCAGAAACATTAATCAGACTATTGTTTGGCTTGGTTGATCAAAATCCCCTCTTTTGAAGAACATTTTTATTGAATTCAAGCTTTGTAGGAACTCTGAAAATGTTTCATATCAAATTTAATGCTGTACATTAGAAAAGAATAAAAAATAAAATAAAAACAAACACAAGAAGTGAATATTTTCTGAAAAAGCTACTGTAATTTATTCAGGAAAAGTCATCATCAGTTCCATGACTGGGTATGGTTATACAGTCACTGAGCACCTGACTAGTTCCCTCATATATCTGGGTTGAAAACCAGAGAGAGAGAGAGAGAGAGAAAGGTATTCATTTATGTGTAGTGCTTCTTGGGCAAGTAGACTTGGTGGAGCCCATCCCTCTCAGAAACAAACCACAACTGATGTCATACAACTTGGAGGCTCATCTTGGTCATGGACAATATGCCAGGTATCATGTAACCCAGTACCTGCGACACAGTCAAGTCATTGGCAACCAAACTTGTTTCCTATTAAAGCTTTTCTGATATGGAAGTTAGTTACACACTCAGCATGATTAAAAACAAGACCCATCAAATAACAGATGAACCTTCTTGTAGGGTCAACAGCCATCTAACTCAATGGGGTAGACTGGCTACCATAAATATGTATGCAGCTAGTGCAGAGCATTGCTGGGTGGAGGGCTTCCTAGACTGAAGTCAACAGCTAGGAAAGAGGGTTCCCCTGATGGAATCATTGGCCATGTGTCTGTGACCAAGGTGAGCCTTCAAATTCAGGAAAAGATAAAACATTTAAAATTTAAAACAGTTTTATGTTACCTGTGCAATGATCTAAAGAACAAAAATCAAAAAGAGAAAAATACTTTTTAGAATGTTTAAAACTGAAACAAAATGAAAAAAATTAATAAGATGTTATGTGTGGTATCAATTTGAAAAGAATCTAAGAATACTTATATTAATTTCAATTAGGGTTGCAGTATTTTATGATGAACGGAAGATTGAATACAAAATAAAACCAATTTCATGTAATGGTTATTGACAGAACACAAGTCAGATATTGATTGATGATCAATAAATCAAAAGAAAATATTAATTATTCATATACTGGCTTATTGCTTTTTTTTAATATAGAGTAGTTAAAATTTTGAACTTTTTAAAAGTTAAATCCATGAATTGTCTTGGTTTGAATGTAAATTTGAATATCAACTGTAGACACCGATATAAAGTCAGAGTTTGTTAGTTACTGCTACTAGTCATTTAAAGAATTGTTTCAACATATTTAAAAGAAATAATGAACTAATTATATGATACCACATGCAAATAAAAAACATTTTTATCCTGAAAAAAAAAAAAGTTTATTAAATTCATGAAAAAAAAAAAGCATACATTTTCAATAATAAAAAAAAGCTCCTTGAAAAAAAAGATCATTACATTATTAGTAAATATTAAAAAAAAAAAGACCAAGATATTCTGTAAATTATAATTAGACATCATATTACCTAATCAGAAATTAATTATTCCTACTTTTGAAGCCAGGTATATTGTTGGAATTAACAGCAAAATAAAATGGTGCTAAGTTTAAAAAAATATGATGAAGAATCAATATGATCTATTTTAGTTTTACATTTCTCTGATTCTGATAAAGATGTGTGTCAAACTTATTTACTATCATTTGATAGCAACTGCTCAATGGTAATTCTCCATTAAGAACATATTATTCTTTTCTATAACGTAATGATGTACAAATTTAACCTTACTATCCTTTAGCCTATTAATTTCAGTCAGTATTTCTAAGGCTCATCTGTTAATGATCCAACCCATTTAAAAATGTTACTGCCAAACAGCAAATGAGCTGTTTCTGTTACAAGTAATGGAATAAATATCAGTTTTTATTGTTCTCTACTTCTAAAATTAAGTTAACATGTTTTCTTTTTACAATCAGTATAATAATTAAAATTTAAGTACATTTTTTCTTAACTTGACTTGCAGTGTGCCCAAATGTAAAAAAAAAAAAAGACATTAAAAAAATTCAAATTAAAAGAAGGCATTTGCTTTCCTTAAAAGCCCCTATCTCTTTCTCTCTTTCCACCCTTCTATTTCAACTAATGAGAAAGCAACTCTCATATAAAAAGAAAAGACTATATAACTGCTGCAAAACAGAAGTTTGCTAGGCCAGGGTCTAGTTATTATAACTAGAAATCTACCAAAATAAGAGATTCTCCATGCAGAAATTGCGCAAAAAAAGAGAAAGGAATGCTGGAAAATAGATAAGATAATTCTAACCAATCAAAAGAAAGAGATTTTTGATGTTAGCCGAAATCAAGCTTCACACTAAGTATTCTGGAGCCTTTCAAAATTGTATATAAAAAACAGACAGCAGAGAGCTGGAAATTGGTTTGAGCATGTTGTGTCAAGAACTAAGTGGTCATCTGCTTGAAACATTGTTTCAAACTTTTTGAAAGCCGAAAAAACACAGCAGATTAATGCCGCAAATGTTTCCAATGTACCCACACTCCTAACAAGATGATGACTACTACCAAAATCTGACTCGTAAACTAACAACTACTCAACTGAACCAATTTTCACCAACCCGATTTACAAAGGACTTACTCTGAAATTTTCCGATAAATATTACTAAAACCCTCTGGCACTTCTCCACAGACTTACATAAAACATAGTTCTTTAAATCCATTGTAATGTCAGGTTTTATAATTTACTCTTAAATCTATTGTTATATTGGGTTTTAAGGTTTGCTTCTAAATTTGCTATGTCAATTTTTAACATAATTTTCTCCTAAATGTTGAAAATTTCTCTCTGAGTCCATGGTTAAATATTCTAAAATTTATCACTCTCCCATCGAACTCAACGTATGAGGGTCAGACAGATCAGTTCCCAGAAACTGAAAGCCCGACAGCCACACAGGATTTGATTATAGTGGTGAAGGCTTTGTGCAGGGCCATCCACACTTTTTGGAGGGACGAATACAGGGACCTGGTGCAACGGATGCCACAAGGTCCCCAAACGACTCTCCGCAGGTTTTGAATTCAGAGTTGTCCTTCTCCTAGACCAGTTGCCATCCAAGGCTATAGAACCCAGTCTGTCCTGCTATTTACCCATAGTTGGAGGGAGAAGAAGAGGATTCACACCTTTCCCAAGGGTATTAGCACGTAAGTGAATGTAATGGAATCGACTGGAATTCGAACTCGGCTCTCCGATTCCTCAATCCAAGCCGTTATCCATTACTCCACCGTGCCTCCTAAAATTTACAGACAATTAATATCATATAAAAATAACATATGGATGTGCGTTGCGGTGTAATGGCTCAGCATGAGAAATCAGAAAGCAGAGTTTAAATTCCAGTCAGGTTTCCATGCAAATACTCTTGGGAAAAGTATAAATCCATCTCTTCCCCCCACCCCCAGTTATGGGTTGAATAGCAGGACTGACTGGGTTCTGTAGCCTTCATTGTCAACCAGTCTACTGCAGAAAAATCTGCAACATACTGCTGGAAATTTTTCTGCCTAGTCGGTCATGAATTAAAAAAGATAGACAACCCAAGCATGTATCGTGTATGGCACTTACATGACTGAATATTATTTAAATGTCTGGATTACATATTTTAAGACCTGCACTTTGTACAAACAAAATACTAAAGACTTTTGTCTGTTTTTCTGGAATGAGGAGTTATCATTATTTACACATGGACTATTGTCCTCATCTTTGTTGTTATCATTTTTCAGCCATTGGCCTTCATCAGATATATGTTGATCTGAGTAACCTACAGAGAATTTCAAAGAATTTACACCTGTAGATTAAATAAAAGGTTCAGTTCAAAATTCCCTGTATGCTATCCAGCTTGACATATACTTGATGAAAGCAGGAGGGTACAATGACCCAAACATTGTGATAACAACAACAAAGATGAGGACAACAGTCAACATGGAAATATTGAAATTAAAATACTTCTGATTTACTATAAAATTGCTATTTGCTTATTAAATAAATGAAAAGAACTCTATATAAACATTGCCATAACCCAGAAAATTAACAACATCTGAACCTCTAAAAAACATTATATAACACAAAGGTTTATAACTAACATTTTCATTTTTTTTATTTTTTTATTTTTATTGAATCAAGATTTAGTAATGTTAGCTTCATCATGATTACACAGGGGAAGAATGTTTCATCAATATTCAAAGTAGGAGAGACTTGTCTGCCAGCCTTGAAAATCAGCATTCAATATCTTGGTTTATAATACAGCTTGTACCAATAAAATAATATACAACTATTCCAGTTTCCAAGCAGGATATTAAATAGATACAAGGAGGTACTGAAAAAAATTTCCAGCCCAATCAACTTCCCAAAATCAGTATTTCAATGACTGAATATTAGAATACTGATTTGGAGAATTGAGTCAATTGGAGAACTTTTCAGCACCCCTATGTAAATACAGTATAATATTTTAACTCTAAGGTCAGACAGAATTTTGTGCTTTATTTTTTCATAATGTTTTTCTTATTTTGATAAAACCCCCAATATGACACTACATAAACCTCAATAATCCCTGTATAAAAGATGTTATACTGTGTACATGTATGTGTATATATATATATATATATATATATATATATATATATATATGTAGATGTAGATTTCTACTTACTAAATTTTTTACATAAATTTATATCTATGTTCACTTAGCATATTGATTATTGATGTGGAAAGTAGGATCAACGCACAGTATTCAAATTTTGGCTCCGGTAGTTCACTTCTGCACAAATACCCTTTGGAAAAGTATGAATCTTGTCCTGGGTATGACGATAAACTACATTTGCATCCTGTGTAAGACGACAAACTTTCTCCAAGGCCTCTGATCAGGAGGTTTTGAGGAGTGTGGAACCACCTCTTAATTGCTGGTGTTCCCAGGTCCACACTGACCTGGGGTGGTAGCACTTGTTAGGGTCCCAGCTATGGGCAAATAGTTAACTCCCAAACTGAGGTTAAAACACTATGAAAATGTAAATAGGTTTTAATACCAGAAATACTTTGTAAAAAAATTATTACCAGCAATATATTTTTTAAAACAAAAAATATTACCAGCTATACATTTTTTGAAAAAAATATTACCAGAAATAAAAATTGTCAGCATTAAATAACCCATTGAGGTTAATATGCCATAAAACAAACCAAACCAAAAGTATGGATCCATTTCTTCTCCTTCCAGCCATGGGTTAAATAGCAGGGTAAAAAGGGACCTCAGGTAGTGCTTTGTGACTTTCATTATCTTATCAATATTTGTTTTTTCTACTTACATTTATATATGTTATAAATTAAACTAAGCACAACTGACTATTAAATGATGAAAATTTTTGCAACGGATTTTGACATCATTCATGTGGGGGGGCAGAGGGAGGGCAAATTCAGGATTTTCTTTTGGTCATGCTAAGCCTAAAAAAAAAAAACACTATGTAAAATTCACTATTTTTTTTTATCCATAATGTTGAATATGATAAAATTATTCAAATTTTTAACAAGAAGTTAGTTAAAAATTACCACAAAACATTGTTGATTTAGTTAAGATGGTATAATCTAGTATATGTCTCTAATTTGTATTTAGATACATTGTATTTATTTTCCATTTTTCAAGTCGAATTGTTCATCTATATTTCATGCAATCCATTATTGTACATAATTAGGTTACAATTAAATTTGTATTTTATATGAATACTACCTTATGAGAATTGAGATGTAGTAGAGTGACGGGGGGGGGGGCTCTGTATCAGATTTAGGGATGGGGCACAAGACCCTTGCACCAGCCATCCCAATGATGTTGTCCAAGGGAAAGACTGAGTACAATATTGCTTGGCAACTGTGTTGTTGCAGGTGTTGCCAGAACATGGTTGGATGTAACTGCCTTTAGGGCTCTAGCTCCAGATTTATCCTCAGGGTTTACTTCTGAAGCCTTTCCTATGACTCACAGCAAGACTGAAGGTTTGAAAAAGTTTTCCTTCTCTTAGATGCATTGACTTGCCAGGATGATGAGTTCTATTTGAAAGTGAATTACAATGTAGCAATTACAATTTCCAACTCCTAATTCAATAATTATAATTTACTATAACATCTACAGAGTATCTAAAAAAAAAAATCTATGCACATTTTGAAGCTTTCTCGAGAAAAAATTCAATTAACTAGAACCAACTATATCTAATTTAAATAATGCATATGAAGACAGTATTTATTATAAATGCATGCTCTTAGGATATTAAAATTTTGCATATTTACAAATTGATGTCAGTTATGATCCAGATATTGCTGACAACATGACACAATGGAATCACAAGCAGGATTTCACATTTTGATTAGGTTTCTTGGATTTTGGTGAAAACTTTCCATCACCCTTTCTTGCTTCACTGGACTTGTTGATATCCATGGTACTGTGCCTATTGTGTACACTGCCATCAACTTCAAATTTATCTCTAATTCATGAGATTGTAAGCTGTGTGGGTGGATTTATATGAAACTCTCTTCGATACCACCATTGAACTTCAAATGCATTTTCATACTTTCAGGATGAGTTTTCTTTGTTCAAATCTAAGCCTGGATGACATTAGCAACACTATAATGTATAAAACTGAAAAGAAAGCAAGTTGACTTGAGCTATACACTGCAAAAGTGGGCATACATTTTTTGGGGGGACACTATATTTAAAAAATAAATAAAATATTAACATGTATTGAAATCAGTTTTCAAAAATATAATTATAATCTACCCCAGTGTATATGATATTAAATTCATGTTTAGTTTTTGTTTAATATGATGTTTTATCATGTTAAAAAATATTACAATTACCATGACTGCTATTTTAGTAGTAAGAATTTTAAGTATGTTATTATATTAAATTTTGCATAATAAATTCTGATTTCATACATGCTTTGATTTTATTTTCATGATTTTTGTGCATTCAGTAAACAGGGAGAAAAATTAACATTAAAAAAATTAAAATTAAAATTTATTGGATATCAATCAAGTCATCTTAAATATTTCTTCACCAAGTGTTTCCAAAGCTGAGCTTATAAACATTTCAGAAATACCAATATTTATTTTCACTTTGTACTTCAAACACCAAAAGAAAAACATCTGTATATTTGTGTAAATATATAATTTGTTTTTTTACTCCTTCAGTTGCTATCCAAATAGAAATTTTATCTGGAAAAATTATTGAAATATTTTGTGAGACCCTTTCACATTGCTACTGAATACTTGTAAATCTATTAATTGCTAAGTCTACAGTTAAGCAGGTTGGTTCACTATGTCGTGTGAGACAATTTTTCTTGCCAGAATCTATCTTACATATTTAGAAGTCTACCATTCACCCTTGCTTTGAATATTACTGCCACATCTGGTCTGGTGCTCCTGCTATATATTTAGAGATTCTTGATAAAATCCAAGGAAGAATGTACATTGATCTATTGAATCTATTGATCCTCACCTGGCATCTTGGTTTGTTCATTTCCCACAGCTGTAATATAGCTTCCCTGTGCCTTTTCTATAAATACTTTCATGGTAATTATTCTGATGAACCTTCCTCTATGGTACCTATACTTCATGAATTTAAGTGTATTACTAGATTGGTGGCAAGGTTTCATCAGTGTACAGTTGAAATGGCTAGATGTAACTATAAGTTCTATACTAACAGTTTGTTTTATTGTACTTTTCACTTGTGAAACTCTCTTCTTTTTTCTTGCTGCAGTTTTTCCCATATTCTCTAATACTCCACAACCTCTTGTGTCCAAGTGGCTTTATTGCTTTGCTTGGGGTGAAATGATTAAAAAAATGTATGTATGTCTGTAGATATTTACCAAGTTTAGTGTTGTCTAACACATTGCCAAATTAAGGGAAATGACCAGACTGGGAGATTATATTGCACCAACTTAACAAATAAGGAAGGAATGCCTCCTTGAAAAATTCTGTCTTGAACATTGAGAAATACAGAACTACATCAGCCAAGTTGGAGACAGAATATGGCAATTGATGTTATATTTAAATTTTTGAAGATCATCAGTGGCAGATAAGTAAGAAACCAGACGAAAATTCCAGCAGTAAGAAGTGCAAGAAAAGAAACTATTAGAATTGCACTTACAGTTACATTTAGTTATTTCAACAGTAAAATGATGAGACCTAGTAGCCAATCTAGTAGTATTTAAATTCACATGGCTATTGCTATCTACTGTCCTCCTGATTCCTCTTTTCTCTTTCTACTCATGACTAATGTTTCTATTCCTAATTCCTCCCCACCCTGTAACCCCTTGCGTGCTGATTAAAAAAAAAAAAATTGTGATGAATTATCAGAACCACTTCAAAATCATTAAAAGTTCTCTTTTACTTAGATTGAAAGATTGTTTAGCAATCAATCATTTACACTAATTTCTTTGTGATTAACATTTTTACTGCTTTTCTTACTAGTAACTTTTGAACTTGCAAATGATTACTTATCTCAATAGACAAAAACAACTTGAAATTAAATCCTATTTAACAAGAAATGTTCTTAATTGTTTCAGAATTTCAACTCTAAGTAAAAGTCCTTAGTAGAAAGCCAAGAAATAATGTCCGGATTGCAATCATGAATATCTAAAGTTTAAAAAAGAAAATCATTTAAATAGACTTTTGTCTGTAGAAATGTTTTTGTTCTTCAATACAGTTTCAGAATACATTTAAACTCATGAATATTCATCATTAAGACAATTCAACAAATCTGATATGATTCACTAAAGCCTGTGGCACATTTTGAGAGTGATTCAATTGAAAGATTATAAAAATAAATGAAATCAACAGAAGCTGTACACTTCATTGAGAACCTTATCTTCCTCACTTTCTTCTTAGCTTTCTTAATTAAATTGCTTGCATTAGAAAGATGACTGCAAAGAAAAGATTTCTTATCTAGAGAAGAAGAAGAAACTAACTTTAAAAAAATCATAGAAATTAAATTCAAAAGCAGGTCAGGTTTCTGATTTGGCCAACTGGATGCTAGGCAAAATAAAATATTTGACTTGTTCACACTTGCCTAATCACATGCCTGTTCATACAAAAACATACCAAATGTCAGAAGTTAAAATTAGCAATTTTTAAAAACTGGTATTCAATATAAGAAATGTGCAAATAGTATAAAGGTTATAAGCATGGAAATTGGAATTGACAAGCTGAGTTCAAATACTGGCTTTGTCTGCTGTATTCATTTTGCACTGATACCATTCAGAAAGCATGGACCGATTCCTTCTTCCATGGGTTAACAGAATATACTGGCCTTTCAAACATTATGTGGCAATCAGTCTTGGAGAAAGATAATTCTGAATTCCAAAAACAGAGTAGACAATGGAAGAACCACTTCATTATTTTTACCAAGAATTCATGGTAGTTGACTGTTAATAAAGAAGAGGAAACTGTGGAGAGTCATAATCCCCAACATCCAGAAGGGACATGACATTGAAATTAAAAAAAAGAAAATTTAATACACAACACAAAAGTTTAATTACAATTTCCAAGTTCAAATACACTAACTTGATTATGTGTAAAAAAAGTTTTGCAATTCAAATATAGTTATTTGAGATTTATCAAGAGTAGGATTTTTTGGCAAATCCTCACAGCATTTAAAATTGTTGAAGTTATTGCTAACCTTTTTTGTTGAGATTTACAAACTCTACATTTCATTCAATTTTGCATAGCAATCGATAAAATTCGAATAAGCTGATTTGTTTGGTAAAAATATTTTGACAAAAACACTAGTAAATTCACTTGTACTTTGTACCCCCCTTATCTGTTTGCACTTTTCCCCCAAATTTGGTTTTGACTGGTTAATGTATGACTATTTTAGAGGGTGTGATGAACAGACTAACAGAAGTCACAGAATTTTATATATAGATAGATGGTAAATTATTTGATATTAGAAGCATGTATTGGGGTGCTCGAAAAATTTTCATTTTTGCCTAAATTGATGAGAGAAGAATTTGGAACAAAATGACAAATATTATACATTGTTTCATTCAAAGCATTATGCTCATCTTGGCTGTTTTTCATATTGACAATATTCTCAGCTGCTGTACCCTTCAGTCTTGTGGTGCCATTTATGCTTGTTCTAACCAATTCAATAAATAAATAAAAAAGAGGAACGTGTAGAAATAAAGATAGTAATAAAGCAAAACATAAGTGTTTCCTTTTTTTTTTAAAAAAGAAGGAAGTCAACACTGATCAGTGCTTATTTACTGTGATGTCCTTATTGTTTTCTTGCTATTTAATTGTATAGAATGAGAGGAAATGGCCTCACACGGACCAAATACTACAGGTATGTGTAGAAAGCCAAAGAGTAAGGTAGCTGAAACTTTGTGAACATATAAACAGACAAGATGAGGAAAACAGTCTGAAAGACAGAGTGTATAATAATAATTCCTTATCTGAAAGATTTCAGACAGAAATTGTAAACAAGTTATTCATTAAAATTAATATTGAAAATAAAAATAAATTAATCTATTTTTATTGTTTATTTGGCATATTAAGTAAAAATAATAATTAATATTTTCACTTAATAAACCAAACAAACTATAGCCAACCTAATATAATTCATCCTTCAGAATATTTGATAGACCTGGATATGACAATAACTAAATCTAGTGCCTTTATCCACTGTGCCATGTGTCCTCAAGTACAAGTGGATAAAGGCGTTAGTTAGATCCAGTGACAGGACAAAAAGAGTGTGAGTTCAATACCTGGTTAAGGCAGTGGAGAACTTTCAGAAGAAAATTAACAGGAGATAACTGATAACTGACATCCATTAAAACATGGCACGTGGAACTAGAACAGTCTACCCCAGTGAGCAAAATAAATGGTTCAGTTCGACATACCAACTACTTGAAAAAGGCTGGAACGTACAACAGCCGAAACGTTGTAATAAATATGTCGACAAAGATGAGGACAATAGTCTGAATAATGTAAATAATGTACATAATACCTCATCTCAGAAATTATAGACAGATACCATGTATTCAATTGTGAAAACAGAATAACATATTGTTTTATTTCTTCAAAGCTCCCAAGAAAATTACATTTCAGCATTAAATTACCCCGAAGGAGTTGATATGCTGTTAAACAAAAAAAAAAAGAAAAAGAATATTGGAAAATAATAGTTGTAGGTTTTTGATTGAGAGATTTGTTTTTTATGGCTTATCAACAAATCATGTAGGTTATTTAAAGCTGAAACATATTTGGATTGTAAGAATATTTTTTGAATAACAATGATTTTTCCAAATACAAGTTCTACTATTTAACCCTTAGCTGGGGGTAGCATATGGATTCATACCTTTTCCAAGCGTATTTGTGCATAAGTGAATGTAACAAACCCAACTGGAATTTGAACTTGGTTCTCTGAACAGTTGTAGGAGAAGTCATAAGGCAGACTATGTTCAGGTACAGTCATAACTTTTCTTCTAATGTAGGTAGGAAGAAATCCATAGAGAAAATAAATAATGTATTCATCTGTTAAATGATTAACATATCTTAATACAATAAAAGTCATACTTAATTGATAGTAATGAAATATGTAATATTAAAATAATATAAATTAAATGCTACCAATAAAATTTGTAATTTTTAGTAAATAGTATTTTAATAAATGACTTATTAAAATTTAAGGTAAAATATTACCTATTTCAAATGAAAATATTACTTATTTTTTGTGACTTTTCTCTATCCACAAACTGAAGGCATAATTTTTTTTTCTCATGCCTTTTTCTGACCCTAACAAGGTGTACTGTATGACTTGTTGACCAAAATAACAAACATTGTTTGGTATATAAGCAACAATCATCAAAGATGCATTCCAAAAGCTAAGCAGAGTATTAAGAAACAGAAAAAACTTTGCTAGAAACAAGGAAATGAGTACCAAACTGTAACATGATATCTGTCCTCCTGTATGGCAATGGAAATCAGTATTTATGAAGAAGTGAAAAATAAATTAAAAAAAAAAACAAACAAACTTGGAGTTACCTTTTTTTTTTTAAGCGTATCACCCCAAGCAAGGCTGGAGGCCACTATCACGCATGGGGTTATGGAAGGGTGGGAGGAAGGGCAGATAGGAGTGGTAAAGGAGAGGATGTGGAGAAAGAGAAAGACAGTGGATCGATCAAGACAAGGGGGTTACAGAAGATTTGGAGCGAGAGCAGATAGGAATGAAAGATGAAAGGATGTGGAGAAGGGAAGTGGATAGATCAAGGCAACTGGAGATGTCGATTGACGCTACACTTAAACCGTTGGAGATTGTATTTGTCAGGGAAACAGTAATAGAGAAGGGAGTTCCATAGGCGAGATGTGCGAGACATGAAGCTATTGGAGTAAAAGAGACGTCTACATCTAACAGTTTTCATCATTTTATATTGTAGATACAAATCCAGAATGAGTTTGATGCTTCCTTGTTTCAAATCAGATTAATTAAACTTTAAATCAGCTAATCTTATTCAAATAAAGTTTCAGCAAAATATATTTTTTAATCATTTTTAATAGAGAGAATTATATTGTGCTGAGAGATTTGTAAATATGTCTGAACACCTATTTTTAGTGATTTAAAAAAATAATTCCAATCAATTTAAAATTGTTTTGAAATGCAACAAAAGTATTTTGCTGATTGGAAATATTAAATATAATCTATTAGCTTGAAATTAAAACTAAAATAAAAGCTTCAAGGAAGATTTTTCCTTTTGGAAAAATTAATTTAAACCTGAGGTATCTCCAAAGAAAAATGATATCTAATTATCTCTCTCTCATATATATCTATGATTGGACACTGAAGTCAATGCTGTTTCATGCATGAATGCAATATTCATGGCTTTAAGATTGCATTTAAGCAAGAAACAGACTGTCACCACTTAGTGTTGACCTCACTGTCCACTCATTATTTACACATATTGAGCACTTTTACTCATAAATATAGCACACCATAAAACTATATTTTATCCTTTTTAAATATATATATATATATATATATATATATATATATATATATATATATATATATATATATTATAAATTAATTGATTTAAAATATGTTTTTTTCGCTAATATTAATACTCTGTAAATTTACATTGAGCACTATTGTGTAAAAATAAAAATATCTATAAGAACACTGGATTTTATATCTTACTGTTCTTTCTTTTTATTTATATATACATACATACACATATATATATATATATATATATATATATATATATATATATATATATTTATTTATTTGCTAGGAGGAAAACAATTGCTTCTTCATATCAAGTATGCTCCTCATAACAAATGTACCCAAAGACAGTATTATTCTTCCCTAGATTCTGGATTCTGTACCACCATCCCACCAAATATTTTGTAGTTGAAGATATTTGAATGAGAAAAATGAAAACACTTATTTTTTTAAAGTTCTTATATATTGAAGGAAGTGAGGAAATAATGATTTTTCTCAATCAAAACTTCCTATTTGCCTTCTGGGGATAATTATTGTTTCATCAGTAACAAAGATGAAGACAACAAGCACCCAAGGAAACTTCTGGAATTTTATATTCTAGAATGAATTACACCCCACCACCACTGATGTCGTATCTCAAGAATTTTTATCTAAAATGCTCAAAAGAGATTACATTTGGTTACAAGTGGTTATTCTTTCTTTTTGATTAGCATCAGTTATAGAAAACATTGATTTTAATTATCCTGCTACCAATCAAATACATTTTCCTTTGTAAAAAGATTTTTTAACTTCTTATTCTAAAGCAAAGCTATTTCAAAAAATAAATCTGACTAAATTTACCTTTCTATAAGGATACCCCCCCCCCAGTAATCTTCAAGTTTGGTTTGATTTATTTTGTTTTATGGCATATCAACCTCAATGCCAACAAGATTTTTAGGATATGTTCATATAAATAGAATATGTATTCTTTGTAAGAAATCAGTTTGTAGAATAGTTTCATCGACATATTTTTGTAAATAGGTTTTTGTCAAGAGTCAAATGTATTGCTGGTGTTTTGGTGGGGTGTATTTTTACTATAAAAATCTATTTTTATACTTTCAGAGTGTTTTGATATCAGTTTAGCGGTTAAATATTTGTTTCCATGCTCCTCAAAACCTCCTGATCGGAGGCCTTACTGCCAGATGTAGTTTATTGTCATACTCAGGACAAAAAACTCTTCAGGTTTGTAAAAGGTTTAAAAAAAACAGCCTTGTTGGCTATATGGTCTTACCAGATAGCTAAGTTAGTTAGATATTTATTAATAGTTGCTGTTAAAACTTAGGTTCAAGAAAAATAAAAATTTCACCATTTAATAAATTGGCACAATCCAACCATCTTCTTCCTTTGTATTTTCATCTATTTGGCTTCAGCTGATTAGGGCTATCTTACAAGATATATATCAAAGTAAAAAAGAAATAATGTTTGCTGTTACATAATGCATGTAGATGTCAATATACCAGATTCTATCCAAACAATTACATTCTCTTTGTCCTTCGGGAGAAAAAAGGTAAATAAATAAATAAATAAAACTTTACATTAACAAACAAGATAGTTCAAGAATTCTTGCTTTACTTTTAAATATTGGAAAATGGAAATCCAATTGAAGAATTTCTTTCTTTGATAAGGTATGAAATTAATTTGGAAATATGTATTATGGATGAAAGGAAAAAAATTACTGGCTTTTACATTTTGAATTGATTGAAAAACAAGCAAATCAAAATCCACTTAGCTAAGTTACTTCTTTGATATACAAGGTTCCAAGTTATCAAAATTACTCGGGTGATATTCTAATGGTAGAATACATATGCAAATAAAATGTCTATAAAAGTTCAAATTAATGTGCAGTTGATACAATATACACACAAATACATACACTTTATTGTATTCATATATAATTAAATAACATAAACAAGCAACATGAAAAGCAAATGTTACAAAGATTTAAAGACCAGGAAAAAAATGTATGTAATATAAATTGCAAAGACAGTCTTCCATTAAACAGAAAAAGAAAAATCTGGATTGAATTAAGGCTGAGATAATGTAAGTTCTTGGCAATATATCAAACACAGGATCCAAGTTGTAATATTTTGTGTTGGTTAATTTGATTGACATTTTCTGACCCAAGCAGACATAGAGAATTCTATTCAAATATAAAAGTATATCTTTTGAGAATCAGTTCGACTTTGATACTTTTGTTTTTGCTGTGACTTTTTCTTCTTCATTCTCTTTTAACAGTAAAAAAAAAAAGAATGGAGGTTCTCTCTGAGCCAACCGTTCAGTCAATAAGAGAACTCGATTCATTACTACAAGCTGAATGTTCTTATTATATTGGAAATCAAAGAAATACAGTTTCACATTTTTCCTTGTTGAAATTGAACATCAATTTTGTGCCTAAACCAATATTTGGTGAATTAAATTTCCTCACCATGATATAAAATGGACACAGCTGCATATTATTTGTGAGTTTGGAATCCTTTGATTTTTACAAAATATGAGTGGATAAGCTAAGCTTAAAAAAAAAACCTCTCACAATGCAGTCATCACTGATAATTCACTGCTATTATATTAAAATAACAAGTGTATTACAAATACAGTAGCAGATGTTTTGAGATAAAATTTTGACAATGTCTTCTTTTATTTAATGTCTTCTAAGTCAACTTTGGGGATGACACTAATCCAAAACAAAAATTGAAATTTGTTCTGTTTCAACAGATAATCTGAACTTTAGATAGTACTTCTGTGGTAATAGCTTCTGTGATTTGTTTAAATTTATTTGGTGTCTTGTATGCTAACCAAAATTCAAGAAGCAAACAAGTTGGTCTTGAAGACTATTTCTTAATGTAGTGAGCTTGTTGCTCATTCTTGTCAGATGAAGCTAAGTTGAATAATTTTTCTCCCTTGACTATATCTTACATTTTTATTAGTCTTCCATTTATCCATGTTTGAATATTGTTGCCACATATGGTCTGGTGCTCCTGCTATATATTTAGAAATTCTTGAATAAAATCCAAAGAAGAATTGGCAATATTGCTGGTTTTGACCTGTCATCTTGGATTCAGTCACTTTCCCACCAACATAATGTAGCTTCCCTGTGCCTTTTCTATAATTACTTTTATGGTAACTGTTTGGATATAACTCTTTGCTATGATACCTACATGTTATCAATTTAAGTGCAGTTCTAAATTGGTGGCAAGGTCTCAACAATCATAGTTGAATTGGCTAGATGTAAGTTCTATGCTGACAGTTTCTTTTCTCCCACTTCTCACTTGTGGAACTCTCTTTCGGCTTCATGATTTCCAACCAACTTTGATCTTCAAAAATTTAAATACAATGTCCATCATCATCTACTCTCTTCTCGATTACTCTTCTATTGATATCCCTTGTGTCTTAGTGGCTTTATTGCCTTACTTGGGGTAAAATGATTAAAAAAAACAAACTATCTACACTGAAATTGGTGTCTTATGCAGCATTCATTACTGATTATTGTAGTGAGCTTCAACTTCCTGTGGCCATATTAAACTTAATATCTACTTGCAATATGAGTGGACAAAAGCTAAGTGTAACATAAATTTATATGTGTGTAGATAAATATAATAGTTTGGAAATAAAATCCTGTTGCATTTTTGCAAAGACCACTTTGAGGTTACTTTTTGAAAATTCATGGTAAAATAACCCTTATTTTTTTACATTCTAATATTTCCTTTTCTTTCATTGCAGATTGCTTTATATCAGAGTAAGTAATTTCTTTTTATCAATTTTGCACTTTTAAAAAGGATTTAGATCAAACTCAAACTGTATGTTATATGAATTCAAAAAGGGGACTTTATCAATGTGGAAAGAAATATTCAACAAACTTTAACCTTTGTGCCCCCCGCCAAAAAAAAACAGTGTGTCAAAAGGATGGTTTTTTCCTTTGACACCCGTATTATTTTTAACTACCTTCACTTCTCAGCAATGTTTGTTTTTTAAAAAGCAATGATTAGAATTGTAATAAAACCTAAACATATGACAAAAGTGAATTTATAAATTTTTATTGTTCTTGAGAATTTATATTATAAAAATATTAAACACTATTTATTAGATTGTTGTAAATATAAAATTATACTTGTAAATAAACATTCTAAAAACTAATACAATGTAATATTTAGCATTTACAAATTTATAAAGAAATAAATAGGAAAACAATTTTTTATTCATAAATTTATAAACATTTACTAAATTATTAAAATATAAGAACCAACTATATGGAAATCCTTATTATTTACCATTTTATAAAATTTGAATCGATTGGCAATTAATTCCAATAAGCAATACAATAAATAGCATTTCTTATATTTCTCAAGAACAAAGAAAATGTATAAATTCACTTTCATTTGTTTAGGTTGTATTAAAATTCTAATCATCACTTTTTAAAACAATAAACATTGCTGAGGTGTGAAGGTTGTTAAAATAATAGCAGTGTCAAGGGAAAACCCAGCCTTTTGACACACAATTATTTTGCAGGTACAAATGTTAAAGATTGCCAAGTAGGAAATGAAGCTTTATGTATCTGGACATGTCAATAATGGTTTAGCCAGTTTCAACTTTCTCTCTACGACATTCTCCTTAATCTGGACCACCAAGTTCTGTCATTATTCAGACCCTGCAAACTGTAGTTTAGGAAAATCCTAAGCCAATTTCACTAGAATAAGCAAAAGAGTTCAATACAAGTCCTACTTCAATCATATCACATGCTCAGGAATGCAGATAAATGTATAAATTTGGTCAATGTGTCCCTCATCATCTGATTGCTTCTCAGCTTAATGAACCATTACTAGATAGATGAGTTATCTATAATCGCATCCAATGAAAATGACAATGTTTAGCATCCACTGAAAAATGAGAATCCATCCCCAAAAACTTATGCTCTATGTTTGGTGGAATCTGATGGGAGCTAAATAAAATTGCAATTCAGGAAAATATGGTCATCAACTGGAAGAATTGCACAAAATGTTCCTATCATTGATTAATGAGAATTGATTGGTTTGTTTTATACTGCTTATCAATCTTTTGCAGGTTATTTAAAGCCAGAAAATATTTTTATATTTTAAGAAATTTTTGGAGATAATATGATTTTTACTGATACATGTACTATTAATTAACCCATAGGTAGGGGAAGAAGAGGTGGTTTCATACATTTCCCAAAGGTATTTGCACGTAAGTGAAAATAATGAACTTGACTGAACTTGGAACTCAGCTTTCCAATTTTCAATTCCAATGTGTTATTTATTACACCACCTGCACATCCAAGTTTACAGAACCTAGTATTCTCATTTAGTCACCTATCTAGGTACTAACCAGGCTTAATTTTTTTGATCTAAGAGAACCAGTGTTTCAATGTTGTAAGCCTTGGTTAATCATAACTTTTGTTCTTACATAATAATGCAAGACCATCTATTGCCCAAGTATCTCAGGAAGAAATTACACTATTAAATATAGAAGTTATGCCTCTTCCTCCTTCCTCTCCTGACCCTGCTCCATCTGACTATCATCTTTTCAGATCATTGCAACATTTTTTAGAGGGAAAACAATTTATTGGGAAGAGGTTAAAACTGATATTGTGTTTCATTGCATCGTAACCTGAAAAAGTTTACAATCGAGCAATCAAGAATTTGCCAAATAAATGGGATTATGTTATCAATAAGGAGGGGAAATATTATCTTAATTAAATATATCTAAGAACAAAGAAACACTTATTTCTTTTCCATAACAGAACTTTCTTTTCAATCTAATAGATATAATCTCACTATAGCCGGAAAATTGCTGAAAAGTTCTTGGCCCAAACAAGAAGAAATTAAAAAATATTTATTTGGTCATGGAGTCAGATTTTGAGAAGTGGGTCATAATATTCCAGTGCCTACTTTTATATTATGATTATACAGTGTAACCCGGATATAAGAGTGATTTTCTCTGGTCCCAAATTAGAGCCTGTGTTAATGTATATATAATAGATCAAACCCGGATATAAGAGAAACCCTGATATAAGATACTTCTTCTCCGGTCCCAACAACTCTTATATCCGGGTTACACTGTAGATCAATTTCATGAATGAAGATTTTAGAGGGGATTCCACACCTACAGCAGTTCTGACAGTAGCCAGTGAAATCCACATAGGATATGCATATTCTTGTACTGCAGTTGCAGGAGACGGTCTTTCTTCTGCATAAGCTCCATGGCTTGCTTAAAATAAGGAGGTTGTTCATTATATATATAGTGAGACAACAGTAGTCTTTATGATGTAATATTATATATATATGATTTATGATATATAGTGAACAAAATCCTTATTTGAAGCAAGCCATATATATATATATATTCAATAAAACAATAACAACTCAATTGACATATCTGATTGACCAACTCAAGAGTTTTGTGTCAAAATTTTCAAAAAAAGATGCTAAATACATTTGTTGAAATTCATATTAGATTTCATATTTATATTCCATAGAAGAAATGAACATAAACATAGCTTTCCAATTTGAAATTCTTATATTATTCTTTTTTAACAAAACTCCTACTCCTACAGGGTAAGAATTTATTATTTGAAAATTATGATTAGTGTTTGATCCAAGGAGTGTAGGTATGACATGATAGTAATTTCAATAGATTTATTGAACATAACACTAAACTCTTGAGTCAGTCAACCAGATGAGTCAATTTAACTTGTTGATTTATTGTATATGAAAAATTGTTAAACTCTCATAACTTTCACATATTTTTCTTTATTAGTACTACTACTAATATATATATATATATATATATATATATATATATATATATATATATATATATATATATATATGACCTAAATTGTAAATCAACCATCAATATTTTCAATTAAGGATGCATGTATTGTGGTTATATGCAATCTTTAATAACTCATGACTATCACACATCAGAAAACATTATCAATATATTCTCATTTGTTTTCTAGATTACATGTTTTTGTACTCACGTTATTGAGAAAGTAACATGTGTTTCTGGTTTGGCTTTTATGTTAAGGGAAATACTTAAAAGTGGTCAGAAAGCAATTTTTTGGAATGTTTCCAATAAAACCATTTTCTCATTGTTGTAAAGGTTGAGATTTGATTGCAAAAGTATTTGGATTTGCTGCCAGTCAACTGCAAATCTGAGGGGTCATTTATAACAATCTGCAGCTGGGGATTTGCATATTGTGCTCATAAAAAAATAAAAATATCCCGTTTTCAACGTATTCAAAGCTGTGCATGCAGCTATTAAATAAACAGCATTAACTAATAATACTATAGACCTAAAGGGACCCATCCTTAACCTTGACTATAGTAAATTTAAAGCTGCCAACCTATTACATCTCTTTAAAATAAGTGATGATATCAACATGCAATGAACTTTATATGCCATTTCATAAGCACTCGTAGGCTTACTGGCATATCATGTTGAAACACTGGTTCCTTTACAAATCCCAAATTTAAGCAATGTTGACCCTGGTCAGTACCTAGATGGGTAACCACTTGGGGATACTAGGTGAAGTAAGCTTGGATGTGTGTGCAATGTAATGGATAATATCTCAAAATTTTGAGTCAGAGATCTGATTTCCAATTTTCTTTGGGTTCATTATATTCAACTATGCACAAATAAAACTTCTCCCCCAATCTATGGATTAATTAGTAAGACTAGTATCAGTAAATCATTATTAGCTAAAAAAAAAAAAAGCTTACAATCTAAAAATATTTTCTGGTATTAAATAACCTACAAAAGGTTAATAAGCCATATAAAATGAATCAATCAATAAGTACCTATAAGGAAAATTCTTTTTTACAATTATTATATTATTTGAATATGTATACGAGGAATGTCTTGTTAATGTATTTGACAAAGCAATCCTGACTTGAAAAAAAACATTCAAGTGTAATTATTTTAATGTCTGCTGCATCAAAAGTGGTAGTTAAAATTTTCCTCAACCAAATACAGAACAATTTATCATTCTTCAAAGGCTGAATATAACATTGTTCAGATTTCAACACTTAATTATAGTGAAAATAATTTAATTCCTTTTCTTTAGTTTTACCTGAACAATTAAAAGTGCTTTCATATTGGTAACTATGATAGTTAATCTTTTGTTATCCTTTGTAAATACCAGATTTTATTCTTAACTAATAAATAATATAAATAAACAATAAGTATATTTTATATCCTTATTGAAATAGTCATCTCTTTGTATGCTTGGGGGATATGTTCAAAGACTTAAAGCACACCTGAAACTGCACATTGTACCAAATTCTCTCTCTCTCTCTCTATATATATATAAATAAATTATATAATCAATTGCCACTAAGATGCAAGGGAGACTGGAAGTGAATGAGAATAAAAAAGACTTTAGTATGGCTTCTAGTTCATTATAAACAGGAGACAAGATATAGACTTCTACTCCTGTTCAAAAGACTGTTGGAGGAGTGTGAACTGGATGATCGACAAACTTATCTAATCCTACATGTTTTTTTTGGGTTTTTTTAAAATATACCTATGACATCATTTGATTAATACATTTGGTACAATAAAAGATTAACAACGATAAATTATAATAAAGTAGGACAATTATGACAATTTGAATATGCTTGTAAAAATTAAAGGAGAAATCCTGATATGTAATGCATAGAAAAATTGTTCTTGAAGTAAATTTTAGTAACTTCAGCATGCTATTATTTCTGTAATTATTAACAGAACTTTCACATTATCACTTACTTAAAGGAAGCACTTTACAGTTTCTCTTTGCAAATTCTCCAAATTGGCTGCATCACTTCTTGTACTTTGAGACCAATATTATATAAAAAAAATTATGAATTCTTTAATTCTGGGTTTGACGATAGGTAACTGAAAATGTATACAAGGGGAGGCCACTGTAGACTTGTTTATTTCAGAATAAATTTTTAAAAGAGCATTTCTGCAGGGAAATTTGTATGTATTCTATCATGAATCTGATGACTCATACATGTCTAAATTTTAAGTTTGCTTTTTATTGTTTTAAATATTTTTTACTATTTGATCACTCAACAAAAGGCCCAAGAGTCACTCAAGGTAGAGGGTTACTGAATGAACTTGTATGAATCTAAGAGGAGGAGGTAAAAAATCCAAATTATGAAGATATGTAGAAAAGCTAAAGGTTTACCCTAGACTTGAAGGGATTAAAATTGCAGTAATTGGGGAAGCATCCGCTCTGGAGTCTTTTCCCCAAAGTAGCATTTCTTGGGAAGATGTCCAAATGGACTTTTCTTCTTATTAATAGAATATAAAGGGAATGAAGATGATTTGTCCCAATGCATGTAGCATGCCAGATCTTAGCTGTGAAGGTCTGAACTGGTGGAACTAATGAATGTTGCTCATCAGAACAGCAAAAAAAACAAATGCAAATAATTTTTTTAAAATTAGAAGTAAAAAATAAGCCGTTTTATTTAATCTTTAGATCCTATAACTTAATAATGTTGCCATGACTTATTTTAAACAGAACAGAAAAGCAAGAAGAGTTAGAGACAAATTTACATTAAAAAAGCACAAGAATCAAACATATTAATCAAGTTAAGTGCAAAATGCCAATCAATAAAAAAAAAAAAAATGAACAAAATACAGCTACATTGTTATTGCTTTGGATTAGAGGTTCTATTTAACAAGCAGATATTAAGGAATATTCACGAATAGGTATGTTAAGGAAAGAATCATGAAAAGGGTTAGGCAAGGAATATTAAAAGGAATTAGAAGTTACTTAGTAGGGCAAAGGAAGAAGGGTGAGCATAGCATGAATCACAAACTTACCTAGTACATGTCTTGGGGCACTGTCTTCTGTTATAGCACTTTCTTCATCACAGTCAAAGAAAAGTAGCATAGTTCCTTTCAGACATACCCAGTAGCGCTTCCAATTGCGTTTTGGAGCTAATTCCAATTTGCGCTTCTTGTGGATCAGCCAGTTCTTCACAACCAGCCATCTGCAAAAGAAAAACAGAAGAAAAATGCCATTATAATGAAAATATCAACTTTATCCAATGTGAATTCTCCATTGAAGAGAGACATTTTTTGTCTGATGTTTTTCTGGATAACAATGAACCCCATGAATATAGCCTAAGTTTTGTTAGTCTTTCTTATGGCTATAACTCTGTGTAAATTTATTTTTGTCCGATTGCTTTGTCCTTTTGCATGATAGACAACATTGTGCATGAGTAAATCACTAATTCCAAAGCATGATGATGAAAAAGCAATTATTTTACTCACTAAATATGTACTCCAAAAGTAATGCTTCTTATTAAGCTTAGTTCCAAGTATGACAATAAACTATGGCAAGGCCACTGATTGGGAGACTGAAGGTTTTGAGGAGCATGAAACTACCTCTTAATTGCTGTTGCTCTCAGGTCCACCCGGACCTAAAGAGGTAGCACCTGTTAGGATCCCAGCCATAGGCAAATCGTGAGCCCTCAAACAAAACATGATGAAAGTATAAAAAATACATTTTTATACAAAAAAAGATGACCAAACAATACATTTTATCTATAGTTGAAGGCATTCAAATGCATTCAAAATAGCCATAAAATTGCGTTCAAAATATTTGCATTTCAGCAATAAAAAAACCCATAGAAGCTGATGGGCTGCTAAACAAAACCAATCAAACAACCAACAGGGAAGGACTCTTTCATGACATCAATCCATATAATATCCTACAATTTCTAAAAGAAATCAAACTGTATTCCAAAATATAACTTCAATATAAAACACACATATCACAATCTCTAGTAATTATGTCCGCACAAACATGTATATACACAAAAGCTGAGTATCATCTACTATGTCAAAACAGAATAACATATATCATATGTTTTTATTACTTGAAATCTCCCAAGAAAAGAAAATATTGGCATTAAATGAGCCATAAGGAGTTGATATGCCATTAAACAAATTAATCAATCCTATTAAGTGACGCCTACAGACAACACTGGTTCACATATTATCAAGTCAAGCAGTGTTGAGCTTGGTTAATACCTAGATGGATAACTGCTTGTGAATACCAGATGCTGTAAGGTTGGATGTGCAGGAAGTATAATGGATAATAGTTTGGAATTGTTAATCAGAGAGATGAGTTCCAATTCCAGTTGGATTTGTTATACATAAATACCCTTGGAAAAGGTATGAATCCACTTCTTCTGCCCCCCAGCTAGAGGTTAATTAGTAAGACTTGTACAATTAAACCATTATTATCTAAAAAAAAAAAAAAATTCTTACAGTCCAAAAAAATATATTCTGGCTTTAAATAACCTGTAATAAGCCATAGAAAATGAGTCAATCAATCCTCTTAAGCAGCTGTTGGTGGTGTGGCACTTGAAAGTGAAATGAAAATGTTAAAATTTGGTGCATGTTGCATAATATTACATTAGTGTTGTAACCTAGGGAAGATTACTGAATAGAATAATCACACAAAGTTTGGTAATGAATGATAATACTTAGGACAAGAACAACACATATAAGATTCACCAGCGGTGCATAGATGTGGTAGTCAACTGCTAGAAGTGAGTTAAGTGAATTCCACAATGAATCTCCAACTGCAGACCAACATACAATATTTACTACTGTATTTATGTGAATGGGGACATACCCATTATCATCTGTAGGTATGCTACAATAGTTAGTTTCCATTTATGGCTCACTATATGTATGCATGTGAGCCTTTTCTACTACATAGATGTGTGGGATTCCACCATCTTTGCAGTGTAGAAATGCCACAACATATTTATGCTTGAACCATCCCACCAATAACATAAAATATTTTTGTCTTCTTATAAATAGCAGTTAGCAAAATGACATCTGATATGAAAGTGTATTTAAAGTAAACGTGCATCATTGAATTTCTCCATGCAGAAAAAAAATGTACCCATTGATATTCATCAAAGATTGCTGAATGATTATTGAAACTAAAATGTAATATAGTGGATAATGTATTTCAGCAGTGGTGACAGCAATATACATAAGCTATAATCAGGATGGACCTCTATTAACCTGCAAAATGAAAAGTGGTTGAAAAATGCATACTCAATGGTAGGTAGTGACTATATGGAAAAATAGTTTTTTATTGTTAGAAAATTGCTCTATCCAATGGTGTTGATGTACTTTATTATAGTTTCTGCAAAATTAGGGAGTAGGCAATTCTTTTGGGGTATCCATCATATTTTTCTAGAAAATGTAACTCTTTGTGAATACGCTTAATTCAGTGTTGAATATTAATTGCATAGATCAAACATTATGCAGTAAAAATCATAGATCAAAATTCAGCTAACAATTGCAAGGAAGGCTATAAACGTATTGATGCATCATCATATAGTGTTATTTGGATATCTGAGATAAAGTATTTTCAGTATTCTATGGATTATTCAAACTTAGCTTCTTTTTTTTTCTTTTTAAAAAATGTTTGACCGACATCTTTATGTGGATGGGTACAGCAGCTTGTAACCTTTGAAAGTTATCCAATATTTTATTGTTGATATTTCAAATGAAGCAAAACTTCTTAATACTCAAGGTGGAGTAAGGGAGGAATGGTAACAAAAAAAATATTGAGTAAGACTCAAAGATTACTGGCTAAAGTGTACACTTGAAAGGTGAACAGAGAATGTATTGGCCAAAATGTAAGAAGTTGCCAACAGTTAAAATACTTTGATTGAAGAGTATTATATCAAAATGAAGAATAGACATAATGAATTTGCTGCATTTGCAAGTTGTTGTTAAAAAAAAATTGATAGCACAGAAGTCCAGCCATCTTCCCTTACCTAAAAAATAATTAAAAATGTATATTCCAGATCTTACATACCAAGACTACAAAAGCATGCACCTAAATGAATGACATAATGCACCTAAAATTCACAATATATATATATATATATATATATATATATATATATATATATATATATATATATATATATATTTCTTTGAACAAGATTGTTAAGGTACAAAGTACTTTGTCAGTCTTGTTCAACGAAACATGTATTAAAAAAAGATTGCTGCCCAAATACACAACTACGTATATATATGTTTTCTAGATACATTTAAACAAAAAATGAAAATGTTAATCTGGTGCATGTTCCATAATATTACATAGAGTGCACTGAAGCATTAGGAATAGATTATAATATAAAGAAAAATAGGCAGACCTGGTCCTTTGTGCCTGCAAAAAAAGCAATGTGTCAAAAGGACTGTTTTTGCCTTGACACTACAATTATTTTGACTACCTTCATTCCTTGGCAATATTTTTTTTTTTTTAAAGTGATGATTAAAATTCTAATAACGATGAAAGTGAATTTATACATTTTTGTTTTGTAAAGAATTAAAAAAATTATTTAACTATTTAAATAGTTAAATATTTTTTTTAAATCTTTAGATTGTTTATTTACAACATTCTAAAAACTAATACAATTAAAACTAATGAAATACAATATTTATCATTTACCAATTTATAAAGAAATATGAAAACAAATTTTTATTCATAAATTTATACGCATTTACTAAATTATTAAAATATGAGAACAAACAATAAGGAATTTTTTATTATCTAACATTTTATAAAGTTAAAATTGACTGGCAATTAGCCAATGTTTTGCCAACCATTCCATAAATAAATAAATAAATAATGTAATAATCTAATAAATAGTGTTTATTATTTTTGTTGTCAATTTTCAAGAAAATGTATAAATTAATTTTCATATGTTTAGGTTTTATTAAAATTCTAATCATCACTTTTTAAAACAAATATTGTCTCAGGAGTGGAAGTAGTTAAAGTGGTAGCGGTGTCAAGGGAAAAACTGTCCTATAGATGCTTTTTTTGGGGGGTGGGGCACAAAAGTTCAAGTCTGCCATAAAATATATTAAATAGAAAAAATTATATTATTAAAATATGTTACTTATGTTTAACTTTAAAAAAAAGCAAATAAAAGCTTATTTGACATAACCAGCATCAGCTTCAAGGACAGCCATGATGCAGTCTCAAAATTGATTGCATGTCTGGTTCACATGATTCTCTTTCATGTTGGCCATCTTCTTGATGATGGCATCCCTTAACTAGTCCTTGGTATTGTGTGACTGCTAGTTGGTCTCCTTCTTGATAATACCCCAGACATAGTATTCTAAGGATTCAAATCAAGTTGCATGTTAAGGGTGATATGATTATAGAAATTCTTGGCTAGCCACTCCTGGGTTATATAGATTCTGTGAGCGGTAGCAGAGTCCTGTTTAGCTATCCCCCTTGATCCAGGGTTTAGACCTTATGTCCAGCACCTCAATGAAGACTGTACTGACTCTGAGGTCCTTGTTGATCAGGATCATCAAAAATTATGTGAACCTGGTGTGCATCACCATGAGTACCTCCATGTGGTCTGCACAGATTGACCTGTTGCACCCCCCAAAAAAAAACTCTCGTTGGTGAAGAAAAAAATTTCAAAATCTCTATAAAATGAACAAATTATACAAATTCTAGCAGACATATTATTAAAACACATTCTGTTAATCAGTTTCAGACAAAATAAAACCACTGATATGACATTCTTACTGATTGGATACCAACTTTAAATTTAATGAACAAAGATAAAAATTATATGACATGTAAAGCATATCAAATTATGAAATTGCAAGATTTCAGCTTTTGCATGTCTAGTTATTAAGCTATTAAATATTTTATACTCTTCAAGTAACATATTCTAAGATGCAACTGAGCATTTTTCAGTTAAATATTAATGTTTACTACTATGTCCATGTGCCAGGTATAAATCAAGGACTACATATCAAGTAGACAGATTGAGTCATTAAAATATCTTCCTGTGTCAAATTTAATTCCTGTTGTACAAAATCTGTATTCATAGAAAGAAAAGAACAAAGTCAAGTAACAATTAAAGTTGAAGTAGTAATTGAAGTCATTAAGAAATCTTCCTGTGTCTTGTCTATTTCTTGTTGTACATAAGCTGTCTTCATGATAAGAAACAGAACCAAAAAAACTTTTCTATAATTTTGGATATACACTTTATCTGCTTTCTTTTGTTTTGTGCACAACTTGAATAATTTTACAAGACCAAAATTTTACCCTCTCAATCTCTCACACTCTCATTCCTTTTTTCAAGAAGCTTGCTGTCTTTAAGTAACTGTGGTGCCAGGTAGTGACAAGAGCACCTTTTCATTTCTTGAGCTAGATTGGAGGCTACTATGTTAATGCTCTTGATACAACTGAAAGAGAAATGAGAATGCTAAAATTTGGTGCAAGTTGCATAATATTAAATTAGGTCAGCTTCCATCTAAAGCTCACTAAAAATGTGTCCTCAAATACTTTGCACCCTAGATATGTGTGTGTTTAACACTTTTCTCTGTCATCAACTGAGTCCACTGTAGTGAAATATGTGATTCCTCTTTCTATATATACTAGAAATGCTACAATGTATTTATACTAGAAATATTGTATTAAAGGAACTCTTCAATCATAATTTGATTCTGCAGATGAAAAAGGAAACTTCTTAAGTAAGATATGTTTAAAGATGAATATATTCAAAATTAGTTTCAGTTATCCTAACGGTTTTCATCTATAGCATGGAGACAAGGTAGAAGAATCAAGTGATATCTTTACTTGATTTTACTTTTAGTTCAGTTCAATATTCAAGAAGTATCAAACATAAGGAAACAGAAAAATAAGATAATGGAATTTTCCAACAAAAGAATTTATCCAATTGAACCTCTTGAAATTTATTTTATCCAATTGAACCTTACAAAATTTATTGTTTGCTTTGAATTCTCAATAAAAGCAAGATGCATATTTTGAATAGAGAAAAAAAGAAAGTAAGAGCTAGTTGCATGGAAGTAAATGTGCCATATTCAATATACTGCATTGGTTAAGAAAGTGACTGACTCAAGGATAGTCTGTTTGAGTCCTTGCAAGAAAAAAAGAAATAAAGCACAGAGGGAAAAAAAAAAGAAAAAAACATAATTTTTGCCAAGACAAACTATTTCATCTTAATTAGATTGAAGAAAAAATAAAGAAAAGAAAAGAAAAAATCTTAAAAAAAGAATATAGCAAAGAAAGATATTCTGAGAAATCTGGCAAAACAAAGAAAGGAAGGACAAAAGAAAAATGAGGCTTGTCTTAATTGGCCACTCAACACAAAGGATAACAGTTCAGGTGCCTGACCCACTTCATTCATGTTTATAGCTCTGAAAGGCTTATCCCTAATACTAATAAACCACACTCTTTTGATTTACCTCAGAATATATGGTATCAAGTTAAAGTTCAAATGAAAGAAGTTATAATAAAAATTAAAAGTTCGAGAGCTCCTCTCTGTGGCTGCTCGGTCTCACGCTGTCCGCTGATCTGAGATGGAAGAAATACATCGAGTCAGTTGCATCATCCACCGCAAGGAAAGTTGGTTCCCTGTGCCGAGCCAGGAAATTTTTCTCCCTGGAATCGATCCTCCAAATCTATAAATCGACCATTCGCCCTTGCATGGAGTATTGCTGCAATATATGGTCTGGAGCCCCTGCTGTTTGCCTCAGGGTTCTTGATAAGATCCAGAGACGGATATGCAATGTAATTGGCCCTGATCTGTCATCTTGTCTGCAGTCGCTCTGTCTTTTTTAAAATACTTTCACAGTAATTGCTCCGAGGAGCTGCTTTCACTGGTTCCCAGGCCTCATGAATTTAAACGTCCTACGAGGCTGGCATCCCGTTCCCACCCCTTCACCGTTGAAACTGTTAGATGTAGACGTCTCTTCTACTCCAATAGCTTCATGTCTTGCACATCTTGCCTGTGGAACTCCCTTCCATATTCCTGTTTCCCTGACAAATACAATCTCCAACTATTTAAGTGTAACGTCAATTGACATCTCCAGTTGCCTTGATCTATCCACTTCCCTTCTCCACATCCTTTCAGCTTTCATTCCTATCTGCTCTTGCTCCAAATCTTCTGTAACCCCCTTTCCTTGATCGATCCACTATCTTTCTCCACATCCTCTCCTTTACCACTCCTATCTGCTCTTCCTCCAAACCTTCTGTAACCCCTTGCGTGCTAGTGGCCTCCAGCCTTGCTTTGGGTGAAAAGTTTAAAAAAAAAAAAAAGATTAAACGTAAATGTTTGTGTTTATTTCAGCCTCCTCTGAAGTCTATATAACACGTTATGCAGATCTCTTTTGATCCACACAACCTATTTGTTTTGTCTTGAAACAATCATGGAGTAATCATATTGTTTCTTTGATCAACACGCAGGAAGCTCAAGGTGGAGTCTATCAAAGATCAATCAATAGAGAAAAGATGAATAATCAACATCATCACTGCAGAAAAGACAAGGCCAATATCAAATCCAAGGGATAAGTGACAACAAAATTAGTTCTTATTTTGGCGCAAAATTGGTAATACACATTATCATAAGATTACTAATTTCAAGGGTAAGGAAGTGTCCCCAAAGAGATCAGTTTTATATTTAGCAAATCTTGCTGGCATATAAATTACCCACTGACAGATCAATTAGATAAATATTTATAAAGCATAAATAATTATACATATATTATACCTATTCTTTTATTTGTACTTGTCTTAATTCCTGACAATCCATTTTTCCTGATTTTTTAATGCAGACTGAAAAATTGCTAACATAAATTTAAGATTGATGACTTCAAAATCTGTTCTTTAATCATTATCATTTCAACTGAGAATATTTAAATAGTTAGGACAAGAAATGAATAAGACAGTATTTACATATTAGAAATATAGACAGACTCCAAATGAATAAGAGTATTTGTTTTTAATCAATTCTCCCAAAGCAAGGGGCTACTGGGAGTGGATGCAAATGAGACGACTGTAGAAGGAACTTGAAACTCAATCTTAAACAGGAAATAAGAGATAAACCACTACACCTGTTCAAAAGACCGGGAAGGAGTGTGAACTGGATGATAGGCAATTCACACTACTTTCCATTCTTTTGAACAGAAGTAATGCTGCTGTCCTCAATTCAAAAATCAAAGTAGGAAGATAGTTGATGTGCAGCAACAAACAAAGTGAAAACTGTATATACTGGATTCAAATGTTGTCAGAATTAAAATACAATTATTATTGTTCCATTTAATTTGTTGTATCACTATATATGTTACAAAGGGAGGGAATGAAAATTTGTACATATTTATTTTGATACCATGAGTTACAATTCTGTATTCCTGATTAATTTTAAGCATTAAAATCTTTATGGCTGCTCAGCCATTCTAAATAAAAGAATCTAACCCAATGTACTTGTTTTATTTTTGTCATCTTTACCACTGTTTTTGATTTGGGGTTGAGGACAGTAGCATTCAGTTGTTTCAGCCAAAGTTCTTCCCAAAATTAATTAATCCAGCTTCACTCAATCCATTAAAAAATAACAATGGCTAAGTTGCTATTATTATCATTACTATAATTCTTTACCAGCTAATTAGTGACTTTTGTACAATTAGTTAAAAAAATAAAAAAAGGCTAAAAGCTGAGATATGCTAGCCCTTTTTGGGAAAAAAGTTTTTTCAATGAGAGGAAAAAACTGATTGATGACAAAGAACATTTTTTTTTTTCATTTTTAGTAATCATTTACTTGAATGATAATTGGATGACAGATTTAGATTATATGACATTAGAATTTTTGTAACAAACACCTAAGATGAAAGTTCAGTCTTAATCATTAACCCTCACTATTTCAAAGATGATGCCTGATTGCGAAATGCCCATTTGATTAGTGAGTTAATTTTTTTTAATATAGCTTACTCAGTACAAAACCCAAAAGCCACTCAAGGGAGGTAACTGAATGAGGTGTAGGATATGAACATAAGAGTAGGAAGTGAAGATAACAAGGATACGGTGGAGAGATAACAGCTGACTCTAGACTTGTATAGGCTAAGATTATAGTGTTTGGGGAAACATCCACACGGGAGTCTATTCTTGGGAAGAAGCTTTTGGAATGGAACATCCTTCTTATCAAGAGAATACATTAAAATGAGGGTGGACATAGTAAGATGGGTCATAGACATAAAGGCTTGAATTGGTGGCACTTAAGAATGGAGCACACCTGTATATTTTCAATGGGAGTATTGATAGCATAGCAGTAGGCTTGTGACATCTGAGGGATAAGAACTGTATCCATAAGGCTACATACACAATTTTGAACTTTGTCAAGACTGGGAAGTAAAGATTGAGCAGCTAACATTCAGCTATGGCAACAATACTCCATTTCTGGTCTGATCTGACTTTTATAAAGATAAAGCATAGTAGAAGGAATCCGGTATGTTCAAGAAGCCAGCCATTATTCCAGCATCTTTAGCAATGGTTTATATATATATATATATATATATAGGAATTCTATTTGAGGTCTGGGGTGAACAAGTCCCAATAGATGAAGCAAGAAGCATTAGTGAGAGTGCAACTATTAATCATGACTGAAGTAATATATTTACCATCAGTTCCAAAGGTTGGCATTCAAGACCAGGCTAAAATTATTTTCAAAAATGGCACAAAACAATCTTTCTACATTCCTCGCACTCTTCCTATTTGGTCTTTGGCCTTCTTCCATATGTTGTGCCTCTTCAGGACATGGACAATCGTGTTTCTCCACAAGTTGCTGTCCTATGTAGCTCTTTTTGCTATCTCTTTAATCCCTGTTCTGCCAACTATTTACACAAGCTTGTTAGGTAGGTTATTCACTGCTTTCCTGTCCCTCATGCCTTCAATGTCCTGTGAGTGTCATATTCTCCAGACCCACTGTGTCTAAGAAATTTCAGCTTCTTCTTTCTGATTCTAAGTGTCCTTTCTGTTTTCATTTTCCTTAAAACTTCTTCATTGCTTACATGCTCTGTCCATATGCTTTTCAGCATCCTTCTGTAGAACCACATTTCTGTTACCTCAAGTCTTTTCTTCTTTGTTTTGAAAGAAATTTTCCTGATTCTTAATGCTTTGCTTAGCCTTTCAAAGGCAGTTAAAACTGGAAATATGCCAAATGATCTTTAAAAGGCATTTTCATGATACCAAGCTCTATGTAATCAAATTTACAACCTTATATAATATTGTAAAAGATGATAAAAGGACAGTCTTTTTCATTATGAAATATTGTTTTGTATAAGCCATCTATATTTCAATTCTTAGAATTTATTTCTATTAAATAAGGATGAATTTTCTCAATATAAAAGGAAAGAATCTTTTCTGTTAAATGGCCCATATAAGTGTCAAAGTGCCAAAATATATCTGGTAACAATTCCATGAAAACTCTTAATGCATAATGGGTCACCCTGATTCTTGGTGCACTATTTCATAGTATTATCAGATAGAATTATTTGGAGACTTTCCCATTTTCAGAGTAAACTTTTGTAAGATCAATATTTGACAAAAGGTGTTTAGCTTTCTACTCCTTCATGCAAGTTAGAGCATCTTGGAAAGAATAACCTGAAATTCACGCAAATATTGGTTTGCTTGTTTTGACTTCATTGCAAGATTTTTGAATATCCACTTATATAAAACTGCACCCTATGAAAAGACACTCCCGAAATTAAGAGGATTATTCTTTCACAATATTATCCAAAAAAAAAGAAAAAAAATTTTGCAATGGAAAAATTAATCTTATTGAGGATGAAGACATGAATGAAACTATTTGAATTACTTAATAAAGGACAGAAAACCCAGGCTTAGGCTAAGAAGCAAAGACTTGATTAAAGAAGTCGAGAGATAAAAGAAATACAAAGAAAACTGATTACTGGAAAGGAAGCTGCCATCATTAAGAGTAAAACAGCTGACACTGGACCTGAGTTGAGGATGAGATAATGAAAAAAACAGTGTAAAGAAAAGTTAGGCTAGTACACAGCAAATTTCTGAAAATCCTTAAAAAATGTTTGAGTAGCTTCCAGTCAATCTAATCTTATAGTCAACAAGAACTGGGTTACTTTATTATAAAGCTACTTAAAGACAACCAGAGAACATGTTTATTGAAAAGAAAGACAAAAAGTCAATTCAGTGAATCTTTGGAGCTAGCATCTTCATATTAGTTATTTTATTATGTATGACATAACTCTCCAGTCCTCCTCAGGCAACAATGGTGAAAATGTTAGAATAAAAAACAACCAAGATGAGGATACTAGCATGCAAAAATTACTGAATATTAATAATGTATTATCTTAGGAAATCCAACAGAAAATAAAACAATCAAGATAAGGATGTTAGTTCTAAACAAACACAAAACCAATCATATTATCCTGTATGAAGAATTATCACTGATAATTTATGATACATTTTATATGGTATAAATCAGATGATTAGTTTAATAATGAGCAACACTGATTTCATAGTGAAATATTGAATGTATAAATAGTGTAATGGTTACAATTGCAGAAAGTGGTATTGGCAAGCAGGGTTCAAACTATGACCAAGTCACTTATATTTTCTTTGCAAGATTAGATTCATGACTTTCCAAAAACAAAAAAAGAAAACTGGAAAAAGTAATGAGAAACTTTTCGAATATTTTTACTGACATGCAGTGGAACAATTGAATCAATTGCTAGGTCTACTACTAGGAAAGTGGTTTCACTGTGTCGTGCTAGACAATTTTTCTCACTGGAATTTTGCATCTTTATAAGTCTACTATTTGTTTGTGCTTTGAATATTGCTGCCACATCTAGTCTGGTGCTTTTTGACAATTCAAAGAAGAAACTGCAATGTTATCAGTCCTGACCTGGCATCTCAACTTCAATACTTTTCCCATTGCCATAACAGTTTTCCTATGCCAATTACTGGTGAAATTGTGAGATGCAACCCTAAATTCTATGCTAATAGTTTCTTCTCTCACACTTCCTCTCTGTGGAACTCTCTTCTGGCTTCTTGCTTTCCTGTCAATTACCATCTTCAATAATTTAAATGCAATGTTAATCATCATCTCCTGTTGCTTTGAATTCTGGTCTTTTAATGTCCTCTTTTTCCTCAACATTTTTTTCAGTTTCTTTCCCAATGAGGAACCTCTTGGGTCTTAGTGGCTTTATTGCTTTGCTTGGATTTTAAAAATGCTGACAGTACATAAATTTTAAAAGGACGCTGTGGAGAGCAATGAATATTGACATTCAAAATGAAAATGGTACTTAAATAGTGGAGTCTGTCAGTGAACAAGATTTTTTCTCTTTTTACCCATTGACCACTTTCATTATCTTTGAAAGAAAGAAATTTTTTTGGCTTACCTTCATTACAGTCTTAGAAAGATTACTGAGAAAATGTGTTGTAATTACAACAATCTGAGATTGGCACATTATTCAAGGAAGACAACTTGCTTAAATTTTCTGACATTGTAAAATTATAAAAGAAATATAACTCATAACAAGTAAAGTTTTAAGTTTCATAAACAAGCTATATTTTTCTAATTTCAATTGAGTTTTTACCTCTTTAGAGCAAGAGAGATGCGGAAAGGTAGCAAGCCACCTACTTGATGAGCTTGTGTGAATGGTTGACAGAATGGTGGGTGAGAGCTTTAGGAAAGGGAGAAAAAACTGCTAAGTGCCACAAGGGATAGGTAGATTTGGAAAGCCATGATCACCCATTTCCTGAAGGGACACAACACATAGAAAAAGAAGGAGAAAGCATTGTTTATATCTGCCCATTTCAAGTATGTCAATTCATATCATGACATAAAGAAATAATTCAGATATTCAATTTATTTCGATCTGAAACCCCTTAAATTAAAAAAAAAAAAAATCATGATTAAAAGTAATTAATATGATTTACATAAATTCTGACTCCATCAGAAATAATTCATGAGGCACGTGAGAGACATGGAGAAACAGTGATTGACGTATGTGACAATTTTGAATAAATGGATTGCAGAACAAGGAGCACAAAGAAAATGTGGGGTGATAAAAAGTCATGAGTTACTGAATTTAGGGTTGCATCTCGCAATTTCACCAGTAATTGGCATAGGGAAACTGTTATGGCAATGGGAAAAGGATTGAAGTTGAGATGCCAGGTCAGGACTGATAACATTGCAGTTTCTTCTTTGAATTGTCAAAAAGCACCAGACTAGATGTGGCAGCAATATTCAAAGCACAAACAACTGGTAGACTTATAAAGATGCAAAATTCCAGTGAGAAAAATTGTCTAGCACGACACAGCAAAATACAAAAGTCATAGAAAGCCAAGATTGCCCAAGTCCTGAAAGGATATGGCACATAAAAGAAAAAAACACTTTGGCTCTTGTGACTACTGGCACCTCTGTAATAGTGTATTAAGAAAGAACGTTTTCAATTTCTCCTCTCTTTCATCAATTTCAGATATTAACACCCTCTGCCGATAAAGCAGAATGTTTCACCTGTAAATTCTCTTTAAACTCTACTCTTGAGTCATCTGGAGAATCCTTGCCTCAGACTTGAGTCTCTGTTGAGTGATATGCTTATAACCCCTTCCATGATTTATGCTATCATCACAAATTCCACTTCAAAATCTTCACCAAAATTAATCCATGAAAAGTAAAACATTTCAATAGGTAGGAGTATAAAATTCAATGAAAATGTTTCTAACAGACAAATAAAAATAAGAAAAATGCTAATATGTTGCATTCTTTATTATTCTACAAACTCACATCGTTACTAAGAAAGCAGGCAGTATCATTTGGAAAGAGTAAACGAGATTGTTCTGATTATTCAACTCAAACAACTCTTTTGATGTTTCTTAGAATGTGGTTCATAGCCCACATTTTAATAGTTACTTACTAAGGTTAGCATAGTCTGGTACATGACCACAAGTGTTGAGGACACTTAGTGAGAAACAATCTCATTTATAGTAGATTGATTTGTGAGATTAACCTGTTCTCCCCTTTAATACAGTAGGCATCTTAGAACTGATGGAACAACTTTTATTTACATTCAAAGGATGATGATGGGGGGGGGGGCGGTTGAATCAAATACATTTTGTTTTGTGTTAATTGAAAATGAATTACTTAGATTTGTTCCAAGTTATTTCTATCTTCTATCTTTTAAAATTGGCTGAAAGGTGAACAACGTCCTATTCTATATTGAATTTCATTAATGTCTAATCTTAGTATATTTAAACATTTTATTCTTCAGTTCAATGGTTGTGTGGGTTGTAACCTCCATAATTTGATAGTGTTAATCAGTTTTGCATCTCACAATTAAAGAAGCTTGCCTTACTTCTGTTATTATCATCTCATTAATTCTGTTTTATACTTGATTATTTTGGGGAGTGAACATTTTGAAGTTAAATGGTCTTTATTTGACTGCCAATTTAAACAAAAACTCATGGTTAAAATAAGCAGTATTTTTCTCTGTATGAAGAAATTTAACTGTTCCATATATCTTTGCAGACAGTTGTCCTCCTCTTTGTTGTTTTTAATATCTTAACTTTTGCATTCTTTTTAACATTCTTGTATCACCTTAAGTTCTGAAATGATATTTAATTATTCCATATATTTTTTCAGACTCATCTTTGTTGTTATTAACACAATCTTCTAACTCATACTTTTTGTCCTCTGAACATTTTCTGTGTTTCAGTTTGCTTGAAGAATTTAAGATCATGGTTGTCAGGAAAACAAACTCACAGAACTCTGTTTCATAAGGTAACAGTTCTGGAGGACAGGTTGTTTGAGTGGAAATTCTTCTTTACCAATGGAATACAAAATAGATGAGTCAACTCTGAGTACATGGCATAGCAGGTTCTACCTGTGATTATCTGAACTGGTGTAAGTAAGGAAACTAGCTCATCTGAATATAGCAATAGATTAACAAGAAGCTAGAAATATTTTGTTTGTGGGAAAGGAGTTATAGGGTGAAAAATAATTCATCCCTCAAAGGGTGTGTAAATGCAATACATTTACCAACCTTCCTCAGGTGTAATTAGTATTCAGTCTTTAATAGTTTCATTGCACTTTTCTCCTTTTTCCTTCCACCCCTTTCTCTCATCCTGAGTAAAAACATACCAGTCCAACAGAATCAGAGGACTGGATGTTACGGTATTGTGTTATTACTATCAATAACAGATTCCAAACTCACCAGTTCTCTCAATGATATAACAAACACTAAACTTTAAATCTCAGTCCTTTGATCCTGTTGAAGAGTTATATACTTGGTTGGAAGAGAAAAAAGACTGAACCAGATAAAATATATATTTGAAAGCTGAAGAAGGTATAATTTGAAATGCTGTATTAAGAGACAAAGGCAGTATGTGAAATAGCAAAAATACTTCAACTCAGAACTTCAGAAAAATAACTGAAAAATGTGAAAATCTATCAACAAAACACTGGCATATTTAATCATATGAAAATAAATTGAATAAAATATAGTCATGAATCTACTTAAGAAAGCTCATATAAAAACAAGTAACTTTTTAGCTATATCATGTATTACATGAATTAGTGTATTATCATAATTAGTTTGAGAACAATCTTGTACACCACATGTTGATTCTGTCAATGTTCTAATGAGCAAAAAATATTGAAGATGTGTTAATTAAGTATCTCCCAATAACATTGATCAGATCTTATTTTATACTGGAAATAAACACCCACATTTTAATTATTATATTCTTTGCATCTAAGAATGTGGACAATAATTTCATCCTTTAAAAAGCAAGAAAAAACCTGATTTCTACAAGCATATTTTTAATATCAGAATTTATCATGCAAGGTAATATTTTTACAATAAAATGTTGTTTTTTTTTAAATTATTTTGGTAATAAGTTCCTGTGTGCAGTCAGGTGTTACTCACTCTCGTACATAAACACACATTATTTTGGTTGTTTGAAGTATGTATGATTCTTTTACATTCCACAGAAGCAGATAACAGCATTTGTAAGGTATGTTTGTATGACCATTACAATGGAAATTTACATTATTTTGAAGGTAAAGCAGGTTCTTCGAGCAATCACAATTCAAGTAACTCACATTTTGTTTTATATCAATCTATTTCTTTCTCATTATTTTTATTTCTCTTTCCTTATCTTTCCTTTTTTCTATCTCTCTGAAGTATTTTATGCCAAAAATGTATTACTTTTCATTTTTTACCCACTTTCCATCATGAACATTTCCAGTCTTTATTACAAAAAAAGTAATTATATATATATATATATATATATATATATATATATATATATATATATATATAATACAATGAAGTACTGAGATAAACACAATTTTCTGATTTTATTAAGTGTTATTCAAATATTTTAGGTGAATTTACATCTGTTGTTTAGTATGTTTAATATTTATTTTTTCTAATAATATAAGTTTAATATAAGTTGTCTTATTTGGGGGGCAACCCCCATCTGTTGCTTTGCATGAAGAAAGAATGTTAGGAATATCTATAAATTTTTGTTTTAAAATACAAAAAAAGAAAACTTATAAAAAATGGAATTTCAATAGATATTGCTTGCTGATAAGAAACACAGATGTTGCTAAAGTTTTCAGGATATAGTTATATGAGAAATATGCCAGTGAATCTCAGCTTATCAGTTTTTATTAGAAATATTTACAATAACTTATTGGGTGGATTTTATAAAACTTAAAGGGCTTTTCATCATATTGTAAATAAACATATATAATAGGATAGTCATTGATATTTGTTTATTTTTTAATTTCAGCTGTATAGAGATATGAAGGCAAGGTGGAGAAATAGATAGAAACTCAAAGTGAAGAATAGGAGAGCTGAGTTTGGATTCTAGTTCAGATCAGTACATTCACTTACATGCTAATACCCTTGGGAAAGGTATGAATACATCTCTCCTCCATCTAGCTATGGTTCAATAGCAGGATAGATTGTGTCCTATAGCCTTGGATGGCAACCAGACTAGGAGAAGGAAAACTCTGAATTCAAACCAGCCTGGGCAAGGTTGGGCTCCATCAGGCTGTCTTGCCCAAGACACACCACTGTTGCTATAGCTGCAGTAGATGTGGTGCTCCTATGACCCTAAGAATTTAAGATCATGATGCAAAGATTGCTATGGGTCATAAAAAAAAGATTTAATCTCAAAAGAGAAACAAGTTGAGCAATCAAAACAGAAATAGAAAAAATTTGCTATAACAAGAAATAACTGTTTCAAATTCAGAAAAAAAGAAGAGATGTAGAATATTAAGAACATAGGCTAAACATATGAAAGCAACTAAACTACCACAAAAAAATGTTGGGAAAAGAGAAAACTGAAAAATGATTTCTCATCAATAATTTTGAATGATGAAAGTAGGGCTACATTAAATGGCTGAGCTAATAGTTCATGGAAATCGCCAACCAACATGATTTAGAAGACAACAATGATGAGGGCTAATGTTTTGAGTGGTAAAGGTCACAAACAAAAAGCTTTAAGCTAAAGAGAAAAAACATGCAAAACTTTACATTGTGTAAAGCAAAAAATTGCCCACTTTGCCATAAAATGGTTTCAAAGATATCAACTTAATAGAATGGCTCCCAACATCTGTAGATATTAATCCACTAGAAAACTTTTGCTCTATCATTAAAAAAGATGGATATGAAAATAGAAAACAATATTCAAAGATGTCTGGGAAACAATAAAACTTATTGCAAGTAATGTTAAAGGTGTAACAGTAGAAAAAAACTGATGAAGGGTATCAAATATCAAGGAACCCATACTAACATGTAAAATGATAAAACAAGTGCTCAGATGACACTGGATCATTTATGTTCAAATATTCTCTAGAAACTAAAACAAAGGTTTGAACTATAGAGAAATGAAATAAAAATACCTTAAGAACTTCAACCAAATTTGCTGCTAAAATAAATACATACACACACACACACACACACACACACACACACACACACACATATATATATATATATATATATATATATAAAAGCAATTTTTGTTTATACAAGTTTGGTTAAAAACCAATGAATGTTCTCTGCTAAGGATTTTTTTATATTTTAAACCATTTTCTTGCTTTCTGGAGAAAATTTGAATATGTATTGTTCAGTGTCTGAGTATTTTCAGCTTTCATAAGGCACTGAGAAGTGGGAAGTGACTGAAGCTGATATGCCAGTTTAGGATCAATAATACTGCTAATTCTTATCAAGAATCTCTAAATATATAGCAGGAGCACTGGATTATATGTGGAAGCATGGACAAAAGGTAGATTTATAGATATGTAAGATAGAATATGGAGAGAAAATTGTCTAGCACATCACAGTGAACCAACTTGCTTAGCAGCAGACCTAGCAGTAGATTTAATATAGTCTGTCCACTTCATGTCAGCTGAGAATATTAACCTGAGAAGGCAGAACCTGATGGTTAGTATCAGCCATGCTGCTGGAAGGCAGAAAGGGGTCTCACAAATGATTAAAGTATTTTTAATACAGGTTGACTGTTTTGCAATCAAACAACTGTATATAGTGATTATTTTGTTGATACAAGTAAACTAGTGTTAAAATGCTACACTTGTGTATAAGGGGCTGATGAAATGTGCCCAGCTTTACCAAGTAACCAAACATCAGAATTTACTTTGGAAGGGCTTCTTAGTAAGGCCGAGAACTTTTCAACAGCCTCTCATGTAATTTGATACTCCCACCATTTTGGATTTTTATTCCAATATAAACTTTCTTGCATTGTACATGAATAAATATTGTATTTATACAAACAAATAAAAATCAGAATTTACTTTATGTCAATAGCATCATGGTCACCTTCCTGACAAATTGACCATGATGAGATTTGAACCTGGGTCTCATGGTTGGAAAGTAAAGATTCTGATCACTCAGTCATGCACACCTATTAATAAATTACTTTTTTTGATACTAAAATTCACCCAATACAAGATTCAGGAGTTTCTTAGACTGAAATATCTCCAGCAGCCTTCACATAATGTGGTCCTCCCACCATTTTGATTTTCCATTCATATGTAAACATTATTGCATTGTATATGAATAAATATTGTAATTCTATTAAAAGGTTAATATGGTTATATTAAAACCCAAAGTCTCAACCAAGCAAGCAATAAAATTGGATAATTCATTTCCAGAATGAAAATTCATATCAGAAAGCTGAAATTAAAAAAAATAACAAGAGTTGTTTTTTATCAAAAGGTAGAAGGAAAATCTTTTTCTCTTTAAACCAGTAGTTCTCAACCTTTTTTGCCCAATACACCCTTTTTCCCCCCCAAAGTCATAAAGTTATTTCCTCCATTCTAAGATTTTCTCACTCAAAAGGTGCATTTCAAATAATATGCATATATTATTGAAACTCTTCATTCTTTTTCATGTTAGTACATATATATTCACATGGATTGTTTTTATTGGGGAGTTTTACAAATTTAATAGCAATAGAAAATGCTGATGGATTCTTAAACTTGAATACATGTACGGTAATTTGGTTTAATTCATAAGTAGTTATTAAATAAATAAACTGAAGCATATTTTAATGAAGAAAAAGTTCAATAGAATGCCAGTGTATTTTATTTCAAAAATAAAAAACAAGAAAAAGAAAATTCCCCCCTCCCCACTCAAAGGACCCTAGCTGAGAACCCCTTGCTTTAAACAAGGGTTTCTATTAAAATTACAGTACTGAAGCAGTCTGTAATAAAGGGCTTAATGCGATGGCAGGAAATCCTGTGGTGCTATTATTATTATTATTATTGTTATTAATAATAATAATAGGTATAAAACAGAGAATAGAATATTAGCAAAAAAGGCAGAGTGATGAAAAAGTACTTATATATTAAACGAAATGAAAGTTAGCAACATTTATAGTAGAAAATCATGATAAAACAAATGAAGTAAAAAATGGCCAAAACAAAAAAAAAAAAAGATAGAATTTGATAGAAATTGTTAGGGTGCAAGGATTGTGTTGGTGAGGCATAGAGTAAAAAATGATTTTTGACTTGATGAGGCAAAGAAATAAAGCTCTCTTTCACTTCAGTTTGATTCCCAATGAGTCAACTGTTAATAAACAGCAAGATTTGATTACATTCAATTAGCAAAGTGTGGCGGGAAAATTACTTGGCAAAGGATGATTTTGGTTTTTGTTAGAACTTGGACAGAAAGAAAAAAGAAATATTCCGATTTGTTTGCAAATAAACGCCAATAAATAGAAAAAGAATCTAACATTTAACATAAATATTTTAAATGATTGGCTTCTAAATATTATTTTTTTATCATCATTATTATTCTTTTTTAGTCATGTTTCCTTCTTCTCTTTTTGTAAAAGTACTGGAATTTATTGATTCTACACGATGGAGGAATACGAATAAAACACTCTCTTCTGCTTTAATGATGTCCATCGAGAGAAGAAAAGAAAATAGCTTTAATTCCAACAAGCAATTAAAATTTCCCACAAATATAAATTGGGTGAAAAAAAAAAAAAAACATTTCTAATACAAAAAAGCAATCTTTTCCAAATCTAAACCAGGCATTTCTAACTTTGTCTTCATTTTGCCTGTCTAAATGCAAATCTTCAAACAAACTCATCAACATTTTATGGATTCAACAGAGAATAACTGCCTTAACATTCGATTCTGATAATTAACTTATAATTAACTTATTTATGAACATTTGAGGTAAGGCACTTTATACTTCATTGGTTTAAAGAAATTTTGGATTGCCTTCCCAGTGAAAAAGGCTTGAGGAGAAATTTGGTTGATCCACTGAAAGAAAGAAAACACTGAATAAACAACAATAAGAAGAAAATTGAAAAAAAAAAAAAATGGAACTATGTCATTTGCCTTTCTTACAAATTTTCTTAAATTCCTATGCTTTTCACAAAATATATCCTAGAAAAAAAGGTCCTAAACTAGACTATAATGATTTTACAACTTCAAAATCTATTATAAATGTTTAACAATCTATCTTAGCTCAAAAAAGTTATGATAGTAACCGTAACCTTATTCTTGAAACTAACATTCACAAATATTCAACAATGGCTGTTGTGATCATGACACATCTCTACATATTTCTTTTATTCAGACAAACAGAAAATTGATAAAACCTATTTGGCAAGGAACTGAAATCCTGTTGTGGTGTTCATTACAACAGGGTGCGACGGATAAATTGTCATCTGAATTACACAAAAATGAAAATAATACTGACATCTCATTTTAACAGATATATTTACCAAAATTACACAAAAGTATCTTGCAATATGAAAGAGTAAATTTATTCAATAAAATCACTATTGGCTTCAACCACAGACTCCAGATGACTTCGGAATCTCTTGCAACTCTTTTGGACAGTCTCCTTGTTTAAGTTGGTGAATGCTGCCATAATCCTTGCCTCCAGTTCATCTTTGGTGCTACAAGGAATTTTGTTGGTCTCTCGCTCAACTGTACCCCACACATATTAATGAAGGGGTTTCAGTATGGGGAGTTAGATAGCCCAATGTAAGGGGTGATGTGATTACAAAAATTGTCTGACAGCCATGACTGGGTTCTCCTTTTTGTGTGGCATAGTGCAGAGTCCTGTTGCCAAACATTGGGTCTTCCAGCAGCCACCCTCTTGACAAAGGGCATCACTACCCTCTCAAAGCACTTGATGTAGGACTCAGTGATGAGTCTGAGGCCTGAAAGAAGATGAATGGAGGCATAATGTTGCCATCATTAGTGAACACTCCAAACACCATTGTAATCACCATTAGACTCACCCAACTCTTTCCGAATCCTCTGCACTATCCTCAGATTGACACCCAAATATACTCGGAAACGTTTGTATTAGAGCTTCTGGCATGAACGCCTAATAGTACAGCATGCCATTTCCAAATGTCTGGTGGAGTGAATTACATCATGGTATTCTTTTTCTCACGAATGGTGTCCAACTGACCCTACTATACTGTGCAGTCAACAAAATCAAAAACAAACAATGTGTATACGGGAAATTAAAAATATAAAATGATGACAATTTACCCATAACACCCTGTATATTATATGAAGATAGAAAATGTGACACTAAGATCCAAACATGCATTGGACTAGCAAAAGAAGTATTCCAAAAGCTAAGCAAGGTACTGAATGCATTAGAAACAGATAAAAGAGTGCTGGATTGCTATATATATCTTATATGGCAATAAATCTTGGATAATCTTTCCAAGAATGAGGAAATATCTAGAGGCAGCAGAAATGTGATTCTACAGAAGGTTACTAAAAATTCCATAGACAGAGTGAGTAAGCAACATGGAAGTCTTAAAGAAAATGGCAACAGAAAAAAAACACTGCTACTCAGTATCAGAAAGAGCTGACATTCCTTGGACACATAATGAGGAAGGAAGGCTTGGAAAACTTTACCCTCCTGGGGTATATAGAGGGCAAGGGAGATAAGGGAAGGCATCAAGCCACTTTTTGATGAGTTTGTGTGAATGGATTGCAAAACAGGGTGGGGTAGCCTTGTCAAAGGGAGAAAAACTGCTAAGAGCCACACAAGATAGGTGATCATTACTCTCCACAACTATGTTCTGAAGAGACACGGCACATGGAAGATGATGATATGAAGATTTAGATTTGTTATTAAAATCCCTGTTTAGGTGTAAATTGATGAGCCAGTCATTAATATCATCATATTTCAAATGTAATCAATCTTGTGATGGCTCATAACCAAAGTGATCAATTCTAAAAAGTGTATCCATTAAGAAACATGAATTTTAAAGAGTGGTATAAGCTTATGATAAAAATGGAAGCAGTAGCTGCAACCAAAAATTATTTTATTATTATATAATATTTTAATTATTTTATAGATTATAATAAAATTATTTTATTAGGTTGATGTTTGGCTTATAAACAAACATGAAAAAAGAAAGTGTATTTATTTTACTTTCTTTTTTTTTGATAATGTTTGAAATAAGTTAGAGAATGTTGTGACTGATATTTCCTTAAATGAAACAGTTTAAAATTCAAATTAGGAAGGAAAATTAATGAACATAATTGAATAATTTAAAAATGTATATCTTTATTTAAATCTAATCAGACTGATTGATTCTCCCTAAGAATTATTATGACTGATGCAGATAAAGGTTATATTCTACTTTGCTGATTAATGGTAATCTTAGGGTTGGTATATTTTAAATTTTAGGTAACCACTTCTCTAAAGATTTGAATCTCTAAATAGTTTCAGTATCCTAGCTTCATAGGAGTTAATTAAATCAAAGAAGGTATGAAACCTATTAATTAATAAATCCAGAAGGTGGTCCCAAACTTTTAACCTAGAGTGTACGTTTTTTTAAGGTGGGGGGAGTTGCTAGCCCCACACCCAACCAGTTTGGGGTTCAGATTTGTCCTTCTCCTAGACTGACTGCCAACCAAAGCTAGAGAACCCAGGCTACCCTATTATTAACCCCTAGCAAGAGGGAGAAGAGATGGATTCATACTTTTACAAGTGCATTTGGTCAAAAGTAAACACAACAGGCTCAGCTGAAATTTGAACTTGACATGTCAATCTCAATTATTCATGCTGATAACGAGAGAGTGGACAAAGCAGAGTATAAATTATCTTTTATATTATTTTTAGTTTAATATTCTTGGTATATTGAATAGGAAGATGAAAATGCAGAACAAAAATCTTTTTATATAAGTAGAAAGTAATTATAAAATTACCTAAATAGGGCATCATTTTTTGACGGTAAAGATGAAAAGTGTTATGTTGTAAACATTTGCACTATTTACAGATGGTCATTGACTGACAGTCTAAATAGCTGTTATGAAAAACAACAAAAATTAACATCAAAGAAATACAAGTAAAAAATGAATAACATCTGCTACATTTTAGTCTTGAATGAAATGCTGATGATTTTAAATTATGGTTTTCTAAAATATTGAATCTTAAAAGAAATGGGTTAATATCTTATAGTTTAGACGTTGTGAAAGTTTCTAAATCCTCAGATTAGATTATCAAATCAATATGTACGTTCTTTAAGTTTTGAAATACTATCAATTTCCAAAATTGTCCATTGGCTAAAGTGTCTATTTTATTTTATTTGAATTTTGAACACAATAAGTTCAGAACATTTTCATTTATAAATCTTTGTTGACTGGGGGAAAAAAAAAAATCACTTTATCTGATGGTGATTGGAGAGTTGCCAATGAAAACATTATGAATTTCTAACCTAAAAGATAAAGGCTGTCTGAATGGAGACACTCCATCCAATATTTCAAAACTTTATCTTATAATAACAATAACTTTTTAGTAAACTTGTCCTGGAGATGGGTGTAGTCACTGAGCAATGTGCCTTTGAAAGGGTTAGGTCATGCAGATGCTGTAACTGGTATTTCTATCAGAGTTTTCTGTAAAAAAATAAATAAATGATGATGGTAGTAAGAAGGAGAAGGAGAAAGTTATCCACACTTGAAGTATTGATCATTTGACATTAAAAGAGTCAATATGATTGTATATCATTTTGATTTTATTATCAATAGTTAAAATATGGCCTTGTGGGTGGCTTTTCATTCAGCAGACTTTTATTAAAGACTACCCAAGGTACCCGGCATTGCCCGGGTGTACATGGCTGCAATTGTATAACTGCACCTCACCTGCATACCAGCACCCTCCTGTCTAGAAATGTCTGCCTTATTCCTTGCATGCATCATCTGTTGGTATACTAAGCTACTCCCACCACTTATCTTTTTTACAGTATGTCCTTTGCAAGTGTTTGTTCTTAATAAAGGAGTTCCTTCAATAAAACCTTCTTGTGTGGTTGTTGCTCAGGGTTTAATTGTTTCAATGTTTTAGATATTCAGTAAATTTCCATGGGCCGTAATAACTTTCAAATAGTATGACATTGTTCACAGATCTAATAATGAAACAAAAACAGGGATGAAGCATCAGAGCTTAATTCAACTGCAAGTGCAGGCACATGAACGCCCCCCCACCACTTCTTCAAAAGCTCTGGCTAAAAAACGGTCTTTTTGAACAGTTTTTCATGGGTTTTCATTATATGCGGGGAAGTGAGCAGTACTAAAACCACACTATCTTATTTCTTGGATGATAGCAAATATTTTGCAATATGTTTGAAGAAAATCAGATAAAAAATGAGGAAGTTATTCAAGTTTTTATTTTAAGTAGGATGAAAAACCCAATTTTTCACAATTTTTTTGTGTGAAGCTAATGTCGTAGGAAAACTATCAAGCACTCTACATAAACTTTGTAAAATGAGCTGTTTTGCATTAAGTGCAAAGAATATCTGCTCATTCAGTAAAAATTTTGTTTGCATGTAGTTTTGCCTTGGTTTTATGTAAAGTCGTACCCACCTTCAGGTTTATCAATTTTTCTGCCCAACCCAGTGGTGGGGGGATTCTGAAGATAGAAAAGTTGGCCTTGACCTATCTTGATAAATTTGCAACATGTGTGTATAATTTCATCAAAATCAGTCGAGAACTGTGGACATGCATAAATAGCATACACACACACACACAAAGACATCTGTTTTATAGATATAAATATATTTTTTTTAATGTTTGGGCCCTTTTGAGGGAAGTTAAAAATCTTAGAGCTCTTCTTTCGAATCTCAAATTAGCTTGATAATTCCAAATTATAAACAAATGTATCAAAACTTTCACTCACTACAACAATTACATATATAGTGCTAGAGGAATTTCTGGTGGTAGGGAAAAATCAAAAAAACTTTACTCCATGCTGTTACTAATTTCATTGGAAGTTGACAAAAGAAGATAAGGTTTTAATTACTTCCTTCAAATCTCTCCTTCTGTGTCTTGGTCATTTTCTATACTAGCAAACTAAATATTTCTGACGATTCAGAAAAATTATACTTAAACATTAAATTTTGCCTAAAAATTATTTTAGCAAGTTTCTTCACACTGTTTAAATGTCATATCTCTTCAGAACACAGTTGATCGTGGCTCTTCATAAGTTTCTTTTCTTTAGTATCTGGGAACCATGATGACTTAATTGGGAAGATTGTGGAGTGGTTTCCCGTTTCCATAGTTTTGAATTTAGATTAGTATTTCTTTTAGAGTAGCTACCACCCAAGCCCAGGAAGTCTAGTCTATCCTATTTCTTTTTTAAATAATTTCATCACATGCAAGGCAGTAAAGCCACTAAGACACAAGAAGTTAGTGAGTGTGAAAGGATGAGAAAATGGAAACATTATTAAGGAGCGAGAACAGTTGAAGAGTAATCAGGAAAACAGGAGATAATGATTGACATTGATTTTCAAAAATTTAAATGCAAAGTTGGCTGGAAAGCACTGAGCCAGAAGAGTGTTCAACAAACAAGAAGTATGAGAAAAGGAACTGTCACCATTGAACTTAGGTTACATCTAGCCAATTCAACTGTAAATTGATGAGACCAATCCAGTACTGCTCTTAAATTCACAAAGTCAAGGTGTCATAGTGAAGAGCTCATCTGAACAATTACCATGAAAGTATTTATAGAAAAGGCACAGTGAAGCAACTCTATGGCAGTGGGGAAGTGACTTAAGCCGAGATGCCAGGTCAAGCTCAATAATATTGCTGATTCTTCTTTCAACACTGATAAATTTTACATGACTCACACAGTCCACTTTTTATATTATTCATTGGAAAAATGAATTCTAAGAGGTCAGGGATTAAGACAAGCATTATTGAAAAAAAACTCTTATATGCATAATGGAAATGCATTAAAGTTAATATTACTAAGAGAAATACTGAAAAGTTTTTGCTTTGACACAGAAGCCCTCTCCCCCAAATTCTGATGTTTGGTCAAATTGTGGGAAGCACATGGGTTAAGGACTTTTCCACAGGTCTTATACATAAATGCATTATAAATCAAAAGGAAAGATTTTTAGCAGTTAAGAATTAATGCAAGTGTTACTGAGAGAACAGAGCTATTAAATGTATAATGTGAATGCAATGCTCATTATTTTAATAAAGTAATGCATTGAAAATTAGGAAGAAAAGCATTGTCAGTAGTCAGGAATAAGAGTAAGTGTTACTGAGAGAATTAAAAAGTCAAAAAAACAAAATAGAATCACCTTCTTCAAAGTAAACAAATCGATAAAAAATCAAATCAAACTCCATATCAACTCTTCACCACTTCAGCCAAATGAATATTTAGATAAATATTATTGTATCAGAAGTAATTTAAGTTCACAATACTTACTTCTGATAAGTATTGTGCATTTAAATTACTTCTGATACAGTAATTATTACTCTAGATTACTATTGAGCAAGTCATTAGTAGAAATTCTGTTCACTTCAATATACATTAAATTATATAATTTCATGAAAATTAATAGGTGACATTGATATTTTATTATTTTATGTTATTTTGAGAAATAGATATTTGCTTTATTATATGGAGAGGATTTACTTATTTTTGTTTTTTAATGCTAAACATTACCTATATTTGTTGGACTAAGTCAACTTTAGTCAGTCAGTTATGTACCATGTGTGATACATGCTTAAGCGATCATAGCAGACAAAACAGATTTTTTTCCCTGCAGTAGGTTGCCATTTCTTTCTGTAGTAGACCAGTTGCCATCCAAGGCTATAGAACCTGGTCTGTCCTGCTATTTACCTATAGCTGGGAGGGGGTGGGAGAAGAAGTGGATTCATACCTTTCCCAAGGGTATTAGCATATAAGTGAATGTAATGGATTCAACTGGAATTCGAACTTGGCTCTCCAATTCCTCAATCTGAGTCGTTATCCATTACTCCACTGTGTAACTTTAGTACATGATCAGATTCATAGTGAAGAAACAGTTTATCAGAATGCCAGATGAACCATCAATCTCCAAACAATTATTTGTTTATTCCAGTAGGCAAGATTGCTAATCATAATCTAGAAAGGCATGAACAAAGAAGATTCTGAGATATACTACTGCTTTCATGGAGTTACAAAGTGTCAAAATTATTATTAGTAGAGAGAAAACAGTTCAAATTAATTAGAAAATTTTCTACATTTGCAAAAAGTAATAAAACTGTTTGAAATGTTAAGTAAGCTTGATTTATTTGGAAAGGATATTCAGAATTATCCAGAACTTATAATGGGAGCAAGCCATGACCATACGTATAGAAAATGAATTCAATAAATATGCAAAAATAGAAAGAATGGGTCTTCTCATCCAAAAGATGTAAGACAAGGATGTGTCTTCTCATTAGACTTTTACAACCTTTACAATGAAGCAATCCTGATAGAATTAGAAGTTCTAACCTGATTCATTATTTACAGCATCAGTTTTGATAGATCTAGAAAGGATTAAACATCAATTGTAAGAAGCCAAGATGGTTTTTAGCAAAAGGAACAGCCCAACATTGGAATTACAAATTGGGGATATAAAAATCAAGTACAAAAATTTAAATATGAAGAAAATTTTTAACATAGGATGGAAAATTCTACATCTGAAGACACATTGAAGCAACAAAGAATACCTTCCAAAAACTAAGCAAAGTATTAAGAAACAGAAAAATCTTGTTAGAAACAAAGAAAAGAGTATTGAACTGTCGCATAATATCAGTGAATGCTAGACAATCTCTTCATAGAAGAAGAGACTTGTTGTTCTATAGAAGGAGGCTGAGAATACCATGGACTGGACAAGTGAGTAACAACAGTTTTAGGGGAAATAGGAATAAAAGTAACACTTACATTTACAATCAGAAATAGAGAGTTGAAATTTCTA
>OZ038492.1:65074778-65199778 GCA_964036315.1 Acanthosepion esculentum | reverse complement strand
TTAGGCAGCAATCCTTCTTTCAAGCACATTTCATTAAAAACGACTGACAAGGTGCTTTTATTTAGTTTTTTATATAATTCTAACAGTTGAAATATAATCCTTGATAATGGCTAAATGTATAGCCGAAAGCGCTCGGAAAAGAACATTCGGACAATTTTTATATAATTTATCCTCTGAAAAGAAAAACTTTATTAGATCGCACGAGAAATTATATAAAAAACTAAATAAAAGCACCTTGTCAGTCGTTTTTAATGAAATATATATATATATATATATATATATATATATATATATATATATATATATATATATATATATATATTCTACAGGAGGTATGGTGGAATAATGGATAGCAGCTGGGATTGAGGAATCAGAGAGCTGAGTTCAAATTCCGGTTGAATCCATTACATTCGCTTACGTGCTGGGAAAGGTACGACTCCTCTTCTTCTCCCTCCAGATATGGGTAAATAGCAGGACAGACTAGGTTCTATAGCCTCGGATGGCAATTGGTCTAGGAGAAGGACAACTCTGAATTCAAAACCTATGGATGGTTGTTTGTGGACCTTGTGGCATTTGGCTCTTCAAAAAGTGTGGATGGTTCTGCACAAAACCTTTACCACTATAATCAAATTTCATGTGCTGATGTGACGCTGTCAGTTCCTAGGAACTGATCTGCTTGACCCTCATACGTCAAATTTGAGAAAAAAAATTGTGAAATAAAATAAATCACCAGAAACAAATTATTGATAAAGTACTAATGGGTACAAAACACAGATTGTCATGCACTTCATCTTCAGAATATATTTTCAAAAGAGTTAAAACTTAGTATCAATCAGCATTGAGGAAAAAAGACTACAAAATGTCTTAAAAGTTAGTTCTGTCAATCTCTGGAAATTATGAAAAAAAAAAAAGAATAAAATCATTTGGTTTATTTACTCTACGCCATCTAATTTACAGGTAAAACCCAAAATTATGCATAAAAAATATACATAAAAAATGAACTATATATATATATATAAACTAGATATTTCTATTCTATATGTATACAAGAGAGTGCAGAATTCTCACCCCAACCAACTTCCCAAAATTTGACCAAATAGATATTTTTTGGAAGGTTAAGTAATTTTTTTATATAAGGTGTTACCCCAATTTTCAGAAATTTAGGCCCCAAAATAAAAATTATTCATCTTAACACCCAACCTTTTATTAGTACTGAGGAGCTCTGATACAGTAAAATAGTATTGTCTGTGAATTACATATATATATATATATATATATATATATATATATATATATATATATATATATATATATATATATATATATATATACACACACACAGTTTTGCAAATGCAATATTTTTAGCATTTATATTATATTGTTAGAATATATTATATCTTAACATTTAAAAGCATGTAAGATATAAATATGTGGGAGTGCTGAAAAAGTTAACTGGAACAATTCCCAAAATGACCAAACTCTTATTTTTGGGGGAGATGAGGGGGGCTTCTAGGTCAGGCTGAAAACTTCTTAGTACCTCCTATGTGTGCATAAGAGATCCAGAAAATATTAATCAAACTGTCAACAATGACCAGTACCTGGAGATTCCATTAGGCATGAAACTCAGAGTCATACTGTCAGCATGGAATATTATGTATTTTTATTAATATATACTTAATAGCTCTGTTATTTAGTATTGAGCACTGTTTTTCTTGCACAAATGGATATATATATGTATTTGTATGTGAACACTTATCCATACATTTATTTATATCTATTCATTTGATTATATTTTCATATATGTGTGTGTGTGTGTGTGTGTGAATAATGTAGGTTTTTTTGTCTATTTATCATTGTTGCGAGTGGTTAATATATATATATATATCTACATAAAAGCTGTTATAATTACTTTCAAACTAGACAGTTTCTCCCAACTTTGAAGACTGGTACAACATAAAAATGTCAGATGGCCTCATACAAGATGACGGTCAGCTTGGTAAACATCTAACTACTTTGTGTGCATATTTAATCTAAAATTCCGCATTGGTCCCTGACCAATAGTAATATATTTTTTTAATAAAATTTTTTTTTTTAAAAACCTTAGAAGAAAAACTTAAAACAGAAATACTTTGAGCTTCTTTAGAGAATTAAGAGATTTTTCTTTTACTTCAGAATTGATTCTATCCATTCCTCTCTTTGTGTCAATAAAATATAATTATTTATGTTTGCCATAAGCCATCAGTGACATTTGTTCAATTTTTTCTTTTTAATTACCAGATCAGTATCAACTGAGTCAACTAATTTGAAATTCATCTTATTTGATTTGATAAAAGTGTTCTTGGATGACTGTTTTTTGTTTATTTTTCTATTTACCTTGTTCTATATTACTTTCTGTTTTAGCAGCTATAAAACATAGCTTGGATCAGATCAGTTTCCGAAAAAGTTATATATATATATATATATATATATATATATATATATATATATATATATATATATATATATATATCTATCAATCTAACACTGAAATATATAACCACAAGTCTGTGAATTACTTATTTCACTACCTTAACACCCTTTTTAATTTTAGCTGGCTGAAACTGCTCAATCCTCACTTTCCAGAATTGAGAGTACAAAATCCTTTACACACTCTTGTGTAAGGAAACTTATTCTCCATTCTACAGACACAATGTTGCTGCTTCTATAGCAGATGTTCAGATCAGCTTCATCCTTTTGTTTCACCAGTTCAGACCTTTACCGCTAAAACATGCCATGCTACTTTCACACAGTTGAATCACCCTCATTTCCTCTGTATTCCTATTGTAAAGAGGAAGTTCTGGTCAGAAACCTTCCTGCCCCAAGAACTGCTACTTTGTGAAACAAAAATCCAGCATGAGTGTTTCTCAACCACTGTGCCACAGCACACTTGTGTGCTGTACAATATTGTCACAGCATACGTGTGTGTGTGTAAGGAATAATGGTACAGCATTAATATTTGAATAAGTATTAAACTTTTTTTAAAAATATGTTGCCCAAATAGTTAAATGGAAACATTGAAATAAAGTAAGTTCATATTTCTGTGTGTATTTTTTAAAAAATCTATGGTTTATTTTATAGCATTTAAATGTATACCCTTTAAAAATTTTGTCAAGTGTGCTGTGATATTTTCATTTGCCTCTATGTGTGCCATTGCTTGAAAAAGGTTGAGAAACGCATTACAATTTAAACTCTTTAAGTGTCAATCATTATCTATCCTCTTTATCCTCATAATCTTCTTTTCCCACCAATTCCATTTTCCATGCTTTTAGCTGGCCGCACAGTAAATAGTTTTTAAAATGTTACTATTGTAGCTTCAGTAAATAAAGAATTGTAATAAGCAACAATTTTTTTTTTTTTAAATTGTGAGGTTCCAAATCTGCTTCCACTGACAAGGCTGATTTTATTTTTTTAAAGCATGTCTCTTCGGGGAAGAAGCAATCATGTCTCTCCACAGATCCCTTTATTTTTTATTATTTACTACCTTAAAAGCCACTCTATTGGGCAGAATTTTAGCTAGCTCCTGCAGAGGGCTCTTGATTGGGCCTTCATCACAATAGGTAGGAAGGAGTAGATTTGATAAACTACAGAAGAACTCAAAATTGATTGCTGCATTTAAGTATTGCATTTATATTTAAGCTCACCTTTTAAAAGCTCAATGATAATTCTTTTGCCACCACTTAATTTAAAGACAATTTGATGTATGTAGGTCCTTACTTTCCGTACAAACAATTATTTTTATTTCATGGGTGACTTTCACTGGATTTCACAATTAATTTTGATTATTCCCAAATTTATTTCCAAGTTATAAAAATAGTTATTGTACAAAAAAAAATTGTCACAAAAAAAATCATGTAATAAAAATTGCCAGAAACAATTGCACTTGGGAATCCAAAATTTCAGGATTGCAGGTGCAGACCTGGCATTTATTATATAAATGAATTAACATGATTTCTTGGGAAAAATGATGCAGTGTTCCTCACCACAGCACTGAATTCAGAGTTTTCCTTCTCCTGGAAAAAATGACACATAGAATGAAAAAGACAACATTTCTTGAACACATAACGAGGAAAGTAGGTTTAGAAAATTTAACACTTATGGGACATAGTGAAGGCAACGGGAATAGATTGAAACTGCAAGTAAGCTACCTAATGAGCTTGTATACATGGACTGCAAAACAGGAAGAGATAGTAAAAGGACAAATATTTTTAAGAGCTACAAAAGTTATATAGTGGTGGAGAGCCATGATCGCTCATCTCATGAATGAACACAGCATCTAGAAGAAGATCCTCTGCTGATACTGAATCTACAACATATTTCTTAGTAACATTTAAAAAAATTTAATAATTACTGTGTAGAAAGTTAAAAGCATGGAAAACAGAATTAGATGGCAAGGAAGATAAGGAGGATAGATAACGATTGACCCATGATTTAAAGAAGTTAAAATTGTAGTGTTAAGTTAAAATCCATACTGGATTCTGTTTCACAAAGTAGCAGTTCTTATGGAAAAAATCTATATGTTTTCTAATTTCTGTAGAGAGTTAAAAGTTTGGAAAATGGAATTGCTGAGCCAAACTCAGATTCTGGCTGAGCCAATTTGTGTTTACTTTGTACTAATATCTGAAGGAAAGATATGGATTCATCTTTTCTCTGCTTTAGTTAAAGATTAGGAAGATTTGGCTATATCCTTGTTTACAACCAGTGTAGAATAAACCAAACTCAAATACTGGCTGAGCCAATTTGTGTTCGCTTTGTACTAATATCCTAGGAAAGATATGAATTCATCTTTTCTCTTTTCTGTTATAAACTACATAAAAGGAAAGATTGAACTCTTTATCCAGTCTAGGAGGACAACTATGAATTAAAATCTGTGAAGAAAGTGACAAAAACTATGACACTATCTCTTCCAAGAATAATCCTATATATTTTACAAATGTTCAAGAAATGGGAGCTGTAGACAGTTATGATTGTCATTGTCGTAGATATGGCATCTAAAGAGAGAGAGAGTGATTGTTAAAATTAAACACTAACATCTAAATCAAACTGATTTCAAAATCATCCATATCTTTATTATAAAACAAATATGACTCCAAATGGTAATGACATTAGTTTCTTCTTTAGGTAGTGTTCCATGATGAAAGACAAAGAAGCCAGGTATAGTATTGTAAGTTTGAAGACAGATAAATAAGCATTTTTGAAAATGTAATACTCAAAAGCCAGACAGATAATGAAAGCCAGACGCAAACAAGAATAAACCAAATATAAAAATTTCAAAGAAAGTGTAGCCAAAACTGAGTGCGTAAGACATAAACAACTTGCATCCAAAATTACAAACGCAATGAGTGCAACATAAAAAAGTAGAGTGGAAAACATCTGGTATATTCCACTCTTCTCAACACAACCATCTGTTGTTAGAATGATTTTTTTGAGAGTCTGATCAAAAGATTTGTATATCTTAAGATTGTCTTTGGGCAAAAGAATATCAGTAAACCAAACCCATTATTTTATTTCAAAGTGAGAATATCATTAAACAGCAGTATATAATAAAACAATATTTCAAGAGAGAAAATAAAAGGCACTGAAGTTGCATTTAACATTATATCCATGTGATATCTAAAAAAAAAAAACAAATCATGGAAGCACAGATCTTGATCAAAGATAATAACTATTAAAACTGTTACAGTTGAATCCAATTGGCTTACTAACTACCTAATACAGGGATTAAGACTCACCATTGCCAGATAAATATTGATGCAGAACCTATACTGAGAGTCGTTATTGCTAGAGTTGTATTCAATTGGATCTTTACCATTGTTCAATTAGTGTTGACCGTTTCTATTAATTCATTCAATGAAATCCTTATTAGTAGTTTGGGGATGGCATCTTGTCACCTTAGTTTTGGGCTGCTGATAGAATGGGTAACACACTTTCAGGATAAGACTTCTTGCTAACAAAGTTACAGGATTTGAACATAGTTTTTGGTTCTTTGCAGCATGTAGAATGTTGCAAAACACCATTATAGTAAAAATAATATTATGAAATAGTAATTTGGATCTCCCACATTAAGGTGACATTTTGTCAGTCTCTTTTTTTTACTAAGAAGTAAATCTTATGGACCTAGTGCTAAATGCATTATTTGAAGTTTAAAAGATTTAATCCATCTTTTGACTAATATCCTTATCAATTTTTTCACTATGGAAGTTAATATATTATTCAGCCTTCTTTAGGGACATAACTCATATATATAAGGTTGAAGCAAAAGTTGTCAGCATTTTTCAATAAAGTTCTTAATTCATATAAATTCATAGCCTCATTATTCAGTTATCAGTTTATTTTCTATAATCTAATGCTACCTTTCATGCAAATTATGTATTCCATCATAAAAGAATGATTACAATGTTGATGAATTCTTAAAGGAATTTTTCAGTATCTTCAATTTCTTGGAACTGGAAACTAAGCAGGGAGTGTTGCAGGTGATAGTATAGAGAATAGATTGCACATGAAAGAACTTCCCATATCAGTTCTAGAACCACCATTTGATTTGATTTTCTACAAATTCACATGTCTCTCCACCTTACATCAGTAGAACAAAACAGCCCACATTATTAACACATAATGAATTTTTACCAGCCTTATATAATTAAAATTCTAAAACTTGCCATACATAAGCAATATCTCTGTTGATAAAATCTTTTTTAAAATTTATCATCTTTGTATAGAAATAATTCTATCTTTATTGTCAAAATTCAGTTGTAATTTAGAAAGTCTAGTGTTCAGAATAAGTATTGTTGTCATCTGCTATTTCACATTACTACAAATTAGTCAAATGAAGCTGAAAAAAGCTTTATGGGATTATCTGAATAAGTCAAAATAATTTTAATTAGATTTTTTTTCACAAGTGAAAAAATACTGAGTTTGCTGAATTCATTTTTATTATTATTAATAATATAAGCATTATAAAAATATTCAAATGAATCTCATGATTGGCTCTCTGTAGCCAATGTCTAGATGAGAAAATTCAAATGAACTTAGCAGACTGACAAAAGGAACTTTAGGAAATACATATGATGAAAATTTGTTTATACAGAAAATTTAAAGGTGTAAAAGAATTCCTATAACTTTTCTCTGTTCATAGGATGGGTATTTAGCTCATCTAAAAATATCTTTATAATTTCAATGCATCATTTAAACAAGTTGTCTGATTCGCTTCTCTTCTTTTTTTCTGTAAGTTTATGTATATTGTTTGCTACATTTTCCTTCAAAATATTCAATTTCAATCAGTTTTCAAGTTCTGAAGTCTTCCTTGACTGTTTTAAAACTCAGAATCTGTTTTCTTGAACTTAACAAACCATTTCCAGCACATTCATTCACTGCATCATTTCTCTCAGTTTCAATGATCCTATGCCTAACTTCATTTATTGGTTGGGTGATTTTATGAAACCTACTGCTTTATTCAGTGTCTTTTTTTGTTTTTGTTTTATATCATATTTGATTCTATATGGATTTACATGATTCAAGGACAAGTAAATAGTGACCATTTATTTATTAATTATGCCTATAGATAAATAGTGGTAATTAATATTTGTGCCTATATGAATTTACTTGCTTCAGAGATAAGTAAATATTAGCAATTTATATTTGAGTCTATAAGAATTTTCTTGGTTTTGGGATAGGTAAGTATTGGTAATTTATAATTGAATTTATAAGCATTTACTTTTCTCAGCAGCAGCTAAATATTCATCCTTTATATTTGAGTCCATAAGATATTTATTTGGTTGGTGTCTCCTTTTGGGAAGGTGAGCTTTCTCTATTCAGAGTACTGAGTCAGCATATTCTAGATCACCAAAATTCTGCTGCACTTTTTCGACATTAAAAATAAACTTTAAACAGTTTTGGATTCCCATTTCAGAAAGCCGTAATTTTGTTCCAAACTAGAGTCAAATTATCATTTTTTTCCAAAATAATTCTTGAAGAGTATGTATGCATAAACAATAGCTAAGTAAACTTTAAAGACATTTATAGGATTTTTCTAACACTGTGCAAAAGATGATGCTGGGAATGTTGACATGAACCTTATGTTAAACTATTACAACAATATTTTCAAAACTATAAAAAACATATTATCAAGACTCAAAAACAAGACATAAAAGTATTTTATCAGGAAGAAAACTTATAAACTCCTACAGAAAGAAACAGGAAGTTATTGCCTCCTTTAAAGTTTGCATATATGAACCTAACAAAAATGGCTGCAAAAGGAAACCATAAAATTAATGTTATCTGGATACCTATATGTATCAACATTGTATTGAATTTTGTATTAGTCTATGCATTTTTTTTCAGGCTAATGTATACAGCTTATTTTACTCTATATACCCAACACTACAAGAGATTCCTGATTAATCTAATTCTATTATAGGAACTTTTTCTTTTTCCTGTAAATGTTTTGATATGCTTAACTTCTGTAAGAAATTTCAGCAGCTTGAGGATGAATTGTCTGATTTCTGAGAGAAAGTGGACACTGTGTTGGGCTCTTGCTTAATTTTTGAATTTCAAAAATAATTTTGGTACATGTGGGAAAACAGCTGTGTTTGTTTTTTATCTAGCACCAATCAAAAGGTTCCCCTCCCAATTCCGAGACATGAATTCAGAGCCTACCTGTAGGTTATAAAAGGGTGCCTTATGTTCAATTGAAGAAGTCAACAAACATCTGCTGCTGAAACCCAGGTTGCTCTATCCAAAAAGAAAAACAATACAGAAGAAATTTGACAACCACCAGATGAGAATTGAAATGAAAATCAAAGTTGCTCCCACATCAAGAAAAAGTCTTTGGCTGATGTGATTGTTTTATTCTTCAGTGTTACCAAGAACTTTGCTTTGAAAATTGTACCAATTATTTGACAACTATTAGAAGTATTTTCTCCTTTTCTACATTTTATATGTAGTTTTCTTTTCTAAGGGCCTTATGCAGCATTATAATTTTTATTATAAAAGGGCCTAATTCATTTGCTTTGAATATTTTTACATACATGCTATTGGCCATCATTTGGCACACAATGCACTTAATTTGTGTAATTCATTATTTTGTGTGATAACAATAAATTTATTGTTTGTTCTTAAATTCAGCTTGTGTTGTCTGTCTTGTTGTGTGCCCATATTAAATGTTATATCAAACAATGATTGACCTGTTTTTTTGTTTTTTTTGTAGGGATTTTTTTACCAAATAAAAAATTCCTTTACTTCATAATATCCTCTCAGATCATTCACTTTCATATTTACTATTATAACTACAATCAAGTGACAACAAAAGCAACAGACATTGCATTTTTAAATCAATAATACCTGGACTGAGAACAACAAACATTTTTCCAGTACATGTATAAATCACTTGTAATACCATTTTTAAGATGCCTCTCAAATGATTATTTCATATCTTCTCTGAAGTGTTTCCCAAAGCAACATCATTTTTTCCATCTTTCTAAAAATTTGCTATCAATCAATAAGACATAATAAAAATATATTTAGAATGTTATTGCAAATTTGTTATAAATATAACAACACTATCTAAAATTCCAAGTGATAAATAATTGAGCAACTCTAGTGTATCTGAGAATTGCTAAGAAGCTTCACATCTACTAAGAAACAGATAAAAATGGCCTTCTCACCTACCTATATTTAAGTTGATATCTTCTGTTCACCTCAATATTTTTTTGTTTCTTTTTTCTCTCTATCTTCCACCATGTAAACAAAATAACTGTTACAGGAAACACAGGGGTTTTACTAATTTTTTCCAGTCAGTATTCTCTGCAATTTTTTTTCTTCATTTCTTTTTCTTTGGCATTGACAAAGAATTGATTGATTCATAAATACACAGGGGAGAAAAAAATCTGTTTATCCTAACATTCGTTTTTACTTACACACACACACACACACACACACACACACAGAGAAAGTGTTACTTAAAAATTCAGAACATTTTAACAACACGAGAACTGAATGTATTATCAACTTTTGCTACTAACCTTCATGAGCAGTACCTATTATGACATACACTATATAAATAACAGACGATTTCAGCTGAGACAATAGAAACTAGTCATTATAGTAAGCTTTTTCATCATAAAATTCTCTGAATTTGGAGTAAAAGAATTTTGCAATAGTCATCTATGAGATGTATTTTTGTGACATTGCTGTATACATGTCAAAAGGAAGAATTTTGTAGAATGTTACAGAAACCATATTTAGGGCAATTAAATTTTCTAATGCTTATTCAGCCCATCTATACAGTGAGGCGAATCAGGAAAAAACGGGCTATTTTGATACTCACAGGTTGGATTGAAGGCAAGAGGGACAGAGGAAAACAACACATAGCCGAGCTAACAAGATTGTGTAAATGGATGGCAGAACAAAGTTTAGGAGAGATAACACAATAGACAAAATTTATTAAGAGCTACAAAAGACAGGAAATTGTGTAGAGCCATGATTGCCAACATCCTGTAGGGACACAGTATATAGAAAAAGAAACATTGTAATGGTCAGAATCATAAAATTTGGGTTAGTGTAAGAGAGTAACTCATATATGAGAGAGTGGTGCAATAATTCTGAACCTGACCAAGAAACCCTTCCCCCCAAAATCTGTTTGGTCAGATTTTGTGAAATGGGTTATATATATATATATATATATGAGGCACATTGGAGTGGAGTAATGGTTGGAAGCTCAAATTGAAGAATTGGAGTTCAAATTCCAGTCAAGTTTATTACATTCACTTATGTGCTAATATCCTTGGGTAAGGTATGAATCCATCTCTTCTCTCCCCAGCTATGAGTAAAATAGTAGAACAGACTGTGTCCTACAGCCTTGTGCAGCATCTAGTCTAGGAGAAGGAAACTGAATTCAAACTGGATCACACTATCCTAAAAGTATGTATACATGCTGCTGTGGACCACTTGTGAATCTAAATTCTCTCTGAAAATTCTATTTGCACATCTGAATGAATATCATTTCTGTTACAACTGGTCAGCTTTCGTTCGGATGTGGTGTCAAGAGGAGCCCAATGTTCCATAGTGAATGAGAGAAACTAACTAATGTATATAAACACAGCCATACTAGATGCCAAAAGATACATATCAGGTCATCCCATAAGTGTAATCTCAGAGTTATAAATGGAAGGATGTTTTTGTTCTTCTAAAATGCCAAAATTATAACAATATATAGTGATACATATTCGTACGGCTTTAGGTTATGTAATCACAGCACAATTCAATGAAATTTGATTCTATCTTGACCTTCTCAAACATGTCTACTGGGCACATAGATCATAAAATGCTTTACAAGTTTAGAAAAGGCAACAGTATTGCAAATACAATCCAAAATATTCTGGGTGTCTATAGAATATACTTTTCCAACAAAAGACATTGCTGAAGATGACTTGAAAGATGCAAAAAAGATGAGTTCAGTTTAAGAGATGCAGGCAGCGGCGTTTGCTTTCAAATTTAATGTCGATCTGCTTTGATCTGAAATTAACAGAAATAGTACTGACATCTATTATCAGAAGTTATTGTATTTGAACTAGTGATTTGAAGAAAAGAGCCTCAGTTTGATTAATCACAAATGTGCCCAATTCCACCAGGATAATACATGGCCCCTATACAGCAAAGATCACATCTGAAAAGACTGAACACATAATCTAGGTAAAACTTCCATACCTAGCTAATTTTCCAGATGTTGCTCAATCTCATTACCACCTATTCCAAAGTTTACAGAAATCGATGGACTAGTTTTTAAAGATGATGATGAGGAAGCTACCTTTTCTACATTATTTTTTCCCAAACTCAAAAAACATTTATGAAAACAGTGTTATGAAGCTGGTGAATCACTGGATGTAGTTTATTTGCAATGATAGTGAATAAATTCTAATTAAACACGTTTTTTTAAGATCCTGATTTCAGAGTTACTAATGGAATGACTTTATATAGAAGGAAATGCTGAACAGTTATTAGTCCAAACAAATTCATAAAATCTGACCAAATACATTTTTTTAAATCCCTTCTTTTTCAAGGTCCCCAAACTTTTTAGTACCTTTTCATATATAGTTTTCTCTGGATCTCAAAATTCTTTTATTCATTAGAGTGAAATTAAATTCATCATTGGTGATATTTGAGATGATATATGATTAAGTGCCCAGTTAAACTTTCACTGCATTCAGAATCAACTAAATTTATACTAAATGGTGTTGTTTTCACATGTTATATTTAATATTTACTTCAGTGTTTGTTCAGTTTTGTCTCTTTTCATGGAGACACAAAAGAAGGTATTTGATATATAGATGTGTGATATTTTCATTGTTCAAAAAGTCATTCCAATTACATTGGCATGCAATCAACACTAAATCAACAAACAAGAGAGAAATCATGTCTGAATATAAAATGACATGTTTACATTTAGATTTCTTATTTCTTGTTTTCCAAAATATCTAATATTTTGACAAAGACTAAAGTTAAAACTTTGTCTTATTTGCCATAATAATTCAATGATTTGGAAATTAGATATTGATTAACTGAAAATTAGATTTTAAGATTTCATGTATCTACTTTTTAGAAGTATAACTGATAATAGTAAATTGGTGGCAGAGACAGTTGCCTGATTACTTGGAGGTAGAGATAGTTGCCTGTTTACTTGGGGGTAGAGATAGTTACCGGTTTACTTGGAGACAGAGACTTACCTGTTTACGTAGAGGCAGAGATAGTCGCCTTTTTACTACTGGCATTTATGGTTACTGTTTGAGCCAGGAATTTTGAAAGCAAATTTTCAAAGAAGGCAAGTCTTTTCTGCTTAGAAGAGAGGTTTTTACCATGATTTTCCTTCATATGACCTTATGTGAAACTAAGCTAAGTTTAGAAAATAACGTAAAAATTACAAAAGAGGTTTTCTTATAGAATCAGTCATATTTTTCAGAATTATTCTAAAAATGAAATGTTATGCATTTATTAGTGAAGCATGAAATAAAAATCTCTTAAAATAACTATTTCCTTATGAAAAAGAATTTAATAATTATCAAGTGTCATGAACTGGCCAGCTTATTAAAGTTTGGATTTGTTATTTAGTATATCATGAAAATGACTGAATGGTTTTTTATGGCTTATCAACCTTATGCAGGTTATTTAAAGCCAGAAAATATTTTTAGATTATAAGAATTTCTTTTGAGATAATAATGATTTGCTGATACCATTCTTACTAATTAAGCCATAGGTGGAAGGAAAAGTGAATACATAGCTTTCCCAAGCATATTGGAAATCAGACAACCAAGTTCCAATTCTGAGCTGTTATCCATTACACCACCTGCCCATCCAAGCTTACAGCACCTGGTATTCCTAAATAGTCACCCATCTAGGTACTGATCAGGCTCAATGTTGCTTAACATAAGCCTATATTATCAAAAGGTTGTCCAGAGAAAATTTTGCTTATTAATATCAATGTTTGTTTTAAGTAAAATTTCTAAAAAAAACTGTTCTTCTAAGAGCCATGTCCCTTCAGTTTATAGGTGACCATGGCTCTCCACAATTTCCTATCCTTTGTAGTTCTTAATAAATTTTGTCTTTTTGTTATCCCTCTTAATCCCTGTTCTGCCATCCATTTACACAAGCTCGTTAGATTATTCGTTGCTTTCCTCTGTCTCTCTTACCTTCATTCTGTCCTGTGAATATCAAATTTTCCTAAAAACAGTTATAATTTTAAAAAGTTTTAAATCAGATACAGAAACTGTACCATTAGATGATAGAAAATTTCTCAATATATTTCAAAGGATTTGAATTTTACCAAGATTTCTTAGATAGCAAAATATTGAAACAATATTGCAGAAGCCTAATCAAATCTCTCTCATGGCCACAACAAATGAAAGATCAAAAGTAATGAATTATGAGATGAGCTTGCTAACCACTTGTATACCAACTGTTATATACTGTACATATGAATACTATTGGGTATATCCCAATCCTCATAAATATGTTGGACACTATTGTAAGTAGGGGTAATATGTTGTCCACCACTAGCAATGGTTTACCTACTTCACGCCTGGTGAGTATTGTATTTTGTTGGTTATAAAGATTACCATTTCATTTCCAACCTCCGTTTGGGTTATTCCTCATTCAATAGATCTTTCTAGGTTACAATACCACTATTCTGTAGCAAGTATTTAGTTTATCAAATAATGTAAAAATACTGAAAAAAGATTATTATTTATTATTTTCCTTATCTTTGCTGTTGTTGTTATCACAATGTTTTGGCAATTGTGCCCTCTGTCTTTCATCAGGTGTATGTCAATCCAGGTAACCGTTATCTTCTTTGCATTTGCAATGCCAGTGCCTTTGTTACAACAATAGTAGATTGTTTGAACAAATAATTAAAAAAAATCTCCATGAAATTAAGAAAAAACAAACTGAAAATGACAACAAAAACATCATCAGAGGTTAATAATGTACGGAGGTGCAACTGGGTAATCTTTAATAATTGGAGAAATACATATTTAAAAACTCAAATATGAAAACTTTCTATTAATAGTACAGACACAGATGCAACATTACAAGCTTATCACTACTCTCTATTTCCATGGCAAGTGTTCAGATGAGCTCTATTCATTAGTTCTATGAATTCAGACCTCTATAGCTTGGATATGTCATGCTACCTCCATGAAGTTGGATCTAATACATTTCCTCCCTACTCCAATTGTAAGGAGAAAGTTCTATTCAGACAGATTTTCCCAAGAACATGCTCACATGTGGATTCTTCTGTGAACACAACTTTAATCTTTTCAAATCCAGAATCATCCATTACCTATCTTCCTTATCCTCATAATATTCACTTCTTACTCCCTTCTCTTACATTCATATCACAAACCTCATTCAGTAACCCTCTACTTTTGAGCCTTCTATTCAGCAAATTCTAGTATAAAAAATGGTCAGGACATAATAAAATATGTGTTGTGGTATGATCCACCTAATTTGCATAGCGGAGTACCGACGATATAAATATGGTTGGTACCGGAAGACAGGGAGGCAAATCAAGAGATCCAACTAGAGACTCTGCCCGACTGCGACTTAGTCAACACATTCTCCAGGAACGGTCTTCCCAGGAATATACAAAAGACTATATGTAAATATTGTGTACACTTTCTTGTTTCAATACATTTTATTCTAACTACATTTTGTGTTTGCATTATTATTCCATGCATTAGTCAAGTTTCAACAATATGCAATCAATTTTTTGTGGCACAGGTAATCTAGTATAAATATATCAATCTTTTGATTGTAAAGAAAAGAGCTTCTCAGTGTTAGATATGGAAAGGTTTAAACTAAACATGTTTATACAATATGTTTCTGGTTGGGCTAAATAGATTTATCTGTTAATGCGTCAGAGACAGTAAAGATAAAAAAGAAAAGAAAAGCTCATTTGATCTGACATGATAACAACTTACTACATGATATAACTTGTGATCTCATTCTAGAAAACAGATTCCCAATTTAGAAACCTGTATTAATTATTTTGATGTAGTAATCCAATGTAACACCTGCAAAACATGAATTTTTCAATGTTATTTTCATCTCTTTCTAAGTTTAAACATTGAACATGGTCAATAGACAAAAACAACTTGAAAATTTCCTGTTTTAAGATTTTATTATTTTAGAAAATGTTTCTGAGAATTAAAATCTAAAGTTCATTCTAAAACTTAAGATAAATCTTATCTTCGATAAACCACTCTCCCATGACTAATATGACCCAGTATATTGAAAAATTAGTATTAACATTTTGGCATACAGATACGACTTACAGGAAATATATTTCAAATATTTTATAATCATAAACAACCTCAACTATGAATTTAAAAAGATTAAAAGATATATCAGACTTTTTTTTTTAAATCAATGAATCCTTAAAATTACATTTAAAATAACAGCTGTTAAATTACAAGCTCAAGGGCTATGGTGTCTTCAGTCAAATGTTTTGATTTGATTCAATCTTTCTTCACAAATTGTGTAATGAAAGTCATATTGAATAGCCACTCTTCTAGTTCCTTTCACATTAATGTGGGGTCCATCAGGGCTCTATTCTTGGTCTTACTTTGTTTCTTATCTTCATCAATGACATTTCCAATATTATCCATTCCCAATTTGGTAATGATGACGCTATTTACTTCTCTCTTAATAGTAAGTCCAATATGTCTGATAAAGTAAAACTGGCATATGATCTCAAAGATAACCTTCAATCTCAGACAAGAAATGGCTTGTTAATTTTAATGCCTCAAGAACGAAACAGGTCTCGCTTTTAATCATCTGTGAGAACCTTTCTTGCCCTCCACCAGCATGGCTGACACCAGCCTTCAGGACAGCAACATATGACACTTTCTCAATCTGACATTTTCCACTGAAATTAATTAGAATGATTATATTGAATCAGTTACTAGAAAAGCTAGTTCACTCTGTTGTGCTAGGCAAATTTTTATCACCAGAATTTATCTTGCACATTTATAAAGCTACCATTCATCCATGCATTGACTATTGTTGCCACATATTATCAGGTGCTCCTGTCATATATAACCGGATTCTCAATGAAATCCAAAAAAGGGTTTACAATGTTATTGGTCCTTACCTGGCATCTTGACTTCAGTCACTTTCATACTGCTGTAATGTGGCTTCCTTCTCTTTTCTATAAATATTTTCATGGTAATTGTTCTGATGAACTTTCCTCAATTGTGTGTGTGTGTGTGGGGAGGGGGTTATTACTAATATTATTTTTCTTTAGTTTCTTGTAAATATTTTGTATTCATATTGTAAATATTCATTGGGGTTAGTTTTTAGAATTGTTATTTTATTCCCCTCCCCCCACAGACTTGTAAATAATTGTAAATAAGGGGACTAGTTAGTATTTTCATAGAGACAGTGAGGTATTATGGTGGTTGCAGTAAGAAAGGTACGTATGAATGTGTTGTTTTGGTGTGAGGAATATTGTTCGTACGATTGGGTCAGTGTTTGCGGCTAGCTAGGTTATAGTTAAGACAGAAGAAGACTGTCCTTTCCCCAATCCCCACTTTGGCCTTGTGCCACATTTCTGTAATTTAAACAGAATAAATATCACTTTCCTCAATGGAACCTAGGCTTTATGAATTTAAGTGCAGTACTAGATTGGCAGCCAGGTCTCATCATTTTACAGTTGAAATAGCTAGATGTCACTGTAAGTTCTATGCTAATAGTTTCTTCTATGGTACTTTTCACTTGTGGAACTCTTTCAGTTTCTTGCTTTCCTGTCAACTTTGATCTTCAAAAATTTAAATGCAATGTCAATTGTTATCTGGTGTCTTCTTCATTCTTGATCTTTTAATTAATAATATTTTTTCTCATATTCTCTAACACTTAGTAGTCCTTTGTGTTTTAGTGGCTTTATTGCATTGCTTGGGGTGAAATGATGAGCTTTCCTCTAAGGTAGCTCAACTGCATGTACTTAAGCAGAGTACTAGCTTGACAAATAGGTCTCATTGTTTTATTGTTGAAATAGCTTAATATAACCGTAAATGCTATTCTAATATTTTTTTTTCTTACATTTTTCAGTTCTGGAACTTTCTTTTGGTTTCTTGCTTCCACCTATGATTTTCAAAAATTTAAATGCAACATCATCCACCATCTTCTGTCTTCCTGATACCTGTTCTTTTATTGCCCTTTCTCCTCACTGATGTTTTTCTCATTTTATTTCATCCTCAGTAAATCCTTGCATTTTAGTGGCACTATTTCCTTACAATAGTGAAATGGTTAACAAAAAAACAAAACAAAACACAATCCTCGAAGTTTATAATTTTGAGGAGTCATTATCATTCTAGAGTTGTTAAGATGACATTCTTTGTGATGCTTTTGTTGTTGTCACTAGTATTTGGAATAATTCATTAAAGTCAACAGAAGGCTATTTTTAAAAATTTTATCACTCTATAGTAATGTTTCCTATCTGTTAGTTGGACCTCATCCCAGAGGTTAATGTGCACATACCCTTCTCTCTCCAGATATGGTCTGCTATACCAGAATTTCTACTCCCTCTTTGTATATGGCATTTTTATATCCCCCAAGTCTAGCTTTAAGGAGAGGGCTAATTTCTCAGCAGCCATATAACATAAACAATATAATATATACACAAATAATGGTGATAAAGTCAAGGAGGAGGGACTAGACAGAATGTGACCAATCCTCAAAGATCCCAACTGTGGAATAGGCAAAGATCTATATGATGTCAATAGCCAAACTGGTGGGAGAAGGCAGCGCTAGTAAGGCTGACATAAGCAAGATGGACCTTGACTAACCAAGTATGAGAGAGCCCAATACAACCAGGCTTGCCAGATCTTGCCTGTGTCAATTCCCTTTGAGTCATGAGGGAGACACTTTTGGTCAAGTGTGTGGGCTTCTCCACTGTGCAGAGTTGTCCATCAAAATCAATTTCACATAAATGGCCTTGTCAAACTCTCTCACTGCCACCAAGAGAGAGAACGAGAATAGGGAGAGAGGAGGATAATCCCGATACTTAGATGTGAGTGGATGCTGATAAAGACAATACACAGATATACTCTCTAATAACTTCTCTGTGACAGAAATGAGAACAGTACAAACACTTAGAATGAATAAACAGCTTCATTCAACCTTCCTGAAAAGATGCTAAATGCAACAGAAATCTAAGGAAGGTCTGTAATGTTGTGATAAAAACAGCAAACATGAGCAAATGGGTTCAAATAAATTAACGTTATATATAAAATAAAATAATAATGCATGTTATTAATACTAGCACTTAATATATGTAAAATTATATAATGTCATTTATATCAAATTTAACAGAACTTCTGCCTTTAAAGTACTCTATATTAGACTAGAGTGATAATTATTAATAAATTAGATACAATAATATTCAATACTTATGAAAAGTATTTGATAAGTATTGAATGTTGTTATATTTAATAATATATATACATACACAGAGAAAGAGAGAGGGGGGGGTGATCGATAAATTGTCATCTAAATTATGCAAAAATGAAAATAGCACTGATATCTCATTTTAAGATATATTTACCAAAATTACACAAAAATATCTTGAAATACTAAAGAGTAAATTTATTCAATAAAATCGCCATTGATTACAACCACAGCTTCTAGACGACTTTGGAATCTCTTGCAGCTCTTCTGGATGGTTTCCTTGTTTAAGTTGGTGAATGCTCCCATAATCCTTGCCTCCACTTAATCTTTGGTGTTAAAAGGAGTTTTGTTGGTTTCTTGCTCAACTGGGCACCACGCATAATAATCAAGTGGGGTACAGTCTGTGGAGTTAGGTGGCCAGATTTAAGGGGTAATGTTGTCACTGAAATTGTCTGACAGCCATGTCTGGGTTCTTCTGCTTGTGTGGCATGGTGCAGAGTTCTGATGCCAGACATAGGGTCTTCCAGCAGCAACCCTCTTGGTGTAAACCTCCATATTGAGTCTGAGGCCCTCACCAACAAATTCGGGTGTTCTATTCTTATCAAAATGATTAGAGTGAGTTTTACAAGCTGCTGTACCTTCAGTATCACCATTAGAGTCATCCAACTCTTTCCAAATCTGCTGCACTGTCCTCAGATTGACACCCAAACACTCTATGTATGTATGTATGTATGTATGTATGTATGTATGCATGTATGTGTGTGTGTGTGTCCAGATTCTTACAATGTTTCACCTTGCTTTGCAGATCTTCTATTATCACAATGTGGGATATTTAATAACAAAAATGATAAAAATATAAACAAAAAGAATATAAATGTATTTACCTAAACTATATATCAAAAACACATTAAAAAAAAAAATTAATCTTCTTTTACTTGTTAACATGTGTAGTCACATCAACATAAATATAAATTTAGTCCAATGATGTCCTAAAGGACAAAATGTGTCACACAAAATCTTTTTCCACTTTGTCATACATCTTTCCTATAAAACTGTTCATGATATATAAAAAAAATTATATACTGTTATCCCACATATATATATATATATATATATATATATATATATATATATATATATATTTATAATTACTATATAGATTATGTTAAGTGGATACACAAGATTCTTTTTATTATTTATCATTTAAAAACAATCAAACTCCAACACATGTATCCAGTAAATATACATATAGTAATAATAAATAATGTTTAATATGTAAAAAAAAAAGAAAACTAATACTTACATACATATATATATATATATATATATATATATATATATATATATATATATATATATATTAGGAAAATTAATGTCGAAATGTGGAAAAACTTTTTGTGTGACATGCTTCATACGGTAGGACGTCATCAGACTAAAGGATGAAACATGTTACCAGAAAAATCTTTTCCAATCTATCATTAATTTTCCTAGCATTGGTCTGGTATATAAAAATTTATACATCATTTTCTCCCATATATATATATATATGTGTGTGTGTGTGTAAAACATTACAAATTTATGGAAATGTTCTTGTTGGCAGTTAATGTAATATGGCTAACATTAAAACAATTATTATTTTTTTCACTATTTGACTTAAATATTTAGTTCTTGTGTGTTTAAAAAAAGAAAGAGCAACTGACTTTGTCATTCAATGATCCAGCAAGAGTAGAAATGTTATAAAATCAACCAACCTAATGTATCTAATTTACACTTGATCTTTAGTTAGGTTTGGCATAAGAGCAGATAATATGTTACATCAAAAGAAAACTTCCAATATTACCTTTGATGGGATATTGGTTGCAGATTTTGTAAAACAATCACAACAAAACAAAACAAAAAATATCCTCTTGCATTTCTTATTCAAAGTTTAGACACTTCTGTAAGCCAATCTTTAGTTTTAACTATCAGGTGGAAATCTGTCTCTGAACATCTCCAACTGAAATGGACATACTTCATATGTACCACCAAAATATGGTAATTAAACAAAAGGAGGTGGGAATATCTTTTTTGAAAATTACTCAGCTTGTAGATAAGAATGTAAATAATTGTATTTCACTCACCCTGCTTTCCTGATAGCACCACTTTGCTTGCCGTAAGATAATTGTGATTCAGACGTCATCGTATGTATGCTGCTGTCACTGTCAGCTGGCTCGTCATCTGAGGGCTGCAAAGATGGAAGAAAACACAAAATGCATGTTAATAATGGCAGTGCTATCATTCAATCAAGATGAAATAACAGTCTATTGTATTAATGGGAATAGAAAACAGAAAAGCTCTTCATTGTACAAGTGAAATACTTAGAAAAAATATATCACAAAATATTGGTGGTGCGGACTGTTTGCTTTCTTTTGCTTATATCTTATCTTACTAAAAACAAAAAAAAAAAATGAAGACAAAGTCTGTGTTTTAAAAAATATTGAAACCACTTTGATATATACTTGAATTGCAACTGATGAAAACCAAAATGTATTTTGAATATTTTCTAGAGTAAAAGATGCTTAAGAACAAATGTAAGAACTTTATCAAAAAACTTCAACAAATAAAAAAAAAATGGTGGATGGAGGAGAAAAATAAACAAGTTTCAATATATATTTTTTTATTCTGGTTATTTTTAGGTTGATTTTGAAGAAATAGAAGTTGAAATAAATCTACAGTTGATATGTTAGTCCTTAATACTTTCATTCCTGCTAAGTTTTTCTCCATTAACATTACTGCTATTTCATATTTTCCAAAGAGTCATTCTTTTTACCTTACCATACTTAAATTCTTAATTCAATAGAAATCGGCAATGTAGTTAAATAATCAACCAAGAATGCTTTTGAGAAAAAAAAAAAATTATACTGGGAAAGATTTCATGCAGTCTCCTTAGAAGTAAGCAAGTGAGAAAATGTGCTTCTAAAATGATTGTTTCTCTGTACAAACTGCTTGGCTGAGCTGTTTCAAAGTAATTCAAAACCTCTAGTTCCAATTCCAAGTGAAACCTTATGATTCATGCTAAGATAACAAAGTAACTGAACCACAGAAATATTAAACAATATTCAGTGCAACAATAAACCTTTCATCTTGAATCTCTCGTTCTTATTTTTTTTAAAATGCCAAATAAATCCCAAATTTCCATAACATACAATGTCAGTCTGTAGAGTATACATCCATTTTGAAAAATGTCACGAATTTCTGGTACAGTCTTGATAGAACATTGATACCAATCACAGCTAATTACTGCACATGCACTCACTGGTAACCAAAATTTCATGTAGGTTTCTTTTGATAAAATATTATATCACCCAATTCCATCAGCTTTTGGACAGTTTAGATTCAGAATATTACAACTCAAGAAAGAAAATATTAAACCATTGACATGTTCAAAGAGAAAATAATGATATAATCAAAATGCTGACTGTTGTGTTGTGGGGTCTGGCAGATACAACACTTAACAGAGTCAGTCATGACAGTAGTATTCAATACTCAGACAAGTCACTGCAATAGTATTATCTTCTTCTTTCTACCCAGATCTACTTATCATGAATGGATCAGTCCAATCATGATAGTAAGGAGGGTAAGTGGCTCTTTTACCACAACACTGATGTTTCACACATTCAAACAAAAGGTTAGGAAGGAAATAGAATATTTGGCATATAGTTGAAATTTATAAAATCTTACTCTTAAAACAATTTTTCAGGAATATAGGTCTATCAAGTCCAGTAGTTTCCAGTATTGATGGGGTTTCCTTGCTAACCTTTTGTTTGAAGCAGTGTGGAATATCAACCTCTTGATTGTTATTATTTTTACTTCAAGTTTCATATGCTATCCATTTTAGTTGTTGCTGAAAGTCCTCAAGTGATGTTGTTTCTGTTATTTCATAAAACTCTTTATGATTCTAAAAAGCTATTACTCACCAAAGTAAAATTTCAGAGGCTTTGGAATAATCAGGTATTGCTGCCACTTTATTTCTTAGTGATAAAACAGCTCACAGTATGCTTAAGTTGCTATTGAACCGTGCCAATAATTACACAGCAACCTGTGACATTAGCCAAGACACAGGTGCACAGAAGTGTTAAAACAGGTGATAATCTCTGATGAGTTTACTATGTCTCACAAGTTGTTTACAGTTGTTAGGGAAAACAAATGTTCTTTTTTTTTACTTGCAGAATAACACTAGTTTTAGCCAAAGATTTTCATCAGATATTTTAAGATATTCCAGAAAAGACAAGAACTGATCAAATCAAGTGCCACTTGAAATCATCACATTTGTGGGAAACTGTCAAGAAAAAAAACTTGAAAGAAACGTGAGATCTCAACTTTCTAAAGATAAACGCTCAGCTTTTTTATTTATTTACTTATTTTTCTAAAAGACTGTTGGATGGAATGGTTGTAGCTGATTGTGATGGTGAAATATCACTGAATGAACTTAGGTCTATACATCATTAATTGATGATTACAAAGGTAATGTCTTCCACAATCATCAATTACTGTGTGAAAGAACAATACTTGTCCCAATCAATCACATTGTTAACAAGATAATTGAATAAATTCTTCAACATTTGCATGGAAATACAAAAGTATACAAGTCTGTTGACACTGTGACAGATCCAAACAAAGTTGTGAATTATACAACTGAATTTTTTAACAGTCTGAAGCCAAACTGATATGCCACCTCACAGGCTCAAGCATACAGAAAGGAGCAGTAATTCTTCTTCTTAGGAACTTGGATGTTCCATTTAATAGTCAAATAACTGATGTTATAAGTGACAAAACTGACAGGCTTCAACAATTTTGTAGAAATACAAAAGTTCACACTGTTACAGATTCAAACACACCTGTGAATTATTTGAATTTCTTAACAGTCTGAAGTCAAAGTGGAATGCCACCTCACAGGCTCAAGCATACAGAAAGTAGCACCAATTATCCTTCTTAGGAACTTAGATGTTCTATGTTTGTGCAATGGTACAAGATTGATAATTAATTAGCTGACGTGCTATTTGACTGAAGCAACAAAACTGGAAAGGTGTGTTCACCTCCAGAGTTCAAATTATTTACAGTGACATCTCATTTGAATTCAAAAGGTTGCAGTTAGAATGCATTTTGCCATCTCCATCAATAAACCTCAAGGAAACTACATTATATTCGCAGGATCCCTGCTTTTCCCATAACCAATTATACATTGCTGCCTTACAAATTGAATTACCAAATATCCTCTACATGTTTGTTCCACATGGAAAGACAAACAGCATTTTTTATCAACAAGCTCTGTTATGATTTATATGATTGTTATTTTATATTGATTTTTATATACAGTTGTGCTGAAATTTCTTGGATACATGATAAGTTTTTCAAGTCCTCTTTCCTTAAGTCTCACAGAGCTTACTGAGATATAGCTGACAAGCTTGTGTTTCACACAGATTAAGGCATGAAAATGACCATGCAGTGTTGATTCCAATGTCCACCCTCATTAGAGAAATTTACAATTATTTGGATTCAAGCCAATTTTGCAATAATAAAAAGCATTTTACTAGTTTCTGTAATTATATAGCTAACAATTAATTCCCACCTACCCAAAACCTGTGGGTATAGGTCAGGGAGTGGAATATAAACTAATACAGTCCAGAGAAAAATACTAGTGAGGTTGAAAATTAACAAAAACAAAATTGATTTCACTTCTATAAAATCTGTTGAAAGTTGAAGCGAACACTAGTAAAATATAAAAGTAAAAATTGGTGGTGGTTATTAACACCACTATAAAACCCAGTGTCCATTGCTTTGTGTACAAAATATGCCATGCTATGTTTAATAAAAGAAAAAGTGTCACACACAGGATTGCTTCTCTGCAAAGAAATTAAAAGGCTAGTTAAAATAGGTAACGATACATTTCAAGAAAGTGAAAGTCATGAACTTAGTTTTAGAGAAATGGTCACTGCCAAGTTATGTGGTTCATTCAACATTTTATCAGATAGGAAATGTAATAACTTGTCCGAAGAGTAAAGCTTTTGTTATAGTCTCAATAGGATGTTCATCAATTATTACAGGAATTAATAAGCAACCTTATATTTTATACCAAGAAACTTCAAAGACACATTGGATCTATAATCCAGCTCTTTCCTTTATATTCAGGGCAGCACAGAATACTGACCCAATTGGACATAGTCCTTATTTCTTCAGAGTGTGTGGTCAATTTTCATATAACAGACAACACATGAAAAGGTTTATAATGGTTAGAAAATGAACCAATCAAAAGATAAAATACTGGAAGAGAAATGAAAATGCTTCTGGCTATGCAATTTTGTATAATTCAGCTCTTTCCTTTGCATTCAAGGCGGCACAGATTGTTGACCCAATTGGACAGTCCTTATTGCTTCAGAGTGTACGGTCAAGAAGTCTATTACATAAAGCATTGTCAGATGACAACATATGAAAAGCTTTATAATGGTCAGAAAATGAATCAATCAAAAGAGAAAATTATGAAAGAGAAAAATACAAATGTTTCTGTTGTGCATTATGCCCCATAACTAGAAAATATATCAGTTGAATCTATGCCAAAAGTAACAAAAAAATTAAGTCACATTTTATGTCAACATACTAATTATGAAAGCTAAAATAAAAAAGATTGAACATTATGACAAGGAAAAAAAAAAAAACTGTCAAATATAATGGTGTAAGGTGGGTTGGTCCTAGAATTTTCAGCATCCTCTCATATGCATAATCAAATTTTATAATGTAAATTATGGTTTACCCAATAGCAATGGTATTAACTAATCAATGGTGGTAAAATATTCCGGATATACTTGTATTTATAAAATGAATACACCATGTGAATTTTAGCTTATAATATCTGCTTTTTGTTTTTTAATTATTTCCCCCCAAGCAAGGCAACAAAGCTACATGCAGTGGCTTACCAAATGTGAAAGAATATAATAAAAGCATTAATAAGAAGTGATAACAATAAAAGAACAGAAATTTATTATAAATATTTACAAAGATTAATCTAATGGGGTCAGATTTTGCATTTCAACTTAACTGTTGCTTATCATATTGTAAATAAATATCTATAATGCTGTTAGTGGATAACACTAAAATATTCTACAGCACCCAATACAAGGAAAGACTCAAAACCCTAGAAGCTATTATTATATAAAATAAACAGGCCACATTAGATGGTATCTTGAAATGCATATGATATAATTCATGTGCGCTCATATTAGTATTAAAAATACAGAAAATAAATAAATCATTTTCTTTTTGTGCAGCCTTGTTCCCAATAGCCATGACACGTGACATCATGCTACACCATTTCAAACTTCCAGATTCCCAGAGAATACCAGGATGTAGACAAAGGAATTCTAACTACCACACAGACACAACATTGATTTTTGATAATAACTGCAACAATCAAAAGTACTTAAACAAAAATAACAAAATATGAACTTCAGACATTTTATCCACAACTTCAAGCAAAACACTCAACACCTTATCTGAAAACTGAAAAAATATATTAAAACATTAAACAAACAGACCTTTTCAGTTCTTTTAATCAAACTTGTCCAGATGAATGCTATGGTTATGTATATATTTGTAAATTTCAGATATATAAAAATTTCCATAAGATATGAGCTCAAAAGTGAAACAAGATATTGAGTGATGAGAACACAACATTAGAAATTGTGAAAATTTGAACAGAGATCATAGAACAAAAACAAAATAAATTTTTTAGATGTGACATTTTGTGTGTTGGCTTTTATCACATTTTGCATTTCATATATTCATGTGGGAGTTCATGTCTTGTACATTTTTCTTCATGGCTATGTGAAACATTTTGTGATAAAAGCCAACATGCAAAACATGATGTTTCAAAATTTAAACTGATGACATAATAAACATTTATGATAATGTTTAGTGTCAGCAAAAGGTTCTTTGATAAAGGAAGAATTATTTAGCAATACAACCAGAAGTAAAAAAAAAAAAAACCAAAAAAAAAACCCATAAATATAGAAAAAGTAAAAAGAAATATAATTAATAAGGAACTTTTGTTGTTTTTTAATCAACCATGCATAAGTGAAAAATTGCTGTCTAAATACATCAAATATATGCGTGTGTGTGTGTGTGAAGATGATGAAACAAAGTGGAACAATTATTAATGACACATTTTGCCAAAGAGTGTATTCTGTCCTTGGCTTCCTGAGTTTAGAATGAAAGAAACTGTGTGTGAGGAAATGCATTTGTGCAAATATGTGTGCATATATATATATATATATATGTGTGCATATATATATATATATATATATATATATATATATATATATATATATAATTACACACACATATGATATAATATAATAGGAGGCACGGTGGAGTAATGAATAACGGCTTGGATTGAGGAATCGGAGAGCCGAGGTCAAATTCCAGTCGAATCCATTACATTCACTTACGTGCTAATACCCTTGGGAAAGGTGTGAATCCTCTTCTTCTCCCTCCAACTATGGGTAAATAGCAGGACAGACTGGGTTCTATAGCCTTGGATGGCAACTGGTCTAAGAGAAGGACAACTCTGAATTCAAAACCTGCGGAAGGTCATTTGGGGACCTTGTGGCATTCGTTGCACCAGGTCCCTGTATTCGTCCCTCCAAAAAGTGTGGATGGCCCTGCACAAAGCCTTCACCACTATAATCAAATCCTCTGTGGGTGTCGGGTTTTCAGTTTCTGGGAACTGATCTGTCTGACCCTCATACGTCGAGTTCGACGGGAGAGTCCATCATATACACACACACACACACAAAAACCCAAAACAAACAATCAGGCAGACAGACAGACACTCTCAAGTCTGGAATTTGGGAGGTGATAAGCTAAGGTAATTTAATTTGATTTATGATTTCCACTTATCATCAGAGATCCCAAAGCAGTTTCCTCAGACATAGTTTTGTCTTTCTTTCATTCTAACCTGAGGAAGCTAAAGTGAGCATACACTCTCTGGTGAAATGTGTCATTAATAAATTTTCCATTTTGTATCACACCATCATCACTGATTTTTTGGATACTATTATACATCCTACATACTTTATTTGATTATTATATATATATATATATATATATATATATATATATATATTATTATAAAAGTTATCTTTAGTGGGTGCACATGTTTGAGTTGTTACTCCTGTATATTTTATTTTATTAAACCATGAAATTAATAACACCAACCTAAATTGAGAAGTCCTATGAAAGAAAAATTTTGCCTCCGACAGAAAATTTTTCTTTCATAAGACTTCACAATTTAGATTGGTTGTTATTAATTTCATGGTTTAATAAAATAAAAATAAAAAACAGGGGTAAAAACTCAAACACGTGTACCTACTAAAAAAATATTTATAGTAATAAGAAATAATGTTGGATAAAAACCCTTTGAAAATATATGAGATGCACTACCTGAACCAAAGATTTAGAAAAGAAAAACAAAACAAAACTGTGCTTATGTTTATATACTGGAGCTAAAAATGCCATCTTTTAACTGCATTTTATTCTTTATTATCTAAACGTTTTAAAACAGGCATTGAAAATGCTGCAAGGAAGCTATTTTAACTCATTTGCCATGCTGCTGATTCTTTTTTCAGTTTGTCCTAATCTGAACCTGGAAGCTGTCAGTAGCAACAAGGAAATCTTTTTTTTCCAGTATGTTTACCAGCTGTAGCCAAACTTCTTGTAAAATCCCCCAAACTCATGGCTCATCTCATAAAGATGTTGCTTCTTTGAGCAAGTCATTTTTTGCTCTTCATTTAACAAAGAGGTTTTCTTTTTCTCTCTCTCTTCATACAAATCACTTATTATGCTATAGACTTCAATGAGTTCTCATCACACTCAGTAGCCTGCTTCCGTCAGGCAAACAGACTTAAAAGAGGTGTAAAGATAAAAGGCATTCAACAGAAATGAATGCCAGGAATTGTGTTTTGGAGAGCATTGTTATCAGACAATCTTCTTCACATATATACATACATGGCTTTTCAACCAGACTACCAAACTCTTGTTTGCAGCAGAGAAAATAACACAGCACTACCTGGACCATAAATTTAAAAGAGAAAAAGAAAATTGTGCCTGAGTTTATTTACTGCAGCTAAAAATGCCAGCCTTTAACTGTATGTTATTTTTTATTATACAGTCTTGTTTAAATGTACATATACAATGCTGACAATGCTAAGAGGAAGCTATTATAACTCATTTGGTTTAGAAGTTGTTTTTTCTATTACCAAACCTGGGGGCAGGAGATTATCCTGAAAAAGAAATATTCATATTTCTTGTCACTGGTGGATAATTCTTTATAAAGAAAACATGTAATAGCCATGAGGCATACAAGCTGAACCAATCAAAGCATTATAGTACAGTTTTGTAATTTAAGAATAGAACTTTAATTTGCATGTCTTATATACACAAAGCAAAAAAGGAAAATGTTAAAAGAGTGATTATCCACTTTAAACTATATACACTCGATAAATAATTAAAAAAAACACACAACTATTATTATTAATTTTCCAAAATACTATAAAGGACAATATTATTGTGAAAAGATTCCTCTTTTCCTTAGTTATAATCCTTTACCAAAACATGCACTTCTAAATTTGCTGATGGTTAACTATTGGCGATGGAAACAACATTTTAAGCTTGTTCAAAGTTTATGTTCAGGTCTTATTTATTTTCACTAAATATTGACAGAGAATGAATCCATGAGGAATAAGGTAACTTGTGACAAGAGAGTCAAAATGCTTTGGGAGAATGTAATGCTATGAAGATAAGATATAAACAAACATATTAACATAGAATACAAGAAAGGTTGAAAATGGCTCAAAATGGTATGCTGCATATTCTTTATTTATTTTGTTCAAATCTAGAATCTGTCAGTAAGAACAGGGAAAAGCTTTCAGATAAATTACCGTCTATAACCAATCTCCTTGCAATATCAAAATTGCATAAAAGAATCAGAGGTCATTTGATAAAGATGTTAGTGCTTTGAGTAATTCATTGTTTGTGCTCCATTTGACAAATAAGCGTTCAGTTCCAATTAATTAATTCTAATTGTGTGTGGTGTAATAGATAGCAGCTTGGAATGAGAAATTGGAGAGCTGAGTTTGAATTGCAGTCAAGTTCATTCAATTCCCTTATGCGCAAATACTCTTGAGAAAAGTATGAATCCATCTCTCTCCCTATGGCTATGGGTTAAATAGTAGACCAAATTGGGCTCTTCAGCTTTGGGCTAGAAGAAAGTCAACACTGAATACAAAAACTGTATGTAGCCCTAGCAGAGTATATACTAAATGCAGCTAATGAAAGGCTTGTGGAGATGCAATTGCCACTTCTACTCTAACAGTTTCTTTTCTCACACTCCTTACCTGTGAAACTTCCTTCTGATTTCTTGCTTCCCTGCTAACTACAATCTTTAGAAATTTAAATGCAACATCAATTGACATATTCTGTCTTCTTGAACCCTGTTCCTCTTTTTCTTCAATCCTCCCTACTAAAGTGTTCTCATTCACTTTCACTCCCTGTACCCCCCCCCCCCCACCTACATTCTAGTGGCATTATTGCCTTGCTTGAGGTGAAATGGCTAAAGAAAAAATGTATATGTGGGAAATATGTTCTGAGGAAACAGCTGTCCCACTGGAAACATGATTTGAGGGAGAAAAGAAAGCCACAACCAAAAGGTGGGAAAAGTCTGATATATTAGACCATATGTAGAAAGAGAAAAGTACACATTACCCTGTACTGTTCATGAATAAAAACTTTTAAGATCTCTATAAATTAAGATTTACAAAACAAATTGATGTAAATTATAGCAGACACATTAATAGTACACATTCTATTAATCAATCAATTTCAAACAAAATAAAAACTGTTTATATTGCTAAGATGAGGTATTATGTACAGTATTTACATTAGTCGGACTATTGTCCTCATCTTTGTCACCATATTTGTCACAATGTTTCGGCCATTGTATGCTCCGGCCTTCTTCAGGTGGTTGGAATTTCGAACTGACCCCTTTATTTCGATCACTGGGGTAGACCGTTCTAGTTCCACGTGCCATGTGACAGACCCAAAGAGTGTGAGTTCAATACCTTGTTAAGGCAGTGGAGAACTTTCAGAGGGAAAATTAGCAGGAGATAACTGATAACTGACATCCATCAAACATGGCACGTGGAACTAGAACGGTCTACCCCAGTGATCGAAATAAAGGGTTCAGTTCGAAATTCCAACCACCTGAAGAAGGCCGGAGTGTACAACGGCCGAAACGTTGTGACAAATATGGCGACAAAGATGAGGACAATAGTCCGACTAATGTAAATACTGAAAATAAAAACTTCTTTTTATTGAAAATAATTAATAAGATATTACTACTGAGTTGATATCAGCTCGAGATAAAAATTAAGCATAACTTGCGGAGAAAGATAAACTTGACATGACATTTCAAATGTATCAAATTATAAATTTGTGAAGTTTCAGTTTTTAAGCATGTATAGTTATTAAGTTATTAGAAATGTTACACTCTTCAAGTAATATATATTCAGATAGAACTGAGAATTTCTCTGTTAAATACTCACACACATTTTGTGTCTACTATGATATTTTGCATGAATAAAGGTCAACATATCAAATGATCAGTCTCTTACATCTATCTGATTGTTACTCAGACTGAGTTGAATTAATAAGAGGAGTCAGTAAGAAATTTATTTGTGTCTAATCTATTTACCGCCACAGAAAAATTCATAAGATATTAGACAAAAAATAATATTTTTGTATAATGCCTCAACAATTACCTGAAAACTAAAAACTTTGCTATCTTTTTTTTACTTTACTTTTCTCTGACAAATTGAATATTTTCATACTCCCTCCCAACTCAACCTTCCACGTGGCTGTCTATAGGATGAGATCTCGATAATTAACAGAGAATACTATTGAGAATGAGGAAGGTGAAAGCACTTGCAGGATTTATCCACATGCTCACTCAAACAAAATATAGCACAAAGCCATGTTAAATGTAGGGGTCCCTACACAAGGACAGAAATTGCCCAAACATCTTTGTATTTCCCCTTAAGAGATGCATCACATGCCAAAAAATTAACCTTAGCTCTCACTATTAGGTGAGGGACTGAGAGGACAGTGCTCTGGGGTAAGGCATGTTTAGCTTTTTCAAACACCAACTGAGGTTCTTGCAGGGCTAGGGAAACCACAAATTGGGCTAGTACAAATTTCAACACTATGAGTTTTTTCTTTTTTTATCAAATAAAGAATGAAGGAACTCTCCTTGTATATAGATTGGATTACCTGGATATATGGATAGTAGCTACATTTGTGAACAGACAACTGTTGAAATGAATTGATTTGGATAATTAATGGCAATTTTTTTTTCAAGAAAGAAAAAATGGTTTTCTTTACTCATAGTTTGTATACCTGATGAAAGTTGAAGAAAATAAATCAGCCAAAATGTGTTATCATCATCAAGTACTTGGAAGAAGGGAATCAATTATCTAAACAACATCTTTAAATTTTAGCAATTCTTTTCCAACGTATTGACAACTAAAATTCCTATTTTAATCAATGTTACTTTTTCTACAAAGCATCAATTAACAGGTAGAAAACTTTATATAAAAAAATTAACAGGTAGAAAATGTAATAATAAAGAAATTCAACAGTTAGAATAAGATTTGGTACATTTAAAAATAATGTAGTTAAATAGTGGAAAGTAATTTAATGTTATATGGTAAATACTATGTTTTTGATGGTTTTGTACTGAATAGTGATAGATGCCATTTTCTAAAGTGATACACGATACATGATAGGCAATTGATAAAGAAATAACAGACCAGATTGGAGGATCTAATCTCCAAAAATATACACAACCAGTCGTGAAGAGAGAATGAGTGAGAAAAAATAGGTGTACTAAGAAAAACAAAAGAAACACATTTCACATTCATAAAAAGAAGGCAGTGGCAAAGAAAATTCACAATTTTTTTTTTCTACATGACTTTTTTTTCTCTCATTGTGTTCTGAATACAATAAAAACTTTGACACTTTAACTAAGTTGTGTCTAATTTGTTTTCTGTCAATAATCAGAAAAGAAATTCACAGTACACAACACAAGCATTTTATTTTCACTTGATGACACTCATGAGTGTGTGGGCAATTTCAAAATAATATTTCTTTTATTTTTTTATGTCTTTCTGATATAGTCTGGATGGTACATCTAACTGGTCTTCAGCAAGAAATAAAACTACATTAGTAGAGAATTTTGCTCAGAGATAGATTACATGGTGGAAACAAGTGACAATAAATTAGTCAAGATAACTGAATACATTCATACCTGCCCCAAGGGAAAGAGTGTAAAACTGACATAAGCAGTTTTCAGTAAGAATTTGAATCAATTCATTTATTTTGTTCTTAGTTGGTATAATATAAGAATAATAAATCATTTTTTTCTTTGCCCTTTCAAGAATTTTATGTTTAAGAAAGTAAGTTACTCTTTTAATAAATACAGCAATTTTTTTTGATTGGAATTGTAAAATATTTACTTATATCAGATTTTTTCACATATCTTCTTTCTTATAAGAAAGGCTCCTTTCCCAAGCCAACATACTTATACAGGACCATAATTTCTTTTTTTAAATTCAAAGGTAAAATATGAAAAACTTAAAAAATAAATTAAATAAATAATCAAAGTATAAATAAAGTACATAATAATTGTTTATATAAAAATATTAATAACAGACAACAATAAAATTAACTCACTTTTGTTTAATAAGCCAAAAAATGTGTCCTTCATAGTTTACCTTTCCTTACACAGTAAGATTTGAGAATATTTTAGAGCATTCAAAATTTGAAAACTTTTATTTTCCCCACATTACTTCTGTATATAAATACAGGTTATGATGTAAAATTTACACACTTGTCTCAATAATGTTCCTTAAGGAATGAAACATGGTGGTATAAAAGGTTTTCTCTTGGCTTTTCTTATATATATATATATATATATATATATATATATATATATATGTGTGTGTGTGTGTGTGTGTGTGTGTGTGTGTGTATCTTATTAAGTTACATATAATGATGCCCAATGATTGAAAGTAAACTCATTGGAATTTCCATCAAGAATGATTGCATTGATTACAGAAAATCTATTTTCTGAGATCAATGTTATAAAGCATAATGATGTTATATATAATGACTGGTTACTTGTTTCTGTGTACACCTGTCAGCTACAATGACTAGGTAATCCCTATTGCAGATACCCATTCAGGAAAATTTGTGTTTTCTTGAATACCCACAGTGCCATTCAATGGTTTTATACAGGAACTATGCTGACCATCTGGTTTACACTCCTCCCTAGTCTTTCAAACATGAATAAAGGTTTATCCCTTGTTTCTGGTTTAGAGTTTGTGGTTCCTTCTAAAGTGTGCTTCAGCACTGTACACATAATGCTTGTTCTTTCTTATACAGTAATCCTTTACCTTGAGTGGCTCTTGGGCCTTGTATTGGGTGAACATTGGTAAAAAAAAAAAAAAAAGTGCTGAGAAAACCTTAGTTGCAGTTTCTAGAAGAGAGCAAAATTTGTGGTGATCAAAATTTCTGTCACAATATCTTGTGAATTTATGTTCCCCCAACCATTGATGACTTCAGAACAGATATTTCTACCCAAATTCACTCCTAAGTTTTGGATCAAACCATGGTTTGGTTCACAGATATGTTTCAATCCTGCCATATGCTGGAATCATTACTAAAACAAGCATGGTGAGATTCAAACATAGATCCCATGCTCAGAACTAACTGCTTTAAAGGCAAAATAGAAGCATTCTTTATTGTGAAGATCAGACAGTGCTTCTTCTTGCAAGAAGGACACTGGTTCAAACCCTGCCAGAGGCTACATTTTCCTTATTAAGTTTCCTTGAGTACACAGACCAGTAAACAAAATAAATACTGTTTAAAATAAACAAAGCATCCACTCAAATATGTGCATCGACTAACAATAATGTTTTAAGTAATATAGAAGTTTTAATTCCAGTTATGACTACTGATATATTTTGCAGGTTGCCATTGGGAAAAAGCTTGAACCTCACTCTCACACACATGATATATATATACACACACACACACAATGAATTATAGAAGAATGCACAATTCCTCTTATTTTGGCCAATGGGAAGCATAATTTCATTTCTTACCCAAAGATAGCATTATCCAAGAAATCAATAAATCTATAAATTGATTTTTTATCATTTGTTTTCTTATTTCTTTCTCAAAACACATTCTTGACTTTGTTTGCAAAATATTTCGATATGTTTTCTTTTCATCATCAGGTGACAAAATGTTAAGTAAATGAATTTCAAGGAGACAAAATAGATATTTACTATGTTCACCTCAAAATCACCAAGAGTCCAGTGAGGATATAACTCACTACAGTAGTTATAGCTTATGAGATAGTTAACCACTGTTCCATGGCAATGTACTCATTTTGATAACAGAAGCCAAATAGAGCAAAGCATGTTTAAGAAGGTATTTTGTCAATCATCTATCACCTTTTACAGTTCCATTTTCTGCAATCAAATGAAATCTGTAAATACATACAGGATTAATAAAATCTGCTGCTGCTTCTTCTATACAGTGTGTCTCATCAGGAAATTGGTGATCATGGCTCTCCACAATTTCCTGTCTTTTCTAGCTCTTAGTAAATATTTTCTTTTTGCTATCTATAAACCATAAACCTGTTCTGCCATCTATTTACCCAAGTTTGATAGGTAAGTTTTTCTCTCAGTCCCTCTTGCCTTTAATTTGTCCTGTGGGTATCAAATTTTCCAATCCCTCTTTCCTCATTATGTGCCCTAGAAGTTTCAACTATCTCTTTCTGATGTTAAGTAAAAGTGTCCTTTTTGTTCCCACTTTCTCAAAAACTTAGTTGTTGCTCACATATTTGGTTCATGATATTCTCAGCATTCTTCTGTAGAACACATTACCTCAAGTCACCTCTTCCTCTGTGAGGAGATTATCCAACATTCAATGCCACATAGGAGGACTGATATTACGTAACAGTTCAGTATTCTTTTCTTTGTTTCTAATTAAATTTTCTTCTTTCTTAATAATTTCTGAGCTTTTGGAAAGCATCTTTACCATCCCAATGTACCTACGTATTTCAGTATTGTACTTTTCGTCATCTGTTAAAACACTTTCCAGATATTTAAATTGTTGTACTTGATTGATTTTGGTATCTCATATTTGTAATCTGCATGTTGGATTGTTCCTTTTGCTAAAAAGCATGCACTCTGTCTTATAACAAAAACTAAACTTTTCAAATGAACTTGAATTAGCAATTCAGGGTTTATATCCTGCTCCTCCCTTGGGCCATTTCTTCTGGTAGCTGGCTGGCTGCCATTTAGCAGATCAAACAACTTGCTACAAGATATGGCTACGGATCCTTGTCTCACTCGTATAACTTCTGCTTTCTCTTGAACACTGTCCAAATTCTTAATTCTTGAAAGAAGATCGCACATGTCCCTCACCCAGCCTGGGAACTATCTGATCACTAGAAATTTGTAACTATGGTAATATGATAAAGAAACAGACTTGTAATAAAAGGATAAAAGATGTTGGTATTCAATGATAGGACTAACAATAAACTTAAATATACTGTGGATATTTTTAATGTTGGCAGTAGGGTAAAAATTAAAACAGTAAACAAAAAAGTAAAAATTCTCATAGAGAGTCATTAAAAGGAATTGGTCAGCAAGAGTGTCTGTCTTTGCAGGAACTGTCTGAAAGTTGTCTTTGAAGTGTACCACTTAGCAGAGTGCAAAGAAAAAGGCATTGGACATTGAACGTTTTTATGTCAGGATTCGTCATTTGGATACATCATCAAAGATAATTTTTTTAGATTATGGATAGCAGCAAATAAAATCACAACTTCAATTTGAAACTTTAAAACTATACAGACCTTTGAGTTTTCAAAAGACTTTATACACTGGATGCATGGGTTATTTTTAAAAAAGAAAATCTAATATTCTTTGGCGCATTAAGAATACAAAAACATTAATTGCAATGATATTTCATAAATTAACATATTCCCAGAAAAGCAACATGTACCTTTCAGGATTTTAACACTGTCAATGCCAATGAATGATAACATTTTCACTACTTTACCAGTTAAGTGCTAAACAACATTAATTATGTAATGTCCCCACTTTTGAAATTCATGACTTGCCTTCATTTTGTTCTCCATCCATGGCTGCAAATTATACTTGCTTTCCAGCATCTCTATTTAGTCTTATTGATCTATGCTGGACAGACACATGTCAAAAAAAAAAAAAAGTTATTCCTGAAGGTATTAAGAAAAATCAATGAATACTGACCTTAAACTCAAGTTTTTTTTTTTTAAATGCTAAAAATAAAATTATACCATCAAGCAGGTAAAATGTGAGACTCTACTAAACTATGAATAATTCTGTAATTTTAAGTACTTATTTCTGTTGTCTGCCAAATAACTCGCCCTTTGTAGATCTGAGAAAGACCATGGAATATCATGTCTCTTAGGTCATGGATAATTTGAATTTTTTATATTTACTGCAAAAGTAAAATTGAATTTTAAACAATTTCATTGTAATTATGTCAATATTATTGTCAAATAGAACTACTCCTCAGAAAGATGTGTGAATTTGCTGAATTCCACAGAGAAACATGACAAATAGGTTTTTGAAAATATTTGTAATTCATTTCATTGATCGACATTAGCACACTAATTAAGTTACCTTTAATGTATCAAATAAATACAAATAAATTATTGATTTCTATCATTTATTATGATATATTAGTGCATACACTGTGTATTTAACAGTATATATCATTGGCAGTGTCTATTGTGCATATATGTATCTTTCTCACTCTTTTATAAAATGTGTGAATATATATATATATATATATATATATATATGAATCTATGTATGAGATGTTATGATGCAAATCAATATTTTCACAATGAAATTGTTATTAAACAAGCAAATTTTGTAAAATTTTCAAGATATATGATAAATATACCATGTGAATTTCAGCTTATAATCTGTTTTATTAGAAGTATCTACAATAAATTATTGGATGGTGTGAGATTTTATTATGCAATTTGGGGATTGTTCATCATAATGAGTGTGTGTGTGTGTATATATATATATATATATATATATATATATATATATATACACACACACACACACCTGTGTGTGTTTGTAGGACACAATCTTCAAACATTTAAATGCAACGTCAATAATTATCTTGTCTTAATTCTTGTGCTTTTATTATTCTTTCTCCTTAAAATAATGTTTTCTTTTTCTCATATTCTTTCACACTCAGTAATCCCTTACATTTATTGCCTTGCCTGCAGGAAATGATAAAAAAAAAAACAGAGATACTGAAACGCAACTAAGATACTAAATAAAATAAATCAAGTCATAATCTTCAAGATCACAATCAAAATTTTCATTACCAGTATGAAAATTTCATTAGAAACAAAGGAAAGAGTACTGAACTGTTATGTAATGTCAGTCCTTCTATATGACAGTGAATGCTGGACAGTCTCCTCACAGATGAAGAAAAGACTTGAAGCAACAGAAATGTAGTTCTACAGAAGGATGCTAAGAATATCATTGACTGAACATGTGAGCAACAATGTTCTAGAGAAAATGGAAACAAAAAGGATACTTTCACTTAACATTAGGAAGAGAGAGTTGAAATTTCTAGGGCACATAATGAGGAAAGAAGGATCGGAAAATTTGATAATCACAGGACATATTGAAAGGCAAGAAGGACCGAGGAAAGCAATGCATAACCTACCTGGTGAGCTTGAGTAAATAGATGGTGGAAATAAGTTTAAGAAAGATAAAAAAGAAAATATTAAGGGCTACAAATGACAGGAAATTGTGGACAGCCATGAATGCTAAGGGCCTGAAGGGACACTGCACATAGAAGAAGGGAGAAATTAAACAGGAAACTAAGAAGTAAAATTCAATCTAAATTAGTGTGTGTGGTTTAGACAAATACAAGTGTCCATTTACTTACTCCTTTTTGTATGCACACAGCAAACACCATCTTGCTCATATTCAGAGAAGCATATGTAAAGGAAAACATCATCAACATCCATTAGCCAATCCAAATTTTCTCTCAGATACTTTGCTAATTTGAAAAGATAGGAAATAAACTTAAACTAAGGTAAATTATTTTAAATAAGATATCATCACCCACATGTAATGAGGGAAAGAAATTAATTATTTTACACTTACGTCATTCAAACTGAAGGAATCTTAATGGTTTATTCATATAATTTTATTTACCCTTTCCACCTTATTGCTACTAATTAGACTGATTTGTTTTAATGCTTTGTTATTAAATATTTCTACCAATTAATTCACTTTGTACTTAAGATGAAAATAGAACAAACTCATAACCGAGAACTATTAAAGCAAAAATATTTTTGTAACCAAGATCAAATAAAAGCAATGAACATGAATTTACAGAAGAAACATTTAACCAGGTCAGTAGCAGACTTTGTTGGATTGAAAGATGCCAAATTTATGTAACATACCTTTATAGTATACACACACACACACACACACATATATATGCAATAAGCTGCTGATTGTGCTTACAGGGAATGGTAAGTTCCTTGCCGTCCAACACATAACTATGTTAGTGAGTTCGATGAGTGATAGACTTTCTTGAATTCTTTTCTCTAATTCTGGTTATCCAAATCTCCATTTTTCCTCCTATATTCTTGATCATGATATGACTCTTTCAAAAGCATTCCTATATCTTGTAGAAACTTTGCTTTTGAGAAGCCTCGAACAAGAAGATATGCATAAGGGTAATTGAACCTTGTTGGGATATATATATATATATATATATATATATATATATATATATATATGGAGAGAGAGAGAGTGTGTGAGAGGGAGGGAAGGAGAGAGAGAGGGAGGGAAGGAGAGAGGGGGGGAGGGAAGGAAGGAGAGAGAAAGAGAGAGGAAGAGACCAAAGTAACAGTGAGTAAAGTTTGTTCTTGTTTCTTAGAATGCTTCACCTTGAAGTGGAATATGTCTTCTGAAACAGGGAAGACAAGCAAAGAAATAAAAATGTATATTGCTACTTACATCTTGGTTATTATTGTTGGGGAAATCTGATTGGAAGAAAGAAATAGAAAAAAAAGGTTGGGAAGATATTTACTAAGTTTAGCATAGTCTGGCAGGAGGCCAACCTTGGGGCACTGGTGATGATCAAATTTACAACACCAGCTAAAGGTCAAAAGTCAGCCAGACTAACTTGCTAACCATCATTGTCCATGAGACACCAAAAGAAAGATGTGGATAAAGAAGCAAAAAATAATGAGTAAGGGGAAAAAAGAGTTAATAAGAAAAGGTAATAAAATAAATAAAATAAAATAAAAACATGAAAAAATGTTCAGAAAGTATATTAATTCATGGAAGAATTAATAAATAGGAATTCTGAGTGATTTGGTTTAAATTCTGTTGTAGCAATAATGTCTGAGGGGTCAGGAGAGAGGATAAACTTTTAATCTTGTAGTCAATGTCACATTTGTTGATCCTTAATGTACTGGGTCAGTCAGTTTTATTTATATACTAGTTTATTCTTTGTTTAAAAAGATAACAGCAATATTTAGATTTAGTTATTTTCTGAGTACAATGTGTTATATTCTGTGCTAATAGGTGGATAAAATAAGTAAAGGTTTATTGTAATGAACCAATACAACAAGAATAAAGGTAACAGTTATGCACAAGGTCGTTGCAAGTCAATCCAGTAGTGAGTGCTACTATTGGAAGGTCGGTAGTTCTTGTGTAAGTCTGGGTCATACTCAACAGATCCCAGCTAGTGATATCTAGCTACCCCCCCACGAGGGTTGCATGCGGCACAAGGCTGGGTTTAACTTGGGTTTTCCGAGCCCATAGGCTCGGCCAAAAATATTCCCTATTTGAACCCGTAAAAACGGGTTTAGGGTCAGTCTACCTCTCCAAACGAGACTCTGCCCTTTGACGGAGCCTCGTCCGGGTTCCTCTCTGCTCAAAGGCAGAGAGTTCGACTGTCTAGCTGGAACAGGTCACAGCTAGTCTCTCTAGTCATTTGACTTACAGATACTTATAGGGAGTTACTACCTATAGTGTAGTCACTCATGGGGGTGACAGATTATTCCATTACAACATAATGTAATTAAAAAAATATTTAACTATTTATCTTCTTGCTTATAATAAGCTGGAAGCTAAAACTAATAAAGAAACAAGTACAATAAAAAGGAAACAAGTACAATAAAAGAAAGAAGCAAACCAAAAGAAGGACACAAAGAGAATGTACAGATTTTCATTTGGTATTCAAACTTGTTTCCCCAATTTCATTTTCTCTACCATTTTCTGTTTTTCTGTTGATTATAGTCAAAGAATTAAAAAGATTTAAAAAAAAATCAAAATAGAAGCAGGACCAGAAATCAAGAGATGAAAATAAAGAATGATGGTTGTGATGAAAAGGGAGACAGCATCAGATGGGAGACGAGCAAAAGAAAGAGAGTGAAGAAATGTAAATTAGAAAAGTGAAGAGGAAACAAGGAAGTAAAAAGTGCAGGACAAAGAAAAAAAAATAAAAGAAAGAAGAAAAGTTTCTAGATAACTAGAATCCCTAAATGAGGAAAGGAAACCTGAGTTGAAAGCTTGCTAGCAATTGAACTATCAGTAGGATACCTTGAGACAAGCAGATAGGCTGGAGGAAGCTTTCTATTAAGAGGAACAACAATCATATTGTAAGAATGGAATCAGTGTCATAATACTAGACTTGTAGAAAGTTTGGTCAGAGCCAGTCATTCACGGATACAAACTGTGGCTTTAAAAAAAGTTATGAGAGTATACAAATATAATAATCCTTTAATCAACACACATATATATGTGTGTGTGTGTGTGTCTCTCTCTCTCTCTCTCTCTATATATATATATATATATATATATATATATATATATATATTATTTCTATAAACATTTAGTAGGTACACATATTTGAGTAGACATACATGATTTTTTTTTAAACTGTGAAATTAATGTCAACCCTGCCTGAGAAGTCCTGCTATAGAAAATGTGCCTCTCTACAGGAATTGTTCCTCTTTCTTAATTTTACTTTTGTTTAAATTATATATCTATATATATATATATATGTGTGTGTGTGTGTGTGTGTGTGTGTGTGTGTGTGTGTGTGTGTGTGTGTATGTATGTAGTGTTTTATATAGGAGTGCATGTAACACCATGATATTAGACAGAAAGCAAAGGAGTACCACTCTGAGTGAACAGAGAGTACAGATACTCTGATTTTAGATGGATGTGTTGATTCATATGTAAATACCCCCATCATTTTTCTGTGTTAGTATTTTTATATTAAGACAGAACACATTTTTGATTTTTCAAAAAAAATATATTTTTAATTTGACAATTTCTTTAAAGACAAATTGCCAATGAAGTTGGTCATATTGGAACATTACACTAAAAGTAAAAGTAAAAAAAAAAAAAAACAACAACAAAAAAACATTTGGGCCTCCCCACTATATGAAATTTGTTTTACAAAATGCCTACATCATGAGAAAAAAAAGAAGCATTCCCAGACACCAAAATATAACCTTCTTCTATGTCTGTCTGTCTCAGTGTTGAGGGTCAAGTTTTGCCATCTGCTGTCATTGATACAGAAATCATAAAATGTCAGTATGCTTCATTGTTTAGCCTTGTGAATTTTTCTATCATACATTTTTCTTTGCAGGCATTCAAAACATCTTAATTACTTGCCATAAATCTATGTACCCTTTCAAAATTAAAGTCATACTGTTCTGCAATCATTGCTGCATTGTCAATCAGTGGAGAAAATCAAATAAGAAACATTTAGGAAAAAAGTCTGACGTCTGAAAAACTTAAAGAGAAAAATAGAAAAGCTGGAGCTGAAGATTTCATGAACAAATTTCACAGGAAAAAAAAGAAAGTCTTTTTTGTTTGCTACTTTATTTCTGAATGAACATTCAGGTCTAACCATACATTTGAGTGTATGTATGCAAGATAAACATCTACTTTTATATGTGTGTGTGTGTGAATGTTTGAGCGAGACATACAGATCTTGTCCTTTTTATCAAATGTATTTTTCTTTTTTTTTTTTACTGAAGCTCAAGCTTTAGTTATTTGTATTTTTATCTTTGGCTATTTCTTCTCTTAGTGAATAATGCTCTGTATCTCAAGACTAATGATCTTTAATCAGGGTTGTTGGGTGTTTATATGTGCGGACAATTGGTTTCAAATTAACATGTTTCTGCATAGAAAATTTTGTCAAATAAGTGAATTTCCTTCGGAATTTCACATTTTCTTCTGAAAAACTTGAACACTTTTTAAATTGCTTTTTCTTTCTTTCTTCACTTGAATTTCTTTTTCTTTAATTCTTCAATCCACTTTTTCCGATTCTTCTGTTATCTTTGTCTTTTCTAATTTCTTAAATTCTACATTTTTTTTTTTATTAGTCCCTCACATTTTTTGTATACATTTTTCTTTTCATCTGTATTCTTTTTTGCTTTTCTGACATTTTCTCATTTTGTTTGATAAATTCCAGTCTGTTGGCCTTTTATATTTTTTCTTTAAGCAGATCTTTTGCCATTTACTTAGCTTTAGCACCATGATTTCTCCTTAATCTCCAATTTCCATTTCTGATCATTTCTCCTCATTTCCATCTATTTACCATTTCCAAATCTCCATTACTCACTTGAAGACTTCATATTGTTCAGCATTCTTATTCCATACCCCAAGACCAGCAAGCCCCAATTTTATCAAATGATATATAGTCAATTAAATACCATGTTACTTGATTTCAATCCAAATACAACTCATTTTAAAGCTCATACACACTTGACATCTGCCTATTTTAGATATAATTAAGACATGCATGTATAAAGCTTGTACATTTTGTCCATGTGGACAAATATTCAATGCATCTAAAATATGTGTGCATGTCTCTCTCTCTCTCTCTCTCTGAAATGTTGCCTAAATTGGTTTGGCAGATCTTGTTTAAGTGTTGCCTATATTAGCTTCTCCATATTGATTACTTATACATTGGTTACTGATGCAGTAATTCACTGTTTAATACTACTTCTTTCTAATTCTATTTTTATCTTCATTTTTATCTTCTCCTGCTTTGCAGCATTTTTCAGGATAGTGAGAAAGAAAAGTCAGGGAAAAGGGGAGGGCTAGTCACAAATATCATTTTCACTTTAAAGATCAACAATATCTTACCCAGTTTATAACAATTGAAGTGTTTATTGCACTTAATGATGATTCTTTTCATAATTGAATTCCCAAGTTTCTCCTGAAGGGTTTTTCCAGATCTTGGCCTCTTTAAATTTTTCTGGGGCTGAAAAAGGAGTTACATTTGGCCATTTTCTGGTAGATATTGTCTCTTGCAATTTATTTTCTTTACTGTCTCCATTTCCTCACTGTTCAAGCAATGAAGCTTTCTGATACCAAAAATTAAATAGCAGAGTATACTGACCAAAAATGTCATAATCAAAACAACATAAGATATGAATTTGGAATAGTTCAGTAACATATTTAACTTGCTTTATGATTGTGAAATGCATCCCATGGAGTTTTATAGTCATTGAACAACAAGGGTACCATTATTGACACCGTAGTATCACTTAGCAAACTTCACCAGAAAACCCATGGCCCATGGAAAACTGGAGCTATGCCACCTGGTGCGATGTCATGTTTCCAGTGCTTTCAAGCAGACAGTTAAATTTGTGTGTGGTTGAGACTGCAGGGAGTTATGGATCCAACCTGTCAGCAGGGTGCTGTGAAAGCTGGTGGTGGTTCTGTAATGATGTGGGTGTGTTCTGTTGAGGTTTTCAAGGATGTCGGTCTTGTGACTGACACAAATCCTGTTTCAGATTATTTCCACCCCTTCAGGTGTCCTCAGTTTCCAAGAGGTGATAATTTCTTCCTTCTAGATATTGCAAATCCCTATTGAGCTTCAGTAAAATGGAATTGATTTCAGGAATATTTGCAGGTAGTCCATTAGGCCTAAATTTTGCAAAATTTTACATAAAATAAAAATTACATTTTCAGATTTCAGTGTTCAATAATAAACTTTCCAGAGGCAAGAATTTCTAGCAGCCTGTCAGTCAGAGTTTTCTCATGTGAAGATAAACAGGTCTTTGTGATTGAAGCAGTCAATGTCGCTGTTCTGGATAGTGCATGCAGTAAAACAGTGGATGCGCATGAATGGAAGGAGATGGATTTGGTTTCATTATTGGCAAATGAAAGAAAAGAAGTTAAATTTCTATTAACAGCAACAATATTCAAATTTGGTGTAGGAAAAAAACATTGTCTTACAAAAGAATGGATATCTGTCTATATTTCTGAGATGAGGAGTTGTAATTATTTATACTATTTACAATGTTTGGACTGTTATCCTCATTTTGTTGCCATATTCATGATGTTTCATCTGTTGTATGCTCTGGCCTTCTTCAGGTGATTGGAATTTCAACCCGAAGCCTTTATTTCATCCACCAAAGATGAGATATTTGAAAACTCATGACATGTGAAACTAGAATAATCTACCCTAGTGGACAAAATAAAGGGTTTGGTTCAAAATTCCCATCACCTGAAGAAAGCCAGAGCATACAACGGCTGAAATGTTGTGAGTATGGCAACAAAGGTGAAGATAACAGTCTGAACATTGTAAATAGTTTGGATATTCCTTGTGTAATGAGAGTGTGTACATGGTGGCTGAACAGAAAACAAAGAAAAGGAGATTGTGATTAGTAAACTACATCGCCAGTTTGCCTGTCTTTCTTGAAGGCAATCATGAAAAATGCAGATACCCTTGATTAGGACTGTGATAAACTGATTGAAAATATCAGCAAAAAATGTGAAGTTTGTAAGGGAAACATAGTCTTAACTTATTTGATGTATTAGTTAGACTAGTATATTGACTTTATCTTTATAAGCACAACATTTTCACAGACCAATTCTTTTAGACTTTTGTTATGTTTATTGTAGGCAGTCTTTTGGATTTTGCTTAGAACTCAGAGATTACCTATACCAATAAATATGGGATCTAGCAATTATCAGAATAGCAAACAAACTCTGTGAGACAAGTGCAAATTCTAGTTGAGAAAGGCATTAAATAAGTATGTTATGGAGGAACAGTTTCAAAGTTTTTATCACTTTTGCTTATATGCCTTAAGTAACTGTTGTGTCATGATAAAGGTAAACGTTTGAGTGAATGAAAGTTTTCACTTATTTCTTTAAGAATTCTTACTTGTGATATTGCAGATTACAAATGAATATATGCTCCTTAATAATCTCAGTCTAACATTTTCCACTGACATGAACAGGACCAATTATATCAAAACAATTGTTCAGTTTGATACTAGAAGAGTTGGTTAATGTGCTAGACAACTTTTGTCACCAGAATCCATCTTGAACCATTACAAATCTGCCAGTCATCTGTGCATTGAATATTGCTGCTACATCTGGTGTAATTGCTTCTGCTATGTATCTAGAGATTCTAGATAAAATCAAAATAAGAATCTGCAATGTTATCGGTCCTGACCTGGCATATTGACTTCAAACCCTTTCCCACTGTTATAACACAGCTTCCCCTGTCTTTTCTATTATTATTTTCATGGTAATTGTTCCTCCTTGATACCTCAACTTTACAAATCCATGTGCAGTACAAGATTAGCAGCTAGATGTCATAATTTTAATGTTGAAATTGCTAGACATAGCTAAGTTTTATGCTAACATTTTTTTCTCTCACACTTCTCTACTGGCTTCTTGTTTTGCTGTCAACTAAAATCTTCCAACCTTTAAAATCAATGTCAATCATCATCTTTTGTCTCCTTAGATCTTGTTCTTATTGTCCTGTCTCCTTAATAGCGTTTTATCAGTTTCTTTTACTCCCAGTAACCCCTTGTGTCTTAGTAGCTTTATTGCCTTACTTGGGATGAAATGATAAAAAGAAGAAAACATTTATTAGATTTTATTTTATATTTTTGTACTCTTGCATACACATTAACAGTAAATTATTTAGTTTTAATTCTTTCATAATGCTTTGGGTCATATTATCACAACAGCCTTTTTCCTTTTGCGTATAGTCAAGTAGAAAATTTTTAATTTGTTTCACAAGATTTAAAGTATTTTTAAATACTTTGCAGTTCTTCTTTGCTAATATCAAAACTATTTAAATGCATTATCTACTGATGTATAAACATTTTCAGTTTAATGTTATTAAAAGCATTAAATTGTATTTTAAATAATATACATTTAATAAACTTAAGTTATTAAAATATACCTCCTCACTAAATTTCTAAAAAGATGTTTTCTTATTTTGAAATTCAACTGTCTCATAGTGTTTGCATATTTTTTATGTCCATAAATGAAAATAAATAAAAAGTTTGCCATGAAATCTTTTTATTTTAATTTATGTATTTTATTTTATAATTCATTCCTCCTTGTAATCTTTGCTGCTATGAAAAAGAAAGGTTTCTAATATAAACAGATTTTTCTATATAAATCCATAAAACATGGCGCGCAGACAAAAATCCTAATTTTTGATAAAGATCTCAATCCATGGATAAAAGGGAGTGGGGGATATTGCTGTCACTGTCATTGCTACAGCTTCTTATCAGAGCTTATTTGACAAGCATTAACTTTATTATTTGAAGCAGAAAATTCAACCAGGCACAACAATGTGCGGATTTCTTTTTATCTTATGAAAATACTTCTCTGACTTGTCTCATAGCTGAGACAGATGTGTATTTCTTACTGGTGTCAAAGGTCAGTGTCAAAGCCCAGATAAAAACATAGATTTTGAATGCTGATTTTCAAGGCAGATAGACAAATCATCTGGAAATGAAAGATTGGTGCGACACAATCTTCCTGTTCTTACTACCCTTCATTTGACCTTTAGCCATACTAAAAATGCTTAGTAAATCTTCCTGAAAACATCTCTTATATTTGGTCCTTAAATTACAATCTGGTAGTCTAATAAAAGACTTTGGATATTCTTGATAGTTTCTTCCCAGAATTGGTTGAACTTGTCCCCCCTGAGAATTTCAACTGCAAACTAAGTTATTTAGCAGGGTGTAAAATTTTGACAGTGATGGATTACCTTTGTCTAGGTTTGGATACAAGGCTAAAAAATCATAAAGACACAGAGAGCACTGTAAGAATTAGAAGACTCAAGATGTCTCACTGCATGCAGATTCCTTAGTGAGGCAAGCCAGAATGTGGTGATGAGATTAGGGCCAAAAAGTTGAGATGTGTTCTATCTAGTTTCCTCCTAAAAACAATGCTGCAACGACTGTCCCTCATAAAATAAAGAGATAAAAAGAAAATTGCCCATTGTTGATGTAGTGTTCGGATGTGAAGAATTAAAGGGTGAGGGAACATGTAACACAACACTTTCCCCAAAATCAGATCAAATGATCAAATCTTTTTTTTGAACACCTTATAGATTAGGCCAATAATTTTTAGCGCCCATGTGTACATTTGAACATCACATGTCATTGAAATATCTCCAGAAAGGATATAAAGAAAATAAGTTATCTGCATTGAGCTCGGAGTTTTTAAATTTAATATTTATTAAGTTTGCACAGAAGGAAGTCAGATAAAACAAGAAACAATAAAGTAACATATAATAAATATTTGGAAGTCAAAAGATGCCATCTGCAATTTTGGTGAAGTAAAAAAAATGGGAAAATTTTTTTTATTTTTATTGTTAGTTCACTCAATACAAGGCTCAAGAGCCACTCAAGGTAGAGGGTTACTGAGTGAGATTGTTGTAAGGGAGGGGGAAGGAAAAATAAGAAGTTGATATTATGAGGATGTGGAGGATAGATATTAAACTTGAAGAAACCATTATTGTAGTTGCCAAGAAAGCATGATCTTGGGAGTTTCACAAAGTAACAATAGAATATGGAATATAATATTTCTTTGAAAGAAAGTAATTCTCAGACAATTATATATGTGTGTGTGTGTGTGTGTGTGTGTGTGTGTGTGATGGACTCTCCCATCGTATTCTATGTATAAAGGTCAAGTAGCTCAGTTCTGAGGAACCAACAACCCAGACACCAGCACATATGATTTGATTATAGTGGTGAAGGATTTGTGCAGAAATAACCACACTTTTTGAAGGGCCGAATACAGAGACCTGGTGCACCAAGTGCCACAATATTCCCAAACAGCCTTCTGCAGGTTTTTGAATTCAGAATTGTCCTTCTCGTAGACTAGTTGCCATCCAAGGCTATAGAACCCAGTCTGTCCTGCTATTTACCCATAGCTGGAGGAAGAAGAGGATTAATACTTCTTCCAAGGGTATTAACACGTAAGTGAATATAATGGAATTTGAACTCAGTTGTCTAATTCCCCAATCCGAGCTGCTATCCACTACTCCACCATATATATACACATATATATATATATATGTATATATAAAAATTATTTGTTTAAACGTTATTTTGAAATGGATACTCATATTTAAGTAGACTCTCTGTTTTTATTTATTTATTAAACAATTTATTTATTTACATCTACCTGTCTGAATATTTGAAAAATATTGTTAGAAAACAATTTTTCTCAAATATTCAGACTTGTAGATGTAAATAAATAAATAAATAAAAACAGAGCATCTACACAAATTTACATTTAAAATAACTTTTAAACAAATAAATTAAAAAATCTGTCACACTTAAATAATTTTCTGTTCTTCTTTTCATCATTTTCCCAAACACTGCGCTTTACTCTCACTCTCACCCTCTGTAACCCCTTGCATGCTAGTGGCACTCCTGCCTTGCTTGGGGCAATTTTGCTTAAATATATATATATATATATATATATATATATATATATATATATATATATATATAAATTACATACCTATTTCTATATCTGTTCTCTAATATAAAATACAATATAATATAATTTTCTAAAGGATAGCTTAATATAAACATCTTATCCTTAAATAGATCAGGCTGCTAATCTACTGCTTTTTATTTCTTTTGTTTTGGCTGAGCTTTCTTTGAATATTTTTTAAAAAATTTAATGACATAAAAAGCATAATTCTTTCCTACATGTAGGAGGATGAGTGAATGGTTTAATGGATAGGGGCTCAGAATGAGAAGTCAGAAAGTCAAATTTGAATTCTAGTCAGGTTTGTTACATTCACTTATGCACAAACATCTTTGGGAAAGGTATGAATCTATCATTTTCCCCAGTTATGGGTTAAATAGCAGGAGTTGTATCTGGAAAAATCATTGTTATTCTCAACACATTCCTAATGAAATATTCACTCACAAAAAGATTATTCTTACATTGTTACAATGCCCTAAAATATTTTTGCTTTAAATAATCTATAAAAGGTTAATCAGCCATAAAAATCAATCAAATCATCCACTCATTATATGTGGCAATAAAGTTAACAGTATAGATAAAAATTCTAGATGACTCATTAAGAAAATATTACCAAACTAATTACAAAATTACTTAAATATGGCTATCAAATTTTGATATTTTGAGCGAACCATTTATATATTATTATATTTTTGGCATGCAAATCATGCTTTATATGATGAGTAGAGATCTGCCATTCATTTGTTTTGAAACAAAAAGCAAAAAGAAATATGCACACATCTTGATTGTTTAATCATTAACACTCGAAGATTATAATGATACTGATTATAACTGTAAAAATAAACAACAATTACTGTGTGATAAATGTCAAATTTAATTGTATGATTTTATATATATATTTAATAATTTCCCTCCAAGCAATGCAATAAAGCCACTAAAAATGCAAGGGGGTTACTGAATAATATGTAAAAAGAAAAATATGATTAAGGAATGAGAACAATAAAAGAACAGCAATTAAGAAGACAGAATATAATGAATGACATTGCATTTTTGAAGATCAAAGTTGACAGAAAAGCAAGAAGCTAGAGGAGAGGTTCACAAGCGAGAAGTGCAAAAGAAGAAACTGTTAGCATAGAACTTATGGTTGCATTGAGCAATTTTCAACTGTAAAATGATTAAACCTAGCTGCCAATCTAATACTGGACTTAAATTTGTAAAGTTGTGGTATGAAAGAGGAAAGCTCATCCGAACAATTACCATGAAAATATTCATATAAAAGGCACAGGTATGTTCTGTTACAGTAGTGTGAAAGTGACTTAAACTAAGATGCCAGGTCAGATTCTTCTTTGTATTTTATCAAGAATTTCTAGATACATAGCAAAAGCACCAAACCAGATGTGGTGACAATATTCAATGCACATATGAATGGTATATTTATAAATGTGCAAGATGGATTTATCTAGCACAGCCTAGTGAACCAACTTTACTAATAGTTTTTTTTAATCTGTGATTATCTGATATCACCATAAATGTTATTAACAACTAGCCTAGATTGAGAAATCCTATGAAAGAAAATTGTGTTTCCTAACAGGAATATTCGAACATGTATCACTTTTTCCATCGGGGAAACTATTCTTATAGTCCTGATGGGATACAAAGATACAGTATAGTAATTACATGCTATTACTATAAATTTTATATTTCGTAGGTACACATGTTTGAGTAGACATCAATGTAAATTGCTTTTTAAACTGTGAAATTAAATACCTACTGGTCTAGATAATGAAAATCTTACTAAAGAAAAAATGCCTCCTGATATTTATTTTAGGAAAACTTTTCATCTCTAGTCTCAAAGACATTCATTTCACTGGGTTTTTTGGGTTTTTTTTAAAAAAAGGAATATCTATTCAAACATGTATATTCACTAAATATAATGTTTATAATAATAACAAATAATGTTTATAATAATAACAAATAATGTCAGATTATAAAATCCATTAACTAAAGAGGAAGATAGTGCTGGTTTAGGTAGTACATACCATAGTATGATGGATAGTAAGATTGATTCATGAGGGTTTTTAGTTTCATCTTATGATTGCTCCTCAACTATGGCCATGTGTCACAATAACTTGGAAAATAAAAGGTAAATTTAATAGTAATTACTCTACTATTAAATTCATAAATGTATCAATGTATTTTACTGAATCCATTTAAAATGTAGCCGAGAAAAGGAAACTAATATAAGCTAGCTACAAGAAAACTTCAATCTCCATAAAACACAACTTGGTAAAAACTGGAAAGTCTTACTAACTAACTGATAGCTTAGAAGTGTTTTTTTACCTCTCCAAAGGGTATTTGCACATAAGTGAATAAATATCACAAACCCAATGGGAATTGCAACTCAGCTTTCTGATTAACAATTCCAAGCCATTATCCATTACGCCACACACTCATCCAAGCTTGTAGCACCTAGTATTTCCAAGTGGTCACCCATCTAGGTACAGGCCAGGCTTGACATTGCTTAACTTTGTACAGTGATTGTACAGAAAAGGATTGTGCACAAAAGTTCACAGCACATTTTTTTTATGAAAACTACTGACTGAACTCACAGTTGGTTGATTGATTTGTTTTTTGTGGCTTACTTAAAGCCAAAACATATTTTAGATTGTAAGAATAATTCTTTATTTTTGCAAGTGAATATTGCATTAAGAATTTGTTTTTGAGAATACCAATGATTTTTCCAGATATATACTATTAACTATATATACTATGTAACCTACAGCTGGGGGGGAAGAGATGAATTCATATTTGTTTCAAGGATATTTATACACAAGTGAATGTAATGAAGCTAAAATTCAAACTCATCTCTTCGAATTCTCTTTCAGAGCCGTTATCCATCACACCACCTGCACATCTCACCGCACAGTTAAAAAACAGTTTTCTTCAAGAAGATTATACACACACTTAATATATGTTATTATTTGAAGCAAAATATGCAAAATTTTCAAGTAAACAATAAAAATATAACTTCTTGAAGGCTGTTTACAACAAATATTTTATAATCCTCTAAAATATTGATATTTCAGAAAATCAAATAGAAATGTCAACTATTATGTTTCTTTTCTACAAATACTTTGAAGGTGAACAAGGATTTACTGTTTGATAACCTTTGCCTTTATGAAATACTAAATGACAAATATCTGAAGCTAAAACTGTTGAACTTAGCAAACAGAGTACAAAAAGATAAGAAGCAGCAGTTTTAATTAAAACTTGTGCTACCAACATCCAAGGTACTATGAGCATGAATGCAAGTCCAGTTGTTTCTTTATCTTTGGTTGGATTCTTCAATTTTGTTTTTTATTGGAAAAATGTGTTTGATCAAAAAGTCAGGCCAAGTGCAATTTACTCTAGTATCAGTTAAGAGGTGGTTGAAGATCATTCACAATAAAACTATTGAAAATACATAAAAACACAGTAATTAGATGACAAGAATGCAAGTTCATAATAGTCACCACCATTGGCAGTTGAAATGAGATTCTTTTTTTTTTGGTCTTTCCATTAATGTGTACAGTGTGTGGAGGTGGGGAGAATGAGGAATTTAAAATGAAGTACACTTGTCCAGCTTTGTGGTTATCTCAGCGTGCAGATAAATTGAATAAATGAGAAACTACTGGGTGTAAAACAACACAACATGAGTAAAGTTACTATCTAATGTATGTGTATATATATATATATATATATATATATATATATATATAATTTATGAGGAGTTTACAAAAAATGCTACTGGGGAAAAAAACACTATTCAATATCAAACACTGATAAAGGCTACAGCAAGAGCTGAACATTTTGTGATTTCCCCAAAACTATTTTTGTAATCACTAGATATATATATATGATGAAAATGTGGAAAAGACAAAGCAAAATCCGAATATGTGAGTTTACTGTTTTTATTTTGTTTTTGTTTTTGTTATTCTGTCGACGTCAGACGTTTCGGTCAAATAGACCTTCTTCGGGACATGGTTAGTGGAGACATATTTATATTAGATTTAAGTTTGATGAAGAGACGATATATACAGGACTGGTCAGAAACAGAAAAACTGAAATTCTAAAGTCAGAGTATTCTTTCTTGGAGTCGGATACGCTGGCGTCGCGATAATCCCATTGGCCGCATCTTTCTACTGAATAACCGTCTGACTGAACACATCTCCAACAATCTAAACGCGCTAAAAATTAAAACTACTACATTACCCACTAAATCTATACGTAACATATTGAATAATACCAGCAGACAGCATATTACATCCGATGCTTGTGTCTATCAGGTGCCCTGCAGAGACTGCAACCTGAGTTATGTAGGCGAGACAGGTAGATCATTGAAATCTCGCATTTCCGAACATAAACGTGACATTCGCCTCGGTAATCTAAGCAGTGCTTTAGTTATACACATAGCCAAATCTGATCACAATTTTGATTTCGACTCTGTGAAGATCTTAAAATATATCCACAATAAAAACCTTAGGCAGATTTATGAGGCTGGCATGATAGCCACCTCACACACAGTAAATAACCGACCAGGGTTCTTTCAGATCGCGAGCTGTGTAGCAAGATTAATGCGTGACAAACGTACCGATAAGCTATAGTTTTAAATAGTCCCCCTCACCTTCCACTTAGGACACAATCTTTTCCCTGTGCGCAGGTCTTCGTAGTTGCCGCCCACGCGACGCCAGCGTATCCGACTCCAAGAAAGAATACTCTGACTTTAGAATTTCAGTTTTTCTGTTTCTGACCAGTCCTGTATATATCGTCTCTTCATCAAACTTAAATCTAATATAAATATGTCTCCACTAACCATGTCCCGAAGAAGGTCTATTTGACCGAAACGTCTGACATCAACAGAATAACAAAAACAAAAACAAAATAAAAACAGTAAACTCACATATTCGGATTTTGCTTTGTCTTTTCCACATTTTCATCATACCGTCGGATCTACATCCACACATTTGCTTACATATATATATATATATATATATATGAATGTGAAATCCATAAAAATGCAACTGGAAAAATAACTATGAAAAAATCAACACAAAGAAAACAATTAATTTCTATAGAACTCCTATCAGTTTCTCTGGTCTTTTGTAGAAAGGGCTCCCAAACTTTTGTTTTGTATAAACTTGAATTTATCTAAATGCCAAAATTTGTCAAAGGCAAAAGACTTTTCTGAAAGTAAGAGAAAAACAATAAAACCATTCATTTCCTATATAAATTTCATCTGCAACTATACACTTTTGTAGATGGGATTTTAACTTGAGTAAACTTGAAAATGGTTAAATGGCAATATTGTTCTGACAGATAAATATATAATCAAATAAGGATATTCTTTATATCTACCTTTTTTTATGTGCCTAGGCCTTTCAGGATGTAGCTGGTCATGGTTTTCAATAACTTTCTTTTTTTTTGCTCTAAGTAATTTTTGGCCTTTTACCATCTTTGTCCTTGTTTTGCCATCCATTCACTCAAACTCACCGTTCCCTCTGCTTAAATTTGTACTTGACTATAATAAATGAAGATGACTAAATAAATAAATTATACCAGTTTATGAATTTTTAAATAAAATACCCTAAAGTAACCTATGCTTACAGCCATATCACATTGAGACAACAGTTCTTGTCTGATCACCAAAGTTAAGCAACATCAGTATCTAGATGTGTGATCACTTGGGAATACCAGGTACTGTGAGCTTGGATGAGCAGGGGTTTAATGGATAATGGCTAGGAATGAGAAATTAGAAATCCAAGTTTGAATTTCAGTTACATTTTATATATTCAATTACATTCAAATACCCTTGAGAAAGCAATGAATCCATCTCTTCTCCCACTAGCTAAATAGCAGGACAGACTGTGTCCTATAGCCTTGATTGGGAACCAGTCTACTGCTGAAAGTAATAGCAGGCTACTGCAGGAATTCTTCTGCTAAGTTAATCATGAATCAAAGAGACATGATCAATCATGCACTTAAGGAAGGAAAGTAACCCACAAATGCCACTACAATGCAACAAATTTTCTTTCAAACATCATAGCAAGAATCTGCCCATATTTTGAAGAGAACAAACAGCTTAATGTTTTATTATGAATTATTGAATTCAATATTTATAGTGAAAGGAAGATGTAAGAATTGCTTTGTAGGCCAGTGATTAATAGATACGCATGTTGTGTGTTTTATGGTTCATAACTGCTTAGATACCTAAAAAAAAGAAATAATAGGACTTTCCCAAAATCAAACCTGGTGCTGACATTGACAAGCTCAAAAGAAATTAATAGAAAAGGATGATTTTATTGTCCTTACATAATTGATAATCAATAGCGAGAAAAGAAAGAAGAATAAGAAAGAAATGGCAAGTTGATTCTGTGCAAATAGGTTCTGTCGTCGTAGATAAAGGGAAAATCTAGCTGTCTCTCTTAGAAAAAAAGGGACAGCCCAAGATGCAAGCTATTAATTGGAGATATCCAAAATCAACCAATTACAGTAATTTAAGAATCTTGAAAGTGTTATAACAAATGATAGAAAATATGACACAGAAATCTGAAGGTACACTGGAATTGCAGAAGATACATCCAAAAATTGCACAAAGAAAAGAGTGTTGAACTACTATGTAATATCAATGTTCTGGCAATGGAAAGGATACTTGCACTTAGGATCAAAAAGAGACAGTTGAAATTTCTAGGACACATAATAAGAAAAAAACCTTGGCAAATTGAATACTCACAGGACATATTGAAAGCAAGAGGGTTTGATTAGTTTGTATTTTACATCTTATCAACCTTTTGAAGGTTATTTAAAGCCATAAAATATTTTGTAAATTGCAAGAATATTTTTAATAAAATAATGATTTACTGATACAAGTTTTACTAATTAACCCATAGCTGGGAGAGAAGAGGTGGATTCATACCTTTCCCAAATGTATTTGTGTGTAAGGGAATATAATAAAAGTGACTGGAAAACAGACTTGGCTCACCAATTACCAATTCTGAGACATTATCCATTACACCAACTACACATCTAAGCTTACAGCACTTGGTATAACCAAGCATTCACCCATCTAAGTACTGACCAGGTTCAATGTTGCTTAACTTCAGTGATCATTCAAGAACTGGTGTTTTAGAATGATATAGCTGTAAGCTGAAGGCAAGAGGCAAGCAACTTAGCTAATGTTTGTATTGCAATGGCATAACATGGAGGGATATTAAGAGGACATACATTGCTTTGAGCTATGAAGGATAGATAGTAGTGGAGAGCCATGACACATAGAACCTCTCAACATCATTGTACCTATTTCTCAACAATCAACCAAGAACAATAATGTCTACTCTTCCATGTCAATACACTATAAATAGTTTTCTGGTTTTCAGTAAATCAGTTCTTTCAAAATGCATAAGATGAAGACTAACTTGACTCATATAAATTTAATTCATTTTTTCAAATGTGATGATGTTTATTTTCTGAAAAATCATTTTTGTTATATACTGAACACTAAACGGTATATTCCAATCCTCATAAATACATCGGACACTATTGTAAGTTGGTGTGTGTGTGTGGGGGGGTAATATTCTGTCTAAGTAGTCCACCACTAGCAATGGTTTACCTACTCCAAGCTGCTGGCAAGTATTGTATTTCGTTGATGTTACAAAGATTACCATTTCATTTCCAACCTCTGTTTTGCTTATTCCTCATTCAGTAACCTTTTCACGGTTACAATTTTCTTCAAATAAGTGATAATGTTTATTTTCTGAAAATTCCTTCTACAATAATTTTTATTGTCATATGCTATTAATTATAAGAAAAAAACAATACAAATAATTATTAATGTTCACAACACCTAAATAACAAAAAGACATTAAAGATAACATAAAAAAGCAGAAAAAATAATTGAGTCTATATTGTTTTCCTAATTCTTACTAGTCACTTTCTCACATCTATAATCTATAATTCAATATGAGGTTAAAATTTTTAAAACAACTGATAAATCAACAAACTTAACATATGCACAATGATAGACAAATGAGCCCCTTTTTCATAGATTTGCTCTTGTTAACATGTTTTAGTTGATCTATTTCCAGCCTTTTTTTTTTCCATTGAAGAAAGAAGTTTCCCTTTTTTTCATCTCATAAATTCACCTGAAGAGAGCAATAGAATGAAATGGCTGTAACATTGTGTTAACAGCAACAAGTATATGAAAATGGAGTTTAATTTTGTCCAAAACTTGACAAATATTTATCCTTTTCTATAAAAAAAAAAAATACATACCCTTGTTATGCCTTTCAATGTAAAGAATTATTTCTTCATTTACATGATTTATAAGGAAAATTTTGTCTGGCCATCATAAAAGATACTTTATATTTAAGTCAAGTTTTATAAGTAAATTTTCACCAAAATATTTAAAAATTAAGAGGAACTATATAAAAAAAAAGATTAAAAAATATTTAAAAAGTATAATAATTTCAGCTAAGTTTCTGCACATTCACAAAATTAAATATGACAAATTCTTCAAGGAGTACCAAATTCTTGGAGAAATATAAAATCAAGAATTCTAAATAATTTGGTTCAATATTGTCTGCAAAGCTATGAGAGAAGATAAATAAATAAAACCCTGTAACCAATGCCATGTTTGTTGATCTCTGAAGTACCAGGTCAGTTAGGTCACACATAAGTTTACTTATAGCGGCAAAATTTAAGTTTTTATTGTCTTATAAGTACAATACACTTACAAAAATATAGGGTGACCCCAAAAAATGGGAATTTTTGAAGTGCGTATTGCCAGACATGAGCAAGTGGCAAAACTGCGAGACAGTGACATTGAGCAAGTAAACATTTTGACATTTTAGTAACGAGAATAAAATTCACAGTATCCCAGCTGAGATGTTGCAGCAGTTAATGAGGAATCTCAACAGCAGATTTCAAGAATGCATTCGTACAGGAGGACGCCATCTACAGGACGTAATATTTAAAAAATGAAAATTCCATCATTGTTTCTTAAATGGCATGTTTTAAGGTTTCAATTACTATGAATTAAATATTTTTCTTCCATCACTCTTGATTTTATTGGATTGTTAAAAAGTTCCCGTTTTTTTGGGTCATCCTGTACTATCCATTTATCTAACAACTAAAAATAATTTAAGATATCTCTGTATAGTAATATAGAAAAGTATTATATATACATAAAAATATATGTATGGATATACATATATGTAGATACATATGTGTGTGTCATGGCAACTGTTCTGATGAGCTATTTTCCCTGTTTCTGCGACTACATGAATTTAACCGTGCTACTAGATTGGTAACTAAATATTCTGTTTTCTTGAGCCCTGTTCTTTTTTTTTGTTCTTTACTCAATCCTCCCCACTAAAGTCTTCTCATTCTCTTTCACTCCTGTGAACTCCTGTGTTCTAATGACATTACAGCCTTGCTTGGGGCGAAATGATTAAAAAAGAAGAAGAAAAAAAAGAAGAAGAAAAAAAGGAAGAAGAAAAAAAGGAAGAAGAAAAAAAGAAGAAAAAAAAGAAGAAGAAAAAAAGGAAGAAGAAAAAAAGGAAGAAGAAAAAAAGGAAGAAGAAAAAAAGGAAGAAGAAAAAAGAAGAAGAAAAAAAGGAAGAAGAAAAAAAAGAAGAAGAAAAAAAAGAAGAAGAAAAAAAGGAAGAAGAAAAAAAGGAAGAAGAAAAAAAAGAAGAAAAAAAGTCGTCAAGCCTATGTAAATAAATATTAGTACAGCCACATGTTTACACATAAATGTACAAGTATATCTTTTCTCTTCCTTTGATTGTTTACATTAAAATGAACATGTGAAAATATTCAGTTAAGAGCATTTTGTTTAGATAAATATATATGCCATATAACAAGTCTAACAAAATTTAAATGTCCACATTGTCTTCCATTAATCCATTGTATAGAATAAAATATAGCCACTCCTCACTTAATGAATCAGTTATGAAATCTTATAAAATAAGAAATATTTTAAAAATTCACCCAGTTGGCATTGTTTGTTGCATAAAACATTTGATAGGGATTGTTTTCTCTTTCTTCAAAATGAATCAAATAAATAAAACAATTATTTACATTATTCAGACTGTTATCCTCATCTTCATTGCCATATTCACAACGTTTCAGCCCTTGTACACACCGGCCTTCTTCAGGTGATTGGAATTTCAAACTGAACCTTTATTTTGTGGATTGTTCCACATGCCATGCCTCTTCTGAATGTCTCAGTTATTTCCCTTTTACTCAACTCCCCAAGTTTTTTGGTTCAACACTGCTGTAGTCCTATATTGAACTTACAAATCTTTATCCACTTGGTCATGTGTCCTTAAGGAGATTTGTGTATGAATTTCTGGGACTTATAAAGTTAATGTCTTAGCAGTTGTTTTTTTTACCAGTGCTCATATTGCAATTTTTCTGTTATTATTATTGTAAATTTTTTTTACCACAACTTATATTGCAATTTTGTGTTGTTATTCATTGCTTTTCTGTAGCACTCCTTATTATTACTCTTTCTTCAAAATTTTCTCCTCATTATTACTGATTCCCATATTATATCCTTCTGATGTTGCAGGTGTTTCTTTATGAGGATCCTACAACTGAAGACCTATTCCATTGTACTTCGTCTGGTTCTAAAACCTGCTTGTTCCTATGATGGCAGTTCTTCAGCCTTGGACTTCAAACAATTCAAAATGATATGGAACAGGACTTTACTAGGATGACTGATACAAACTACAGTAAAAAGATAAAGGATCATTAGTAGTACAGTCTGACCTAAGTCAAAATACTCAAAGTACCTTCTTTTAAGTTTTAAGTCTTGAACCAAAAAGAATGGTGGCAAATATACTGATCACACAAAACCACTCACAGTATAGGCAATTCTATATCTTGTATATTAAGTTACTATGCTGTATTGTGAGTAGTAGTGTTCAATCTATCTAACACATGCTATAACCATTTGTGATAGTTTGAAGATTGTCAATTTTCCGACTGCAGATAATTTTATTGGAATCAAATGTACTTCCAGTAGAACATTGTAATGTATAAAACTCATTCAAATATATAATGAATAAAAGTAATTTATCATTTTTATTTTCTTCTAAATAAAAAAGCTGAGCTATCCTAGGTATTTCTAATCCCCAATAAATAGTAAAAGTGATTGATTTTCACTTTACTTTTTTAATGAATTGCAATCCAGTCAGTTTAGGGTGAAGGGAAACCAGCCAAAAACATCAAAAATACAACTTCTTTGCCATTGGTTGAGCCCAAATGCTGTAAGATAGAAGCATTCAGGCAACAATTATAATTTGACCGAGGGTGAAGCTGATGTTGTTGATACATGCATGTCAACCACAAACCACAATCTCTTTCATCTGTTCTAACCCTAGGGTCATCTAATCAAATTGCAGCAATGTTTTGATCCTTTATTGAGAAGTATTGACTGCATTTTAGTGGGGAGCTGGCAGATATTGGAATGCTTGGGTCAAGAAGAAGAAGAAGGGTGTAAATGTAGGTTGTGTACAAAACAAGAGTTATTTGAAGTTTTTGTTTGTATAGAATCCCTTTAAGAAATTTGTAAGTATGCCAGTATAGTCTTTGTTCATGATTTTTTTTTTTTTTTTTTGGGTTTCTGCCTGTTTCTTTTACTGAATTAAAAGAAAATATTGTACACACCCACATATACACAAGAAAAATTTGTGATCTAAGAAAATTTCAATGTAATATGGCATAAAGGGGGGAAAAAAAGAAACTTGATATTCCTGTAAGTTTTATCATTGATTAGATTTAGAAGTAAACAAATGTTTAAGAAAATAGTGAAGAGCAAGAAGCAAAATTCATTATCATTCATGTATGGCTTGGGTAGAAGAAATATTTTCTAGACTGTTTCAACTCTAACAAATGGTGACATACATAAAAAAAATCAAAAGACAACTTATTACAACTGATTTACAATGTTACACTTTAGTTACTACTCCTTTTACTGTGATAACAAACATCATAAACCAGCACTTGGATTGTAAGCACCAATATCAATATACTGATTTTAAATTAAGCCTTTCTGAAGAAAAAAAATAATAGTAAAAATGATCCTTTTTAATTCTGGAGATATTTGTTCAAAGAAGGCAACTTAAGAATTCCCAGATGCAGAGAAGGTTGAATCAATAAATCTGTTACCCAACATCTAGTTATTCTGATCTGAAATTTTCACTTTAAAATATTCACTACCAAAATAAAGTGCATTAACAAACCAGATAAAAGGGGATTGTCAATGGTTTAGAATTAAGGCAAGCAATATTAACAGAATAGAACTGTTATTTGTATAAGATGCGTGCATGCATACATAAACATGGTATGCCAAAAGTTATGAAATAGTTCAAACAAAATATAAAAAAGTATATTTTGAAAACTTTTATGACATTTGTGATATCAAGAGTGAATATACATACATATGTGTGTGTGTGTGTGTGTGTGTGTGTTTTACTATCTATCTATCTATATATATATATATATATATATATATATATATATATATATATATATATATATTAAACACACACACATATATAAAGGGGTACTGGAAAGTTTGAAGCCTGATACATTTAACAAATTCTGATCAAATGACCAAGCAGCTGAATTCTTTTTAATACTTTCTTAATTGACCTGAGAACTTTTCAGCACACCTTGTATCCATCTCTCTCTCTCTCTCTCTCTATATATATATATATATATATATATATATAGTTTGATTAAAAAGAACTGATGAGGTCTGTTTCTTTAAATTTTTTTAACAGGCAGACATTCTTGGTTATTTTAAATCAAGCTTGCTGTTTTAAATATGCCATATATACAGTGTCCGATGGGTAAATTGTCGCCATTTTATATTTTTATGGACTATCATAGGTTAAGCTCCTCTCTCATGTGCCAAACATCTTATGGATTGAGTTGGATCTTTTCTAATTGATCTCTTTAGCTCTAAGTTGAAATGATGATCCCTCTTCCTGTTGTGACCTCCTGACCCAGTTTTTCTCTCTACTGCTCCCTCTTTTTAAACTTATTCACTGTTCTCTTGATGGTTCTTGAATGGATTTTGAAGATGTAAGCCAGAGTATGAATGCTGGTACCATTAATGAAGGCCTGAATGATTTTTTCCTCACACCATTGCTCAGTTGAAAAGACAGTGGTGCTGACACAAAACAATTTTAACCTGTTCTCTTTCTAGGTGAATAACTCAAAGAGTTTTTCAGTGATTCTTATGACAAATAGTGTCAAGATGGCTAAACATCTTATCTGAAAACCTGGAAAAAAGTAACTCAATTAGTTTAGTGTTTTTTTTTAGATATTAAACATTTTGTGCAATGGACAATTATGCTGTCACATGATCTGGACAATTACACACACACACACACACACACACGTATTCCTGTGTGTGTGTGTGTATCAGTTTTTATTTAAGAATTGCACTATCATGTTTTCTCAAAATCTATTTTCATAAAGAAATATTCCACAGTTCATTTTTATATAAAACCAAATTAGTTTAAAGTACTGATATGTGAAGAGAGAACAAATTTAATGCAAAGATTTGAAGAGCCACTTTCCTGTATAAATTTCCTGCATAAATACAGAGGATTAAACTGCTAACTTTAAAGTCTCCATTATCTTCAATTTATCTATAGCTGAATATCTAATATCTAGCCATAGATATTGTCATAGTCATTTCAATGCTTTAGCCACAAATATTCTTCTTCAAAAACATTTAATAAAGTTATTAGCACTTCAAGACAAGACTCTGAATATATCCAATTCCAACTTGATGAGAATGGATTCTGAAAATATAATTTATAAAGCACATCAAAATTACATCAAACCTTTTCCTTGCTGTTTTTTGCATTCATATCAATACAAGTAGTTTTCAATGATAATATTCAGTTTCCTTTTTATAGAATTCTTCAAAAGAATTATATAGTACCATTCCAATGCCAAATAAGTTTCTTAAGATGTGTGAATGTATACATCTGTGTGTAAATGCAAAGTGCCATGATGGTCATCGACATGGAAAAAAGAACTGGCAAAGAGTGTTTAAATTTTGGGTAAAGCTGCTAGGCTATGAGGACCTTCTTAGTAGACCTAGCATAGAAATAAATATTATATGGGAGCCATTAATAAAGAAAGAGAAATAACAGCCCCAGCAGCAGCAGTAAAAATAGAAGCCTCAGTGAGTGTGACAATTAGCAGCAGGCAGGTTAGATTCAAGGTTCCAAGTTCTACATTCCCATGGGACAAAATTGAAGTATTGGTACATGAATTTGGTGACATAGTAATTAAGAGTTCAATCCCTGGACTGGGCAGTATGTACTTGAAATCAGTGGAAATGGAGTGAGCAGTAATTGAACAGTACTAAGTAATAACTAGATTAAATATACTTACAAATGTTCAGCAGAACAAGAACAATCTAATCCCAAAGATTAAATAAATTTTTTTTTTTTTAATTCCATGAAGGTTACCCAGATCAACAATCATCTGATGAAGGTTGGAGGGCATAATGGACAAAACATCGTGATAACAACAACAAAGATGAGGACAACAGAATGAGATAAGTGAGCATTTGGGCAAGCCACTCTCCCATAAATGCACTCCTTGCACAGAAGGTGTGTGTGTATAGAGCCAGTATTTTGATTGAGTTATTAATGTATTTCCACTGTCATTAATGGTTGATATTTAAGACCTGATAAGAGCCAGGAATTTGAATATTGATTTTCAAAGCAAGGAAACTCTCCCAATTTTGGAAAATGATATAACACATTCTTTATTTTCCGCCATATTTAGTTCTGTTCTGGACTAAACTGAACTTATGAAATATCCATATATCTGCATCAGAATTCTCATTCAAATGCATGTATACATACGTACATACATATATATATATATATATATATATATATATATATATATGTGTGTGTGTGAATAGATAAAAACAAGGCCAACTAAGAAGAAAGGTGGACAAGCAGATTGTCAAGTACCACCATTACAACTAAGAAAGTCTTGCTTGCAAATACAAACAAAACAGTGTTCAAAACCTTGTCTTTTACATGAGACTGAACACCAATATCTGGTACTAAGGAACCATATATAACTATTTCAGTCATTAGGCAGGAACACAGTTATTTACTGAGTTTAGCATAGTCTGGCACGAGTACAAGATACCAAGTATGGATTGAGCTTACATCATAACAATAGTTAGCTAACCACTTCTATCTCATTAATATATTTACAAACTAATAAAAAAGTTTGTAATATATTCTATAACTGTATAAATGTATATTAATGAATTAGGTAACTGTTGGAGATTTTACTAGCATGAACACATCAAACCTATGAGTTTGCTAGTAAGGACACATGAAACCCACAACTTTACTAGCATGAACACCAACAACTTGGCTAGGAGAATAGTACATCATGCTTGTTTAAAGACATCAAATCCACAATTTTGCTAGCATTAACATATCAAACACATGAAACCAATTAATTTGCTTGCACTAATGATCCACTAAGTTATTTGGGCAAAGAAAGTATAAAAGATTTACCCCATGAAGCTTTTATATTTTTCATGTAATATTATAAATCACTACATTAGAAAAATGCTTTAACATTAATGATTGTTGATATTGTTTCTTAGTATTTGAAAATAAAAAAAAAGTTTTGTCAAGACATGCAAAGGTTTTATTATTAAAATATTTATTTGATGAAATGACTTTATTAATATTTCAAAAGTCAAAATGGAAATTTATCTGAGCAAATTAACATGAGTGTGTGTGTGGATAGATAGATAGATAAGCATGGACAGAATGGGATGGATGTGAATGTAGATAGATAGGTATGAACAGAATAGGATGGATGTGTATATTGATAGAAATAAAGACACCTAATAGGATGGAAAGATAGACAAAAACTGAGTTGTTACAAAATATCTCAATTTAATGAAACACAAAACTGAAAATCAAACCATAGGTGCTGAAAGTCAAGAAATGGAATCTGAAGTTTTTAAAAGAGTTACTTTAAAAAGTAGTTTTCAACAGGAATTGGAAAAGTACAAGTTCTAAATTGAGTTAAATGATATTAAACAAATCCAATTTTGTATTTACATTTGACGTCAGCAGCCTTAGACTACTGATAGTTGCAGACATCAGAGTAAAATTGAAAGTAAACCAAAATGAAATTAATGAAAATCATTTAGGTCCACTCTGAGCTTTTAGAAGATAACAATTTCTTTTCAATGATAAATTAACTGCATTTTATGTTTGTGCATTAAATTTTTAACTAATTATTTATCTTATATTCTTTATTTTTCTGATTTGCAAAAAAAAAAAAAAAAAAAAAAAAAAAAAAAGTTTTGGTTTAATGAGACATTTTATTTTTTAAAGTAGAAAGGCTTCCTACTTTCTCCCCCTTCACAAAGGTTGCTGACTTGTCTGTTCCCTACTGTTTTTTTTTGTTTTTTTTTTTACATGCACTCAGTGTTTTTGTTTATCTAATACCCTGTTATTTACAGCATATATATTTCACTGTAAAATCCTCTTTGCACTTAAATGTTTTTAAATCCAGAAAATTTGTCTAACTTTGCAAAAAAATAAAAAATAAATAAATTTTCTTCTGGCATTTTTCTAAATTTTCTTCTTTTTCTAACTCCTGATAAAATATGTTAAAAGTTGCTTCAAAGGTTTATATTTTTTGTAAAATATTTGCAAGGTCTTTGAGATGGCTAGCAATAGTAAAGTTCCAAATTTGTCTCTAATTGCAAAGAAAAATACTTCCTTTTCTGGTTTTCTGATATGATGTAAACAGACATTCAAAAAACTGGAAGAGAATTTGGAAAATTCCTATTTTCAATTATTTGGTTAAATGAAAAACAACATTATCCAGGTTAAAAGTTGATTTTTTTTATCAACTACATCCTTGTTCTGAACTAACATCATTTTCAAATTAAAGAAAAAAAATATTATGCCTTTTTTCTTCATAAATTTTTTGTTGTTTTCATTGTTGCTGTTGTTGATGTAAATTCCTCTTGGCAAAATAGTTTCATGATTGAAAATTCTTCAAGTGCTGTTTTTGCTTTATTTTATGAACTCCAAAGATTATTTTTATTTATCATGTATTTTCCCTTCTCTTTTCTATCTGTTTCTTTTGATGAGAAGTTTGGATTGTGCTCTTCAAAATGCTCCCCATAAAGAAATCCGAGAAAAGAGCACTATACCTTAAAGTCTCTGTTTTGTAATATTGCCAATGTGCTGACTCTCAATGCTTGTCAAAACTGGATTGGTATGTTCTCATGAAATTGAATGGAAAATGTGTGCTGTTTTTGATAAAAGGTAAATGTTTTTAATTCTCATTATTGTCTTTACTTTGTTGTATTTGCAAATGCACAGGAGAACTGCAAAAAAAAGTGCATTGCATGTTTAATGACAGGTTTGTGAGTGAGTGCACATGTAATCAATGCATGTGTTTGACTGTGTATGAAAAACTATTGATGGATAAATAAAAGGCATATCTCTCAACACAAAAAATAATCACAATGCATTCAAAATCTAAAGACAATAGGATTAATTAGCAAATTGAAGAAATTGGGTGCTTCTACCTCAACCAGGAGATAGGGATTCAAATTGGAACTGAAATAATGAATGAGTGAAGAAAGGCTTGGAAAAGCAGGGAGACAAGTAAAAAAAAAAAAAAAAAATCCCAGGAGAAGACGTTTAGTGACAAAGGGATATTTATTATATGACAGGGAAACAGGCTTTTGTTGTAAGCATTGGCTCTTCTTTTATGATCACTTGTATTAATGTTACTATTACAAACATCATCTTCAATCCAACATAGAAAGTCTAATTGATCCTTGTGCAAAATGATCATTTCTCTTCATTTCAACTACTTGTTCAGTGCATATCTCTTTATTGCCAACTCCTTTTATCTCTACCCGACAGAATACTCTTGATCATCATCACTTACTTCAGAGATGGGAAGAAGAATATAATAGGAAGGTGAATGGATCTGAATTCAAGGTAAGGAGACAGAACAAGAGGCCAATGCAAATAAGGTCCACATTCTTAATACAATTATAAATTGATCAGTCTCCTCTATCATATTCTGTGCTCAAGATAAGAGTCTTGAAAAGTCATGAGTTGGATGAATTTAAAAAAGAAAATTATTTCCCCCTTTTAAAGCCTACATCTCTTTCATTTATTCATGGTCCTTTTTCTGTCTCCCCCTCCTGTCAGATCAATTTTGAATATTGTTTATCATATTTCAACTTCAACCTTTCAAGATCAAATAGCAGATTTCAGAAGAGATACTAAATTACTGACAAAGCTAATATTGACTGATTTGTTTTTTACAGCTTATAAACTTTTTGTGGGCTATTTAAAGTCAAAATTATGATTATGTAGTGCAAAAGAGAAACTTTCTTATTAAATTTCAATTGAAAAAATGGCAATGAAAGTATTTGATGCTGAAAAATTAATGTTAAGGCAAAAAAGTTTTTTCTTTGATTTTCATATTTACATGATGCAGAACAACGAGTAGGGCCGATAGCAAAAAGACAAAGCTTACTAAAAACTACAAAGAACAGGAAGTTGCAGAGAGTCATGATCATTCATGTCCTGTAGAGATACAACACATAAAAGAAAATATACAAGAATGTAAATCAAGTGAAAAGGCAGAGTGGTATCATGAGGACTATTTAACAGTTAAAAATTCTGGCTTTTAATTTTGGTTTACATAGATATCAGCTACTTTTAATATCAACTAGCAAAACCAGGGCTGGATTCTGAACTTTTGGGACACCTAGGCTAATAAAATTATGTCCCCACCTCCTCAGACAAAGCCATCCTCTAATTTACCCCTGTCCATCTTGAATATTTTTTACATGTGATATATTTTAGTGACATTTACATAGCTTGAAGTTAACTTATTGCAAATTCTTTAAATAAACTAAAATAGCTATCTTTTGTTTGTCAATAAAAAAATATTCAAGAAATTCCACCTTTTTACTATTTATTGCAAACCAAATTAGCACACATCTAAACACATCTGAAGTAAAACATCAGACTTTTATAACCAATTTTGTAGGGTGTTAGGCTGTAGCCTGTATGATAATCCAGCCCTGATCTGAAGACATATTATATTAGTGAAATATGCATTCCAAAATCTAAGCAAAGTACTAAGAAACAGAAAAATTGGATGAATGTGAACAGTGCCAGACTGTTGTGTAATATATGGTTCCATATACTACTCCAGCACTAGTTCTATTCACAGGCATACAGAAAGTGAAAGAATTGAATGAAAGAATTTTGAGGGGTAAAGTTTAAGTGATGGAGGACAGAAGAAAGAAAAAAAAAAGCAATGGTGTCAGCGGCTTTTTCCTTTTGAAGATGAAGTTAGAGCGTAGTGTTGATACTTTCTGCAACACAATGATCAATGAATTTGTCAAGAAGAAATGAAGAATTGCATTAATTTAGAAATAAATAAGTTTTAAATATGTTATTATTTATTGATTTTTATATTTGCCTTTATAACCATTAATGGTCATCATGGATTGCATCTTCCAGTTTCAAAGTCACCTCACCTTTTGCCATTAATATGGTCTGGCAAAAAATGTATGCACACTTCAGGAAAGGAAAAACTTGTCTTTCATAGTTTTAGCAAATAGTGATAATACTGTTTACTGTAGTATTTTTTTGGACAGATGGCATTGCCATCAACAAGTACTATAGGATGTTATGTATCACAGAAAACTGACCACATTGGTGGGCCTTAGACAAGAAATTAAAAATGCATGTGCAGCAATCCCATTGGATAATTTGGGCAATATTGCGCAGACAGGAGTTTGCCATACTAATAAATGTCTGGAAGCTAGAGGCCACCATTTTGAGCATCTCTTGAGATTGTAGAGTCCAAAGGTAACTTGTATTAATCTTATGATGTCAGAATAAATTTAGTATTACAATAACTATACAAAATTTTTGTGTACTTTCTCTTTCTCTATATATATACACACACATACATACATAATAATAATTGGCCACTCGATATCGAGGACACCCGTTGCAATGCACAGCTAGCTAGCGCATATTGCAACATTTGCACAGGCATTTTTGCAATTTCCCACCTGGGAAATGCCCACAGAGTCCACCTGCAGGTTATACTGTTATTGGCGTGTGCAGAGCCAATTAACAGTTTTAGAGCATTGGTGCGAACCCAGCGTGATCATAAATGAACAAGGCTGGCCACCTCAACTCGCAATCACAGTGTTTTTGTGATATCGTGCTAGCTTTGGCCAATGAGGTCTTCCACACAGTTTCCTCTCCCAAATTCCCTCACATGGTTTTGGTGGACCTGTGGCTATAGAACAGACACTTGCCAAAGGTGCCCTGCGCTTGGAGTCCGATAGCTGCTGAAATTAATTCCAGCCAGGATTCGAATTCGGTGCCTCATGATTCTAAAGCAACGCCTTAGACCACTCAGCCACACAGCCACAATACATACATACATACATACATACATACATACAAACATACACTAAATTGTAATGTCTTAACTTTTTATTGAGTTATCTCCCTACAACTGGTTATTTATTTATATATGTAAAGCCTCATATTTGAAATATCTTCTGATAATAATAATAAACACTTAACAAAATAAGTAATTATTTATTAAAAAGTAACTGTTTTTAACCCAATGTACTTCACCATCATTTAAGGAATCAATTTTAGAACCTGTTACAGCACTGATACAGAACTGTACTTCTATTCAAGGAGACTACAGCAGAATAACTGTCAGCAATACTGTTATGCTTTTTCTCTGGATCTTCTTTCAATTGAGTAAATTTAGTTAATCTTAAAAATAATTAAAAATTGAAAAATAAATGTTTGAACCTGTTTTCATGAGATTTATTTCTTTAAATCATGTTCTAATAATTATTTAAAAATTAAATATACCATTCAAGCATTAACGTCTTTGTCATCATCACATAAAATAATTACAAGTTCACGAATGATTTCATTAAAATCCATAATAGCATCAGAAAACAATAGAAAGATTCTGGATTCAACTAAAGAAAAGATGTTGCATTTGATTGAATTTTAGAACCACCAAATGTACTATGCTTGATTTATTTTTTTTATGGCTTAGCAAATTTTTTTTTTGTTCACCCAATATAAGGCCACAAGACTCTCAAGTTAGAACATTACTGTATGATGTTGTATGTGTAAGATCAACTAATTGGTTTGTTTTTTTCTTTTACAACTTATCAAGTTTTTTCAGGTTATTTAAATGCAGAAAATATTTTTAGATTGTAAAAAAAATTTCAGATAATGATTGAAGTGAATTCATACTTCTTCCAAGGGTATTTGTACTTATGTGAATATAACAAACCTGAAGGAAATTGGAATTTGGTTCTCTGATTTCCAATCCTAAGCTGTTGTCCATTACCCCACTTGCAATTCTCGAGCAGTCACCTATTTATATACTGACCAAGCTTGACATTACTTAATTGTACAAAAACCAGCATTTCAACATGATATGGTTGTTAGACCAAAAGAAGTTAGGGGAGATAACTCAGTACCTAAGTTTTCAACATTGAAAGTGTGAAATGATAAGATACATTCTTTTTTTTTTATCTTCATATTTCAACTGGAAAGTGCATCATCTTTTTTCCTGAGTGTTTCATCTAGCAGACAAGTCAGAATCTGCCATTCTGTTGTAAGCACCTCGCAGAAAGCTTTTTTTTCTGTTACTACAGCTGCATTTCTTTCTTTTGACTATAATCAAAGGTACTAGAAAAGAAAACCAGATAACATATACATACTTATATATATGTGATGGGATGTGAAAAGAATCATATTTCAAGACTTACATAACTTACAACCTAAATTATATGTATTGATAAAAAATAAGATCAAAAAATTATTTTTTTTACCTATAGTTTATAGAAAGTTTTAGTTTTTAAAACATCTAAAAAGTAGAGGGAAAATGTACATTATTCTGGAGGTGGACATATATAATTCTGTATTTTAAGTTGTATTTATTTTTAGTCTCAGTAATTAAAATCTGATGACTGCCATTATTTTTGTTTTTGTTATGACATTTAAGAGAAGATGATTTATTTGATAAATTTATTCAATACAAAATGAAAACAAAGAAAATATTGTTTGAAATTAATGTCTGTATTTGATGACATAGAAGATCCACTTTTTCCTCTCCTTGCCAATTATTAGGATTTTATAAATCATTATAAAAAATATGAAAAGAAACTTGTTTTGAAATTAAACAGGGAACACAGATGAAGTCCTAGAAAAATTCAATGCAATTTTTTTATTAACATTCCTTATTAAATACAAAAAAAGAATCAGTAATATTATTGGTCCAGATCTGGTGCCTTGACTTCAATCACTTTCCCCTCACCATGAAGTTGATTCCCTGTGCCTTTGCTATAAATACTTTCATGATAATTGTTCAGCTGAGCTCTTTGCTATGGTATGTAGAATTTATTAATTTAAGTACAGTACTAGAATAGCAACAAGGTCTCATCAATTTACAGTTGAATTATCTAGATATAATTGTAAGTTCTATGCTAACAGTTTTTTCTCACTTGTGGAACTCTCTTCCAGCTCCTTGCTTTCCAGTAAAGTTTGATCTTCAAAAATTTAAATGCAATATCAATCATTTTCTACTGTCTTCTTGATAAATTTTCTAATGTTCTAGCTCCTCAATAATGCATCTATTTTCTAATTTTTTCACACTCGGTAACCACTTGTGTCTTAGTGGCTTTACTGCCTTGTTTGGGATGATTTCAATTAAAAAAATAGCTTGCAGTGGTGTCTTATAAACTATCAAATATGACAGTAGGAACAAAAAAAAAAAACAGAAGCTTTTTACTGAAAAATTTACGTAATAAAAATGACTGATCATTTTTATAACTCAAAAAATAACTAAACTGGTCCCTCTAGTCACATATTTATTTATCTCTGAAAAGATGGAAAAAATGAGCCAATTTGAATAACGTTTTTGGCAGATTTAAAGATCCAACATAATCATAAATGACAATAATATCTCAATTATAGAAGGAATAAATCATATTTCTTTTCAAAATAACTACATAAGAAATTTTGTAACCATTCAAAATAACTAATAACTGTCACAATTTTTTTTGACGATGTTATCTGGTTTTCTTTCTTTTTCAATTACAAACTATCTTAAATGTACTGATAATAATAATAATATTAAAAACATGAAAATCATTCTTTTTATTGTTTTAATCATAACTTAATTCAAGAGAAACAAAGAACAGAGTTTTCTTTATTGAAAAACAAAACAAAACAAAATTACGTAATTATTGAAATAAACCTGAAGCTAGTATTGTTTCTATTAATTAGCATGAAGTTGAATAGAACTGGTTGACAGTATAGAATTTAAAGAATCTGAATTCTACAAGATGCCTTAAAGCACAGTAAAAGAAAATTAAAGACTTACTAGGTACAATGAATGAAGAAAGATTTTATTCAAAGGAAGAGTCACCCATTCATTTAAGAAAAATACTTACAGAATTTTTCTAAATGGACAGATTCTGTAGAAATTTTAGAAGCAAAAAGAGAGGTAGAAGACGTAATGAATTATTAAAAGTTTAAACTTAAATCTACCATTCACCGATGTTTAGAATATTGCTGCCACATATGGTCCAGTGTCCCTGCTATTCACCTTGAGCTCCTTGACAAAATCCAAAGAAGAATCAGCAACATTATCGGTCTTGATTTGGTGGCTCTTTAGTATGCATGTGTAATTGTGGCAACATTAATAAAACCCAGTCTGATGAAATGCATCACAAAATCTTTTCCCAATTTATCATACTATTTTCTCAATACTGTTCCATGATATATAAAATTATATACTGTTATATCATTATATATATATATATATATATTTAAAATAAAAACAGATTACTTTAAGGTTCCATATAATAAATTATTTCACCACAGCCCTTTTAAAGGACAGTGGATCATCAGATTTATTTCCAAATGTTGAAATGAAAAAATGAAAATAAATTTACCCATACGGATTACCTAGTTTTTCGTAAACTAAATATATATATATATATATATATATATATATATATATATATATATATATATATATATATATATATATATACTAAATAACTGTTTGCTTGTACAAAAAGAAATAATTATCAAAACAAAATGTGTGATTGTTTTAAAATAAGATTTGCATAAGTGAAGAATTACTATCAAAATATACATTTTATGTATGTGAGAGAAAAGAGTAATGCACTTTTATGCAATATTAGTCCTTATATGGCATTGAATGCTGGACAATGTCTTTGTAGATGAAAGAAATACTTGAAGCAACAGAAATGAGGTTCTCATGTAGGATGCTGAGAATACCATGGACTGAACATGTGAGCAACGATAAAGTTTTAGAGTAAATGGAAACAAAATGACACTTATACTCAATATCAGGAAGAGAAAGTTGAAATTTCTAGGACACATAAGGTTGATGCGCTGGTAAACAATATTTTACCTCACCTAATCTAGGGCCCATGATGAGGAAATAGGGCTTGAAAAATATGATATTCACAGGATAGATTGAAGGCAAAATGGACAGTGGAATGCAAGGTATAACCTACTTGGCAAGCTTGAGTGAATGTCTGATGGAACAAGGTTTAGGAGAGATAACAAGACAACAAAATTTATTGAGTGCTACAAAGGACAAGAAATTGTGGAGAGCCATGATTGCCAACATCCTGAAGGGACTTGGCACGTAGAAGATGAAGAGAGAGATTTGTATTGGCATTATATTTTTCTTTTTTGTAAACTCCTAGTGTCTTCCTATAGTTTTTATAGTATGATCATAGTGTCTTCCTATAGTTTCTTATAGTATGATCATAGTATCTTCCTATAGTTTCTTATAGTATGATCATAGTGTCTTCCTATAGTTTCTTATAGTATGATCATAGTATCTTCCTATAGTTTCTTATAGTATGATCAGTGTCTTCCTATAGTTTCTTATAGTATGATCATAGTGTCTTCCTATAGTTTTTATAGTATGATCATAGTATCTTCCTATAGTTTCTTATAGTATGATCATAGTATCTTCCTATAGTTTCTTATAGTATGATCATAGTGTCTTCCTATAGTTTCTTATAGTATGATCATAGTATCTTCCTATAGTTTCTTATAGTATGATCATAGTATCTTCCTATAGTTTCTTATAGTATGATCATAGTGTCTTCCTATAGTTTCTTATAGTATGATCATAGTATCTTCCTATAGTTTTAACAAAGGTAGAAATAAAGGCTGCACTACTAACATTGTTTTTTTTTTCTGTCCATGATCTTTCATTTTATGTACATCAGACTTCTGAACATTGTAAATGAGAATAATGATTGAAATGAACAAGAACATTCCTATGATGCCTCCACTTATCAAATGATTTCTCAGACTTTTTTTCTGTTAAATAATTTTATGTCCACTTGATAGGAATAATTATTTGGAATAATTTAAGTAAATGAAATAAAAGTAAAATGAGAAAACTGCATTATCCAAAAGACAGACAGGTTGACAAAAGACATTTACAGATTTAACTTGATTGAGAGCCATGAGTAAAGATCCGACATTAAAGCTTAATTTTATCTTTTATTTCTGCTTTTATCCTGAAAAGTGAATGATACAACTGGTATCATAAAAGAACATTCTACAAATTCTGATTTTACCTTTTTGCACACATGCACTTAGCTCTTGATTGACTTAGATTAAATGCACATAAAACTCATGTACAATTTACTTGATATAAATATATACAGTATGCACATTTCAAACACACACAGTTTTATACCCAGTAACATAATCTTTATAACACTTGGGTTATATATATATATATATATATATATATATATATATATATATATATATATATATATATATATATAGTGTATTTAGGGAGTAAATGTTCTTTAAGACAAATATTATTAAAGACAACAGATATTTTGTGTCAGTTAATTGTAATGATCAATTTTTCCAAATTAAGAACAGACTTTCTCAAATAAGCTGGAAATTCTTTAGAACAGTGTTTCTCAACTGCTGCCTCCAGGTATACTAATGTGCCCTGAAAGATAGCCAGGTGTGCCTCATGTTAACAGAAGAGTAATTTATGAATTATTTTTATATTTATTTATAAAAAGCTATATATATCAAGTGCACAGCTTCCATATCTTAGTCAAGTTTTTGGTATTTGATATTTTAGACTAGATGCTAAATTCCTTAATTTTTAAGTAAGAGTGGATAATCCTTTCCCTTTTGCCTTCCTCAAGGGATTGAATATTTTATTGCAATTTTCCACATCATATCTCTATGAATTCGGATCTTCTGCACTTACCAACATTAAATGCAAAAATAGATCAAATAAATATTAAACACATTGATAAGGAAATGAGAATATGTTTATCACATAAAAAGCCTAACATTCAAAAACTTGCCAATGCACATATCGAACACAGGTTTCACATATAAGCGTACTTGAATATACAATGTAATGTCTTAAAAATAAATGCTTATTCCAGGGGACTTCTTTATTATTTTCTAATTTTCAAATTTCATGACTAACTTTTCCTCATTAAAATTTAAAGTACACTCCAGAGTTATTTATTATTTTAGTTATTTTACAAGATTAACCCAAAATAAAAAATGTTGAGACACATTTCTTTAGAGTGATGATTAGCTGTTTCTGTTTGTGAATGACTGCAAATAATGAATTCAGTCTTCATTAAGTGGCCACAGTTGTGGGTTTTTTAATGCTTGATTTAACTAAACTTGTTTGTCCACCAGCAACACTCATTATAAAAATATCAGACTGCATAGAGGATTTGATGTTCAAAGAATTCTCAATAATTGAATTCACTCGAGTGATAAATCGATGAATAAAAATCTGTGCATAATGTTACTACTTGACTCATTAGTCTATTAATCATGTCTCATTAGCTTTGATGTAATTGATCTTTCTTGAGTTGGTCAATAAAATTTGAGTGATATTCTCACTGACCACCTCTGTATTAGTTACATTTCTATTTTTGTGATCATATGTAACTTATTCATAAGTTTTTAGTTTGAAGCAATAATTCTGAGAAGTTGCATGTTGGTATTTTGGGGGTATTTTAATATCAAAGACTTACAAATTGTTTCATTCTATATATATATATATATATATATATATATATATATATATATATATATATATATATAATAAGGTAATGAAAGATTTGGTAATCTGTGTGGTAATCCAGAGATTTCAATGTAATACCAGAGCAAATATTAATTAAATAATTAAGAAAGAGACAACCTTAAGTTTCCATAACTATAATTTATTTCCCCAGAAAATATATTTTTCCTGGTTCATCAGGTCACATCTCTAGTTACAAAGGAATTTGGTTTCTTTTATTTTTAATACAACTTTTTGACCGATAGTTTTAGATTGATATAAGGTCACAGAGGTGAATTATCTTCCCCCTCTCACCACCAATTAAAGTATTTATAGAAAAGGCACAGGGAGGTAACCTGACAACAGTGGGAAAGTCACTGAAGCAGAGTGAATGAGGGATGTTGGTAGTTTCAAAATTTTGATGGTTTGATTTAGTCTGTTTTGTTTTACAGCATATCAACCTCAATGGGTTATTTAATGCCAACAAGATTTTTATTGCTAGTAAGTTTTTTTGTTTTTTTTTAAAATGTATTACTGGTAACTTTTTTTTTTTTTTTTTTCAAAAAAATGTTGCTGGTAATTTTTTTTTTGTTTTTTAAAATGTATTGCCGATATTAAAACCTATACACATTACACTTTAACAGTGTTTTGACCCCAGTTTGGTGGTTGACTATTTGCCCATAGCTGGGACCTTAAAATGTGTTAGTATTTCAGGTCAGGCTGGACCTGAGAACACCAGCAATTAAGAGGTGGTTCCATGCTTCTCAAAACCTCCTGGTCAGAAGCCTTGCTGCCGAATTGCCATACTTAGGATGCAAATGTAGTTTATCATAATACCCAGGACACTCAAAATTTTTGAAAGAAGATTTTTGCAAATTGTGGTCAGTTTCATTACAGGGAACAATCAATGCGTTTTGCGTGTTGTTTTTTGAAATGTCCCTTTTGTGTTCATATAGTCTTTTGTTTAAACTTAATTTGGTTGTTCACTGTAATGAAATTGACCACAATTTTGACATAGTGACTTATTTTCTCTTTTAATCAAAGTAGAATTCCCTAAGACGAAAATGTGCGGAAAGTGCTTTGATCACTTGTTCATTCATGGTAAATTTTCATCCCGGCTCTTACAATATAACACCATTCGTAGCAGATTTTCTGTTGTAATAATGTAGGATAGTCAGGGATAAAAGTGATGGAGAGAAAAAGAATATTGATGAATTTGGTTAGATTGGAGAAGTATTCTTTAAAAATTTTGAAACTACCACCTCGTTTCATGCATGTGTAGTCGTGGCAAATCATCAAAACCCAGTCTGATGAAGTCCTAACGGATGAAATGCATCACAAAAACTTTTTTCCAGTCTGTCATAATATTTACCTCTCTCACTATATATATATATATATATATATATATATTACTGTAATTTTATATATATATATATATATATATATATTTATTACTGTAATTTTATATATATATATATATATATATATATATATATATATATATATTTATTACTGTAATTTTATATATATATATATATATATATATATTTATTACTGTAATTTTATATATATATATATATATATATTTATTACTGTAATTATATATATATATATATATTTATTACTGTAATTATATATATATATATATATATTTATTACTGTAATTATATATATATATATATATATTTATTACTGTAATTATATATATATATATATATATATATATATATATATATATATATATTTATTTATTACTGTAATTTTATATATATATATATATATATATATATATATATATTTATTTATTACTGTAATTTTATATATATATATATATACATATATATATATATATATATATATATATATAAAATGTTACATAAAAATCTATTAAAAGTTTGGAGCCATCCTCAGGATTTAGTAAGCTTCATACCTTTTCTGGTTTAATTAACTCCTACTAAGCTAGCCAATGGGACATATTAAATACATTAGGGAATACAGCACAATATCTTTTTTTAGAGGATGTTGAACTAAAATTTTAAATCTGCCAGATCTAAGATTACCATTAGCTAGCAAGGTAGATTAGGCAAAAAGGGCTAAAATGTGTATGCAGTAATGGGTTAATTTTATTATTATTACTGTATATATGACAAAACCCTTCAAGAAGATAAAGTCCCTCTGGCCTGAAGTGAGCTTAGAAATTAGTTTTGAAAAAGCATGCAACCTTCAATTTTTGGGCAATTCTTCAAAATCCAGAGTTACCCTGCACTTTTGGCCTATAGTGTGTGTGTGTGTGTGTCAGTGTTTGTAGCTTAATGACAAAAAAAAGCATTCTATATATTTATTTTCAGCATAATCTCTTTCCTTTTTGATGCACTTATTTCTACATGGATAAATAGTATGGGGAAGATTTTAAATCAGAATTCAGCTGATAACAGGGTTATGTTATAGACTTATTGATTTACCTTTGTGCATATGAATGCATGTATCAGGAAGAAGTACAACAGATTTGGGAAGAAGAGGAGTAAAAGCAGACAGGCTAATGTTGTTATTACAAGATGATTAATTCAGAAACTAAATATTCTGTGCATTTCTTTGATATGTTTTGCATTTTTCTGGATTTAGAATCAAGATATTCTCATTTGTGATTAAATTTTTAAAAAAATACTTCTTTACTAATTCTGGTTTCTGTAATCATAAATCTGTAATGTCGTTTAATAAAACCATTTATACAAAAGGTTAGTTATTATGTTCCTGGCTATTTTAGTTAAAAACTATTCTTATTTTATTTTGTTCAAGGCAGCAACAGAAGGTCATCTAATTTCACAAAAATATGAACAATGAAAACTCATTGCAACAATGTTGGGATTTCTGCTTTTTGTATTATAGCAATTGTCTCCCTTGTCCCATTCTTGATTAATATCTTAGGTTTCTTTTTGCAATTTTTTTTTTACTTTCTATTACAATATTTTTAACTAGTCCATTATTTGGCCTTCAAATCTTGCTACAAAGAAGTAGGAATTTAATTTGAATATCAAAGAATAGACTGTCTGAAAATGCTTAAATAAAAGGCAATAAAAGGACAAAGATATTTGTGGAAAGAAAAAAATGATATAGAATAATGAAAACTGGTCATCTTAAAATAGTTAAAGCAGAAATTTACCATGCAAGCTTAGTCTGGCACAAACCAATATAATTAAGCATTTAGTAAGGACCAAACTTACTAAATGATGAATGATATATAAAACTACCATAAATATTTTCATGCTACATGTTCTGATGAGTTAGTGCCTCAACTGCATGAATTAAATGTGCTACTAGATTGGCAACTAGGTCTCACTATTTTACTGTTAAACTAATTTGATGGAACCATAAATTCTATACTAATAGTTTCTTTTTTTTTTGTACTTCTTACCTGTGGAACTCCCTTCTGATTTCTTGGTTCTCAACATCAGTCGCCATCTTCTGTCTTCCTGAATTCTGTTCCTTTCTCATCTCTCCTCACTAAATCAACTTTATACATCTAATGTCTCTGCCAAAAACTCTGGAATTTTATTTAATATTTATTTACTTTTGTTTTTATCAATAGGAGTAAATAGGTTTGCCTATCATCTGGTTCACACTACTCACTACTTTTAAACAGGAGTACAGGTTTATCCCTTGTTTCCTGTTTAAAATTGGGTTCTGGTTCTTTCTAAATGGGGTGAAATGATAAAAAAATTTGCTGGCCTATAAAATTCACTTTTTACCCAAAAAATGTCTCAACAAAATATCTCCCATGACTTACATGTGGAGTTAAATTTTCTGGTATGCAAATGGATCTTTTCTCTTGTAAATTACAGTAATATTATTAAAATATTTTCCTGTTGTCCAAGACGCTTGTTTTTTTTTTTCCAGTTATAGTTTAGCTACATATTTTAATAGCATTAAATGCTTACCATTTTATTCCTCATTTTCCCTTTCAAAATCTGTGTACACAGGATTTAATGCTATCAAATATGGTAGATTTTTGACCAAGTATGGATTTAGACTGTAACTACTATTTCAGTCCTCTTTTTTCCAACAATAGTCCTTAGCAGATTACTTCTAGTCTCTTTTGTTTTCTTTTTCTTTATTTTATTTTCTTGCCATTAACATGCCTTAAATTTATAGCTAGCCCTTTTCTCATGGGATATATACCCAAGAAAATATATGTTAAAAATATCAGTTGTTTATTTCTGTAAATAATCCCAACTGTTTTGTTTTATCCTTAAAAGAAAACTTAATTTATTTAAAAAAAAAAAAATACATTGGATCTTATTGACAGCATCATGACTTTATTAATATATTAAAAAAAAAAAAACAGTAAAAATTGTGCAAAAGTTTAAAAGTGTTAATGCAGGTGAAACTTTTATGTTAAATTAATTTTAAAATGCACTCTTCAGTCAGTTAAGTGCTATATGTAATACATGTTTGGGCGATCATATCTTTTTTGATTCATGACTGACTAGGTAGAAGATTTTCCTGCAGTAGGCTGCCATTTCTTTCTGTGATAGACTGGTTGCCAACCAAGGCTATAGGACCCAGTCTGTCTTGCTATTCAAGTAGAGATTCATACCTATTCTATAAGGAAATGAAGTAAACAGGAAATTTAATTTTTAAATTTGTTTGCTTTGTTTAGGTAAAAGTATATTAGCTGTTGGTCAGCAAGAACAAAATATCAAGGTTCCTAATATATTTCTAAAAGACAATATTATTTTACAGTTATGCTCAGTTAACATTTCAGTAACTACACAAGTGACAGATAAAATGGTGTGACAATAATTTGAAGAATACTAGATAACATAGAGAACTTAAAGAAATTTATTAGCCAGTACTCTAACCCCTGTGCAATGCCTGACAGTACATAATGGTTTTCTTCTCTAAGTGGCATTATTTCATAAAGACATTATTATTTATTCACTTGATACACACAAAACGGACATTGGTAAGCTGGCTGTTTTGTGTGTATTGGATTCTATGACCAAAATCAATCTATTTTAAGCAACTTAACCATTCAGCCAGAATAATTAATGTGTTTGAAATGTACAAAATTAGATTTCTATTGTGATATTCTTTATATGGGGAAAATACTGACTCTTAGCCAAAATAAGCATTCAAAGATGAGAAAAATATCCTGTTTATTGAAAATGCCTCATTATGGTTTTTACTATTGTAACATTGCAGTTTTTTTCTGATTGTCACTGTGCAAAATGCAGCAATGAAGTTTATGCAGCAACATAATAATGAGAAGATTATAATAATAATTTCCCATGATTCCACAATTTCTATGTTCAGAATTTACAAGCATAAAACTATTGTGTGCCACATCTTATTAAAAAAAAAAATAAAATAAAATAAAGAACCAAAAAGAGAATTTAATATAAAAAAAGGAGAATTTGCTTTGAATTTATTTAAATGTTCTTCAGCTGTAATGTTTATGACAAAACAATAATATCAAATGCCAAGAAAGTGTGTAAGACTCATCATAGAATATTGTGTGGTACTCCAATATGGAAACTGAACATAAGATAGGCTGAGCTAGGGGTAGTTTTACTTAACACTGCAAGTTGCTACAAAACCAAAACTAACTTTTTTAACCTAAAAATTCAAATCATGTTCTTAAATATGAATCGGGTTTCCTTATAAGGAAGTGCTTAATTTTACCAATTGCCACCATCTTGGATGCCAGAGAACTAATATCCACTAGGTAGCAGTAAAAAAAAAAAAAAATTAAATTAATTACTTTTGTTAATTTTCCCCCTAAAATCAAGAGTCATTAGCAGTATGTTTTTCTCAGTAAATATTATGATCTTTAAAGGCCAGAAAAAAAGTTATTGCATTTTTCTTAAGGTTGTATGGTGGATGATAAGCATAGTGATATTGCAAAAAAGCTATGCAAAAATACTAGGCAACCAGTGAAACTTTTCACCTTTCAGCCTTTTTATTTTTAACTTAAAAAGGAATGATTTTTTTGCAAAAAGTAAAGCAAGGTTCAACTACAATGACTTGTCAAAACACCTTACGCTCATATTAATAAGATGGAAAAATTCCTACTTACAAATCTGCATAGATCATGAATTTATCTTCTCGGGTCTTTCATTGTCTCAATAGTTTCGCATGGCCTTATTTTAGCCTCAAGCTACTTAAAGCAGTGTATCTTCTGTTACATGGCATTTACGAAAATGCACAAATTATTTTCCAATACTCAAGATTACACAAACATTACTGATACAAGTATATTGTTAAACAATTTTAACTTCATAATAAAATAAAGATGTATAAACATTTAATGTAGTTGTCCTAAAACTTTTGCTCGTCAGTGTATATATCTTCTTCCAACAGAAGAAAATGTCTGTCTGCTACAAACTGGCAACCTAATGCCATTTCAGTAGCTTGTTTTGCTATTCAAAAATGTTTAATGAGTTTCTGGCCATCTGATAATCTGTTTCGTGATTTACAATTCTGACTTATTTTTAATCTATTTATCTGCCTACACTCCTATAAATGGATAAGTCTTATGTAAAAGTTGTTTTTTGTCAAGATTAGCTTGAAAAGTAAAAGAGAATAACAATAGAAAACTGAGCATTAAACTTGGGAAAGCCAAATCATTGATATCTGAAATCAAGCATTGCCTTGCATTTCTGAAGGAAGCCATTCGCAAAGTGAAGCGTTTTTAGCTTTGAGTACTTACAAGGAAGTTGTAACATTTGTGCTGACAATACTTGGTGCACTGATAACGTTCCATGGTCACAAGAATTATGGTTATGATTCTTTAGTAATCTGTGTTTAAGTTTAAATAAGGCAAAATAAGTAAGTCAATAAATAAACAAAACATTTTTTTTTGTTGTTATTTTTTCTATTGGATGATTGCCCAACAGAAAAAGAAATCGCACAGCAACAAAAGAAAAAAAAAGTTTTTTTTTAAAAATAAACAAATGTACATGAACCAAAAAGCTTATTTATTTAACTTTCTTAAATTAATTTTAATGGGATAAAAATATAGGTAAAAATTTGATAAACTGAAATTATTTTTTTCTACAAAAATGTGTTTTCCGATTTATTTTGTTCTGCTCTTTATGACAATTTTTTTTCTTTAAGATTGTTCAACTGTGAGAAAATTAAAATTTTACAGTGACAGTAATCAATATAACTCTAAAGTACAGGTATGATTTATAATGTATACATAAAGCCAAAGTGATTTTTATATTCAACATTATGACACCCAATGTTCAATTTACAATGTAAATATGCTGCTAAACTGGTTTTGAGCCTACTTCCTTGTGGTTAATTTTACATAATGGAAGCCTAAAATAAAGAAAAATATATTGTATGTAGTTATTAACCTGAGGTTATTTTCTTCAGAATACCACAAATTAAATTCCTTGTCAACAAGAAAAACAATGCAACTTTACTTTTGAGGCATTTGTACTTTAAAATAGTGGACTTTAAAAAATGCTTGTTGGAAAATGTTATAGAAGAAAAGCCAAAATTCCGGCTTTTGTGGAAGAAAAATGTCAGAGAAAAATAAATCATATTTTCATCTAAAATAAGTAATATATTTTAATCAAATAAATAATTCTAAGTTCAAATGACTAACAATTGCAAACACCAAATGTTTTTTTAAAGGCTTCTTGGTTCAGCTGAGAACTTTCCAGAATCTCTCATAATATTTAATGCCTTAATGACATAAAAGTAATACTTAATCTATATTTATTATATAAAATATTTAAAACAAAGTTTTGCCAATAAGACATATTTAATTTAAAATATGAAGTAATATGTGAATAAATTAATGGTTATTAACAGAATTCTTAATTTATACTATAAATTTTATAATATATATTTTAATAAACTAGAAGTTGAATTTAATTATATTTATAATAATTAAATTAGTAATTATTTGTTATTATTAAAATTCAGTTCATTAAATATTACTTATTTCATTAGTATTACATGGTAATTGTTTGGATGAGCTCTTTGCTATGGTACCTAGACTTTATGAATTTATGTGCAGTACTAGATTGGCAACAAGGTTTCATCACTTTACAGTTGAGTTAGTTAGATGTAACAGTGAATTCTATGCTCACAATTTCTTTTCTCACACTTCTCACTTGTAGAACTCCCTTCTGGCTCCATGCTTTCCAGCCAACTTTAATCTGCAAAAATTTAAATGCAATGTCAATTGCTATCTACTGCCATCCTGATTACCCTTTTCTCTTCCTGTTCATTATTAATGTTTCTGTTCTTAATTTTTCCACACCCTGTAATCCCTTGCGTCTTAGTGGCTTTACTGCCTTGTAAGGGGTGATACTGATTAAGAAAAATAGTATAAATTAAATATGATTTATTTCATTAAGATACATTATTTTCTTTCCTATCCAAAATCCCAAGTTATGTCTTTTCTTTCGTGGCTGTATTTTCAGTCATCACTAAAAAGACCTGCTATTTTCATAAAAACCAACTCAAACTAAGGACCCAGTCCAGCAATGAATTCATAAACTGAACTACTACCACAAAAATAAAAATTAAAAAACAGTACACCCAGAAAGTTAATTCCCAAAATAAATTATATTAATTCAAAGCACAATATATTTTCCTACAAACGTACACATTCTTAAATGAATCTTTACCAAAATGCATGGCATATTAATCTCTATCATTGCTTTTAAGCACTTATTTTAGACCAACAAATGGTTAGCAAACTAGAAGAGCCAGCCATTAACTAGTGTTGTCAGTCCACTTCTAATGGATGCTCTTCTTTAATGACCTTGTGTCAGAATAAGCTGAGTAGCTATCAATGTGATTGGTATATGAAGAAAGGAGACTGAGATTAGAACAGAACCTGACTGACTTATGATTATTTAAAAAGAACATTTTGGTTTAAGTTTTTTTTGACCAAATCAAAAGCTTACATTTGGGTTTTTCTAAAAGGGATTCTAGCATTACCAGACTTGCCAAAGAGAAATGTAGGAAATCCTGTTCAATTCTAAATTCAAATGATTTCTAATTTGCATACATTGCTTTTAATCATTTAACCTCCAAGCAAGGTGATAATGTCACTAGGACACAAGGGGTTACTGGAAGTGAAAGAGAGTGAGAAGATTTTAGTGAGGTGAAGTGAGTAGAAAGGACAATATAATCACCCTACTTCATGCTAGTGGAAAACATGAGTCCAAGAAGACAAAAAGAGTTATTCTCTTGGAGGTTAATATCAGTAATGCTGATGGTAGGGAAAAAAAAGGTTCTCTACGGTGATTAAATGAAAACAGTTTGATTTGGGAGGTGGTAAAATTTATAAACCATTCCTTGCCCCAGTTAACTACCGATTGGAGGTCTTTTTTAGAACAGTTACCAGTTTTACTTTGTTGGACTTGCTACTAAGACAGGGTTAAATAGTTGTGTCATCATAAATATCAAATTGGGAACTGATAAAAATTACAATAAAAGTATGACTGGAAAGAGCAAATTTAACTGAAAGTTTTACTTTAACACAATGTATTTAAAAAAGAAATTTAATATAGGACAATTAAGATGTCCTGATAAAGTTAATACAAGATAAAATCATTAATACTGGATATATTCCAAATATATATTGGATTGCTAAAACCTAATATTAAGATAAAATAATATCAAGATTTGAAACAAGTTTATGATTTCTTGAAGTCTATATTTCATATTCCTTAAATTAGTATAATTGATTTGTATTCTTCTTCTATGTGCCATGTTCCTTCAGACTGTTAGCAATTGTGGCTCTCCACAACTTGCTCTCCTTTGTAGCTCTTAATAAATTTTGTCTTTTTGCTATCTCTTCAAAACTATGCACCACCATCCATTTACTCAAATTTACCAAGTAGGTTATGCAATGTTTTCCTCTTATCCTCTTGCCTATCCCGTGAGTATCAAATTTTCCAAGCCCTCTTTCATCATTATGTGCACAAGAAATTTCGACTATCTCTTCCTGATATTAAGTATAAGTGTCCTTTTTGTTTCAGTTATCTCTAGTGCTTTGGTATTTTTCACATGTTGAATCCATGGGATTTTCAGCATTCTTCTGAGGAACTACACTTATGTTTCTTCAACTCTCTTCTTCATGCGTGAGGAGATTGTCCAGCATTCACTGCCATATAGACTGATATTACATAACATTTCTTCTCTTTGTTTCTAATGAAATTAACCATTTGAAAAGCATGTCCCAACTTTTAAAAAAAATTCTCTCCTCCAAATTTTTAATGACCAAAAATTATTTTTAATACTAAATCTACTATTGTACTGATATGAGATGAATATTTGTTGGTATTGTCCTACATGTTTAATCATATTATCATTGATAATCAAGGAAATGGAGATGTTTTTGTAACCAAAGCTTTAATGAAGATTTTGGGTGCTTGAGAAAAATTAATGTTTCTAGCCTTGGTTTTAGTTTTAGTTATGTTACTAAATATTAAGGCGATAAAGAGAAAGCTTTGAAAAATGTAAAAAATTTGATTTAATATTTTTAAAACTTATTTTTTCCCTTAGGCATATGCAAAAGTCCCCAGCAATTTTTATTAAAAGAAAATAAAAAGTTTCTACTCTAGAGAGTTTTCAAAAAAGATAGCACAGAGAAATTTCGCACACACCAAAGACAACAATTTGTTCTATGTACAGTGTCCCTTCAGCCTGTGAGTGATCATGGCTTTCCACTACTTCCTATTCCTCATGACCCTTAGCAGTATTTCTCCCTTTGCTAAGCCTCTTACCTCCTGTTCCACCATCCATTCACACAAGCTCCTTTGGGAATAAGAATATAGACTTTAGGAGTGGGCAGAGCTGACCTGGTCTTGCGAGCTGACTACTATTCCTAAGTGGAAGAAATCAGGCCTCAGCGGTAATCCAAACATTCTCTCTCTCTCTCTCTCTCTGCTACAACTGCTGAGAGTCATGGTAGTCTCTCCCTTGACCCTCTCTCTACTGCTTGCATATCCACTCACATCAGCAACTGCCATAACTATTCTTTCTTGGTTTGCAGTTCAAGCTGAGAAAACGCACCTACAGAAATGCACTCCAGCACTTAATCATTCCTTTTCTGATATTTTCCCAAGTAAAGTATAAAGAAAATTTTAGCCAAACAAATCTTTTATTGTGTAATAGAAAAAAAAATCTGTTATTTATTCAATAGAATCATAATCAAATTTACCACCTATTAAGCTGTTTAGCTTTTTTTTAAAAAATGCCATGTCTCTCAAGGACAAAAGCAGTAATAACTCTCCACAGATTCTTTTTCTTTATTATCTGTGAATTGCCAAGATTTGTTGAGAAAGATAGTGGAGTAGTACCCATTGCTTTCTTCTTGTTTTGAATTTGTGTCCATTTCTATTTTTGTTACTAATGTTCATCCTATGCAAGGCACAAGAGCAAGGTAAATGGTTACTGAACGAGGTTGTTGTGTGAGCAATAAGAGTAAAAAGTAAGAGGCATAGTTTATGAAGATATGTGGGAAAGATAACAAACTCTAGTCTTGAACAGGTTAGGACTGCAGTGATTGGGAAAGCACCCTCTTGGGAGTTGATTCCACAAAGTAGCGGTTCATGGGAGGAAGTTACTCAAGTGGAACTTACTTCTTACTCATGGGATATGAAGGGAATGTGTGTGCTTTGTCTCAGTGTATACAGCCTTCCATCAACACCGAGCAGACCCTGAATTTTCATCTCTCACAATGAATAGGTGTCCTCTCAAGGAAGCCCCTCACCTTGAACACCTATTGGGACTTAAGTTCACCCAGACCTCAATTGGAATTAATATATATATGATCCCTTTCTAAGTTCTGCTGAAGCTACCCTGGTATTTAACCTATGGCTGAAAAAAAAAAAGAAAAAAGAGATGGATTCATGCCTTTCCCAGATGAAAATGAATGTGGGAATTTAAACTTAGCTTGATGATTCCAAACTCTGCACAGATAATTGTTAACCTAACTACACATGCATGTGTTTAGGTCATATATTCTAGGACATGATCTTCTTAAGTGTGTTGTAAAATATTGTCATGGCATACATATATATCTGTATTTAAAGACATTTATATAATATGTTTAACGTTCTTTTTATAGATACAAGTATTTAAGCAAATGCTCTGTTTTATAATAAACAGTATTAAATAACATTTACCGGCCTGAATGTCCGAGAAAATTTCACAGAAAATTTTCGTTCTCCGACAGGAATCGAACCTGTATCCTATACGGAACCATCATTTCGCGTGATGTGCCTTAATTATTTAATTATTAATTATTTGTTATTTAATACTGTTTATTATAAAACAGAGCATTTGCTTAAATACTTGTATCTATAAAAAGAACGTTAAACATATTATATAAATGTCTTTAAATAAATTGTTGGACTATGTCCAATTGAAAAATATATGACGTCATTTGTTTACATTTGATATGCTAGAGCAGATATGAATAGAAGAGATTCATGGAAGATTTAAGTTTGAATATAGTAAAATCGACCTTGCTAACCAGACGCTTCTTCGTGGCCGAACGGTTAAGGCACATCACGCGAAATGATGGTTCCATATAGGATACAGGTCCGATTCCTGTCGGAGAACGAAAATTTTCCGTGAAATTTTCTCGGACATTCAGGCCGGTAAATGTTATTTAATACTGTTTATTATAAAACAGAGCATTTGCTTAAATACTTGTATCTATAAAAAGAACGTTAAACATATTATATAAATGTCTTTAAATAAATTGTTGGACTATGTCCAATTCAAAAATATATATATATATCTGTATATGTGGAAGCAGTAATGGTACAGTGTTAGTATTTGAATAAATGAATAAGTATTTATTTTATTTTTTCAAATAATTCTTTTCACTATTCTCCAATGATGTTATTTTGAATGTTTTGTTTTAATATTATATTTTTTTAAATAGTTGAATAGAAACATTGAAATAAAGTCAGTTCATATTTGTGTGTGTATTTTTTTAAAATCTATGGTTTTATTTCATAACATTTTAATGTATACCTTTTAAACATTTTGCTCCTAGGTGTACTGTTGCTTAAAAAGATCGAGAAACACTGTTCTAGAACAATGCAGAGCAGATGAAAGTGATAAAGTTGTCAGTGGAAGGCAATAACTTGAACAATTTTATTCTTTTTGCATATAATTTCTGCACTGCAATTACATACATGCTTTTAAATGTAGTTTTATATTTGTTTTTTGTAGATATTTTCATAGAGTAAAACAGTAAATGTTAACATTATATGCTTAACTTAAATTTTTAAGAAAAGAAGAAAAAGAAAACTTTTTAATCTTCTTCAGGTGTGTAGCGTGACAAAACTAAAGTATCACATTTAAAATCTCAGCAAATCAAAACACTGTAAAGGTTTTAAATATGTTAATAAGAGTACTACTTTTCAAATATTTAATTTCCAGTACATATGAAGATTTCTAAGATGGTGATTACTGCGAATTAGGATTATCTTCCAGTTTTCCTTTTCATGAATAGTGAAGAAGCCTTAATGTAAATTATTTTGAGATCTATCAATGTAGGTAACTTTCTTATCTTGAAATCAACAACCTACAGTTTTTTTTTGTCTATATAAAAGAACATTTGGTTAAAGAAGATTATATTTGGTTCTGCATATCTCAGAATTGTTGAAGTTCTAAGAAATTACATTTGAGAAGTTTGTAATTTTTCAAGCAACTCTTTTTACATTCTTAATATTTGGTGTATATAAATTTTTGCTCATAAATTTAATCAAACAGTTGCCAAGACATGCAGAAAAATATTTTTTTAAAATTTAGAATGATATTCAGTCAAACATTAAGGTGTCGGTTTTTGTTTTTTACTTTATATTTTAAGAATTTACAAAAAGGTAAGAAAGAAGATATCTGTCCATTCCCTCAAGCAGAAGAGAATTTTTTTTCTTCCAACAGAAGAAGCAAAATGTTCTCTTTTTTATTTTTACTCATTTATTCAATTACTATCTTATTCAGTTTTAGGTTTAAATTTCTACCATACTTCTCCAAGTTTAGACAGTCAACTGAAACTTCTTGAGAATAAACACACACACACACACACACACACAATATATATATATATATATACACACACATTATATATATATATATATATATATATATATATATATATATATATATATATATATATATATTTGAAATTTCATGTTTTTAGAAATACACCACATACTTGTATTTTCTTTAAAAATTTTAAGAAATGAAAAAGTTTCATGATATTTTAACGAAAAAAAATGTCTTTTTTGTGTTTGCATATAGAAAAGTAAAACAATTTACTTTCATAGGAAATAAATTGTCTGTATTATTTTTTTTTTATTACAATAATTGTTCACTCTGTACAAGGCCCAAGTACAACTCAAAGTAGAGGTTTACAGAGTAACAGGCACAGTTTTTGGGATATGTATCTAACTCTAGACTTGAACAGGCTTAGATTGTTGTGATCAGGGAAGCTACCTATTCAGAATTGGTTCCACAAAGCAGCAGTTCATGGGAAGAGGTTGCTCAAGGTGAACTTACATGTCACTAACATAATAAGAAGGGAACGAGGGTGGTTCGCTATAATGTGCAGGTCTTAAATATGAAGATTAGAACTGGCAGAAATAAGGAATGTAGTTCAGCTGAACACTTTCCATGGAAAAAGTGATAGAGTTGCAAGAGGCTTGCAATGTCTCATCTGTGGGAAAGGGTGTTATAGAGTGGAAAATAATTCATCACCCACAAGGATGCAGACATGCATTTAGAGCTCTAGTGAGACTGAAAAATGAAGACTGGGCAGCTCCTGCTCGTATAGGGCAGCAACACTTGAAAGATTAAAATAAAAAATAACAATATCTGGAATTTCTCTTCATATCTAAGTTGATATTTTTAGCCACTGAGTACTGAGACTTTTATAAGAATTAGACTGGCAATATTTTAGTCAATTGTTTTAACCATTTCAAAAGTTTATTATAATAATAATAATGATGATGATATCTTAAACTTAAAAAAAACAAAACATCTTTCTTCTTTTATCTAAAATTTGGGCAATCATGACTCTCCACAACTTCCTATCCTTTGTAGCGCTAAGTAATATTCAACCCTTTATCCATGTCAAATTCTCTAAGCCTGCTTTCTTCAGAATGTTTCCTTGAAATTTCAGTCATCAGTTTCTAACTCTAAGTACAAATGTCCTTTTTGTTCCCATTTTCCTTAAAACTTACTTGTTGCTCACATGTTCCATCCATGGTATTCTCAGCATCTAATAAAATAATTCCTCAACTTGGAATTGCAAACACAGATAAGCCTATATTATCAAAGATCAATCTCTTCAGATTGAGCTAATATATAAACACCTAAGGACTACCAACATCAGTAAAACCTAAAATGGATAGCACACGTTAACTAGAAGAGATTAATTAATCAAGAGGTTAACATTTCACACCACTAAGAGGTTAGGAAGGAAACTTTCATCAATACTGGAAAGAGAGATAACAGTGATTGGACTTGAGAAACCTGTATTCCTAAAAAAATGCTTTAAGAGAAAGATTTTATAAATTTCAACCAAAAGCAGTACTGGTTGCTTAGTCAATGAATGCCAAATGTTTCCTTGTAGGGAAACGACTAATATTACCATGACCATGTTAGGGTAAGAAATCATAGCTTCAGCATGTAGTTACGAAACAAGAAACAGAGAAAATAAGTAATTGATTATAACAGACTTATTTAATTTTTAATAATTAAAGCTTTTTTGCTCATCAGAGGGGATTAATTGACTGCAAATCTTGCTAAATCGTCAGTGTTATTCTCAGCTGTTTTGCTGAATTTAGTAATGCATGCAATTCTTCCTTATATTTCCAATTTTTCTCGGCACTGTTAAGTTTGCTAAAAAGAACAGGTGTAAATTGTCTCCTTTCTCTTCTATTTCTTTAGGTCTCCGGCAACCTTTTTGTCAGAATATATTAGTGTCTTAAGTGCCCCAATAATGATGGATAAAGTTGTCACCTTCATATTCCACATTTCTTTTGTTCTCTAGTAACCTTTCTGTATGGTTATATTAGCATTCAAAGCACACCAATGATGATGGGTACAGTTGTCTCCTTCCCATTCCACTATTTCTTCAGTTCTCTGGCAAACTTATTACTGTCCCAAGTGCACCAATAATGATGGCCATAATTGTCACCTTTTTCCACTATTTTGTTTTTGTTCTCTGGCAACCTTTTTACAGGGTTATATTAATGTTACAAGCACACCAATAATGATGGATATCATTGTCACCTTCATATTTCACTAGTTTTTTTTAGTTCTCTGGCAAGATCCACATATTTATCAAGATTGTCACTCTCTTTCAATAATTATCGTTCTTATTAGTAAGAGTGTTAAGTGTAGAAATTAAATAATAGAAAATATTAAGTGGAATACTGGAAATTTCAGGAGATTTGCTATCACTTGATCAAGTGTGGAATCACATAGATGTTACATACAACATCATTTGTAGTTAACTGTTTAATTGATTGAGGATCCAAGCAAGGTTTGGGACAATACAAAATAGAGTATTACTAAAAACTGTAAAAAATTATGAGAAGCATGCTAAAGATTTCATGAAATTTGCTGTCTGATCTCCACTGAAAACCATCAGAAACCTATGAAGATGTTTATCTCATTGACTGCAATCAAAATCAGAGAATTATTGTCAATGCCATGATCCTATCATTGGCTGCAGAGAGCATGGTTCAACAAAACTATGGTATTGAATTTAGTCATCCTTCTTTTAGGCTAATTGCAAACCATGGTTGGAGAGCCCAGTTTGACCTACTATTTAACCCATAGCTGCAGGAAGAAGAGATTGATCCATACCCTTCCCAAGAATATTTGTGTGAAAGTGAAGAAACTCAAATGAAATTTGAACTTGGTTTCCCAAGTGTTTGTTCAAACAGTACTTCCATAAAACACTGACAAAGTTGAGATTATAGAGTCATTGTCATCCATGTTCTTGCCACTGACTGCATAGTACATGCTGTGCCGGGTTATATACACTTTTGAATTCAGAGTTGTCCTTCACCTAGACTGATTGCTAACCACAGCTAGAGAGCTCAGTCTATCCTGTTATTTAATGAATAGCTGCGAAAAGAAGAGATTGATTCATACCTTTCCTAAGAGTATTTGCTTGAAAGTAAATTAAATGCATTTGGTTGAAATTTGAACTCACATTGCTGATTTCTTGCTGAGCTGATAACCATTAAACCACAAAATATATATTGTGAGGATATACTATAACAAAAAAAACAAACAGTTTAATGGGCTTTGAGAAAAACAAATACTCAAAAAACTTATGATCAGAAACTAACACAGTGAGATAGTCAATTAAGAGAATGTAGAGTAAACCTATTAAATGTTAAAACAAGTCCTAACACTTTTAAGGAATAGATGGAGTAAAGAAGAAAAAAAAAAGCTTGACTTTATTTCAAAGCAATGTACAAACTACCTTTCATATTGGATTGAAGTTGTCCTACAAACTTGACACCTTACCAGTGTCAATCAATGCAAATACCAGGCCAAGTTAAGAGGTAGGCAAAAGATTAAATGTTTTTTTGTTTAAGTACTTTCAATATGGCACCACTCCTGGAATTCTAATCCTTAAATCAATACCTTCTTCACTGAATCTCATAATATCACCAGCTCAACCAGAGATGGACAGTTGTTTCCTTTAAGAATTTTTTTTTTTTTTCTGTAGTAAAAATGTATATTTTATTTATAAACAGCTGTTCATTAATGGTGTAAGTTGACTCGTGACCTAATAACACATCTCAGACTCATCACTCCATAATGAACATTTTAGGGTTGGTATCCACATTCTTTAATTCATACATACATACACACAAAAAAGTGCTTAATATCAAAGAGAGTGTTCACAGATAGTTTGGACACAGAAATCAACATTGCATGATGACTGTCAATTTCACGACTCAATGTGATTTTCAAACCAAGTGCCATTAATCCTTTAGCAGGCACTATACAGGGTGCGATGGGTAAATTGTCGCCATTTTATATTTTTAATTTCATGTATGAGTGTTGTTTGTTTTTGATTTTTGTTGACAGCACAGTATAGTAGGGCCAGTTGCATACGTATATTTGTGAGTAATATTTTCCTACATCACAAAATGAGTCCACTCCATAAAGATGCGGGAAATACTCATCTTTATGTCTGATGACAGTGTCAAATAGAATTTACTGTTATTTTTAAACCTGACTAATAAAATAAATTTTATTTTGGCCTTAAATTATTTTTTAGATTGTAGATAAGCAGATATTGAGATTGTAATTACATTATATATGTAAAATATCAACAATTTTTTTTTTTTTTTTTTTTACTAATGTTCATGAATGAAATGCCCAAGAGACACTCAAGATAGAGGTTTACTGTATGATGTTGCACAAGTGTAAAATTGATGGATTTTTTTTATAGCTTATCAATCTTTTGCAGGTTATTTAAAGCCAGAAAATAATTTTTGGAAATAATGATTTACTGATAAAAATCCTACTAATTAACCCATAGCTGGGCAGAGGTGGATTCATACTTTTCTCCAAGGATATTTACATGTAAGTGAATATCATGAACCTAAATGGAATTGAATTGGAACTCAGCTCTCCAATTTCCAATTCCAAGCTGGTATCCATTACACTATCTGCATATACAAGCTTAATGCACCTGGTATTCCTAAATGGTCACCCATCCAGATACTGACCAGGCTTGACAATGCATAACTTTGGTGACTGTATGAGAACAGGTGTTTCAACATGATATATTCATAAACTGTATGGCTGTAAGAAAAGGCAAGAATTGCAGTTTATGAGGTTAATTAGGAAAGACAACAGTTAACCCTAGACTTGAGTAGGTTAAGATTGTAATGATGAGGAAAACATCATGTTGAGTGTCTGTTCCACAAAGCAGCAGTTCTTATGAAGAAGGTGTTCATATGGAACTTCTGCTTTACTAATGGAATACAAAGGGAATTAGTATTATTCATCTCCATGTATGTCGCATAGCAGATCCAAAATGCAAAGGTCAAGACTGGTGGAACCAAGGAATGTAGCTTATCAGAACACTTTATTTTGTGACGGCAGACATAAGATAGTTTAACATAATTTATGAACATTTGTTTGCTCGTTAGTCTCATTTGTTAAATTAATGTCAAGATCTTTGCAAAATTTTGATTTTGCAATTTCACATTCTTGGAGAAAGTGAATTATACTTTTCTTTTCTTTTTTTTTTTTTTTAAATTAGTAAGCCCAACTCAAGAAAGCCAGGTCACGACAATGTCAAAATGCATTGTAAACTTAATGGAATTTTCTCAAGAGAACTTCATTTATATCTTATGGTGTCTATCCATGAGGTTCATATTCCTGTCTCCAGTCCTCTGATGACAACCAGAAATGCTGAGGCAATGTAAATGCTGACTGATTCATGAATGGACTCTCATTAATAGTGCTAGAACAACATATATTTTTAGTAGACCAACTTCTTACAAGTTCACTAATGACATATTCTTATCCTTTTATTTTTATTATTATTATTATTATTATTACTTTTTAATACAATCATCATTAAGTAAGCTACTGAGAGTTCCTTAGTACAAAAACTTCACTTTAAGCGACATGACACTTCCCATTTTGGGATGTAGTATGTCATAGCAAATTTTTATATGTTGTTCCCTCCTGCTGGAATTCTCAGTCAATGATACATGCAAAAATCTATCTTTTGAAATATATTTTTTCTAAATTATAGAATTACAAAAAATTTAAAAATTTAATAAAATAAAAAAAAATACTTCAACAATTTATTTGCCTGAATTGTAAAAGTTTAAAAAATTTTAATACATTTTAGCCAGTTCATTCGCCAGCCTACATTTATTATGCACTCTTGACAAAAATATGACTCCAAATTCGCCCCCAGCTATGGGTTAAATAGTAGGACTTATATCTGTAAAAAGCATTGGTATTCTAAAAAAGAAATGTTAATGCAATATTTAATTCTAAAAAAGTAATTATACTTACAGTCCAAAATATATCTCATCTTTAAATAACCTACAATGGGTTGATAAGACATAAAAAATCAAATCAATGAGTTTATCATTCTCCAGCTTAACTCAATTGTCTGTCATATATGGAAATCAATTAACAGAATCTATTACCTTGTTCCTATTTATTTTTTATCATTATTTATAATAATAATGTACCACTTGTCTATGCTTTGGATATTGCTGCTACATGTGGTCTTGTGCTCCTGCTACATATTTAGAGATTCTTGCTAAAATTCAAGAAAGAATATACAATCTTATCAGTCCTGATTTGACATCAGTCCCTTTCCATTATACATAATGTAGCTTCCCTGTGCCTTTTCTATAAATACTTTCATAGTAATTGTTCTGATGAATTTTGGATACTTAGATTTTACAAATTTAAATGCAGTACTATTGTCAATTGGGTCTCATCATTTTACAGTTGAAATTTCTAGAAGTAACCATAACAGCTTGTCTCTTGTACTTCTTGTTTGTGGAACTCTCTTCTGGCTTCATGCTTTTCAGTGAAGTCTTCAAAAATTTAAATGCAATGTCAATCATCATCTTCTGTCTACTTAATTCCTGTTCTTTTATTGGCCTGTCTTTTTAATCACATATTTTCATACTCAGTAACCCCCTGTATCTTAGTGATTTTATTGCCTTGCTTGGGGTCAAATGATTAAATAAAATCTATTTTTTATTTTCCAAAAAAGTCTGTCAAAAATGTTTTGATTTTTCTAGTTGGAACTGAGACATAATTTATCAGAAAAAGTAAATATTAAGCTAAAGAATCTATGACGGTAGATAGTTCTAGTTCTGCAGTCCATCTTTAGAGATATCTTGTTTTACACTTACTTAGTATTTTTAAGTCATAGCTTGCGCTTTTTCTACAAAGTAAGTGTGTATTACTCAAGCTGGGATTTGATCTCTCAAATTCCAACTCAACAAGTTCAAAAACCAATGTTTTAATTCACTTAATTTATAAAATAATAATACAGAGTGTGGTGGAAATAGCTTCCAGAAATACCTACCGCATAATGGTAAGATATTAGTGGCAATGGTGTCTTCATCTAGCCTTATGTGAAAGGTATTTGTGAGAGGTATTTCTGATATACTCTGTACTTTATCTCATCAGTTCAGACATGAAGTAGGCCAGAAAGTTAACCATTAATAAAAGAGAGATCAAAACAAAATAGTTCAAATAATGAAATAATGACATTACTTTATCTTAAATCACAGTTATATATGATCAAGATTACCATTATTTTATTCAGATGACAGCAAAGTTAATATACTTTTATCATTCATTTTGATTAAGGAGACAAACTTATAGAACAGAGGTCAGCAAGCTTTTGGAGAGAGTGGGCCAGACAGCTATGCAATATCTTTGAGGAGGGCCATGATATCAAATGTTCTATAATAAATTGTCTCAACCTCAGACCACTCTGTCCAGAAGGCTGCCTTGGTCTGGAGGTTTAAAGAAAAAAACAAAGTTAATATTATATTACTTAAACAAGGTTCCTTATTTTACTGCAGGAATAACAGGATAAAAACTGACCCAATCAACAAAAAATGCAAATTCCTTACTATGGTTAATTTGGTGGACCAGACAAAAATTCTTTACGGGCCTGGATATGGCCCAGGGGCCAAGGGTTGCCAACCCCTGTTATAGAACTATGCTAAACAAGTTTACCATGTAGTTATTAAACTTAGCTTACTCTGGCACGAGGCCCAAATATAGAGCACTTATGAGATCAAACTCCATATGTTAACTAATGGTCTGCCAGACAAGCTAACTGATCCTTGTTGTAAGCAAGTCATGCTGAAATATTAATTTACCCAGTAACACTAGTGGCCAAGTGATTTTTACTAAGATCGGTTTCATAAACATCAACATCTCATTAAGTTTGGGCAAAATGGACAGTAACAGAAAAAAGGATGTATTATATAATCAGATCTGTTGAACCTGTAATGCATTCATCATCTTTTAAGTCCAGTTTATTTTTTTGCCCTAAATTATTTATCATCTTTTCATAATATTCTCTTTTATTTATTAAGTTTCTCATTAAAAATGTATGGAGTCTTTCCATACATTTTTTGCATTACATATTGAAATGATTCGCTTAAAAATAACATGAACTGTTCTTAAATTTCCTATTTTTTTTTAACATGATATTTTCAGCCAATATATTTTTTTGGTCTTCAAGTTTAAAAGTGAGAATTCAGACCAAAAAAATAAATTCTAATGAGACACCAATTTGAATTTCCATTTCACATGATGTAGTAACACCTACACAACATTGTCACCAATGAGAACCAGGCATGGTGTTTATTTGTAATTCTACTCCAAATGGAATTAAACTGACTTAGTCAACATCACTTTCTTTTTGCTGACTTAGAAGTGAAAGTAGTAGTTGAAATCATTTGAGATCCCGAGATAAATAATTTTCATTATTCAAATTTACTGACTAGTTAATAGTTATTGTTGTTGTCAGGAGTTATGGTTTTTCAATATTCAACTTTGTAGGTCATCTAGTAACAGAAATTATCTGAGGAGGAGGTGGTGGTGGTGGCGGCTGTTGTTGTTGTTGTTGTTGTTGTTGTTGTAATAATAATAATAATAATAAAAATAAATACCCCCCCCCCCCAAAAAAAAACCCCCTGACATAGCTGATATGTCAATGTAGATAAGCACAAAAACCATTAGTGGGTGAAAAGTGCAGGACTAAAAGCAGAAACAGAGATATTTATAATGGCTACATAAATCCAAAACTTATTCATCAGGAATTACCATGCAAACCTAATAACAAGGCTCAACATGTAGATTATGTTAACAATATGCTAAGATTATTGACCACTTACTGTTTGGTTGTTCAATCTTAACATCTTCATAGAAAGGTAAACATATTAAGACCGTGCAGTATATTCAGTGGAAAATATGCATGTATTTCTGCATGCTACATTTTAAAAACATGAACATCACCCTGAACCAGTGACAGCAGGCCATGAAATCATTATTCTTTGCAACTTTATCATTCATACTCACAGATATATGAAAACTAACAGACAAGACATGACTGCAAAAAAAACAACAAAAAAAAAGAAAACAAAATTCCTTCTCATAAAGAGAATTAAAATTACTGTTACACCGATAATAATTGGAGCCCTGATATGATCAGAAAAGGTAGACAGGAGATTTAACCAGATACCTGGTAGCCCATATAAAAGAGATTAAAAAATTTGCACTGTGGAACTGCTCATCTTCTCAGGAGAGTATTATCAATAGAAAGAAAATACAAACACTGTACATTTTGAGTATCACTTAACATCAGAATTTGTGCCAACAAAATGCAAATATTTATTTTCTTGCCTTCTTCTTGGTGGTCTTGGGTATTGACCTGGTGATTGGCAGTGGAGGAGGAGGAGGAAGAAGAAGTTTGATGTCCTGAGGGGAGAATTATTTTCATTATTCTACTTTGTTATTTACCAAGTTGAAATAGTAGTAGCTGAAGTTGTTTGAGATTCTGAGATGCAGTATTATCATTATCTTGCAACACACTTAACATTTTAGTGAAAAAAAAAAAATACTTAAAATTTGAAAAGACTCACTAAATTCTACTACAGCAATAATTTTTTTACAATAATATTCACCCTTTACAAAGTCTAAGAATGACTCAAAGTATAGGGTTACAGAGTGAGAGGCACAGATTATAGGGATATGCAGGAAATATAACAGTTAACCCAAGATTTGAACAGATTAGATTATAGTAACTGAGGAAGTATCTTCTTGGGAATTGGTTCCCAAAGCAACAGTTCATAGGAAGAAGCTGTTTGAGTGGAAGTTAAAGTGATGAGAATGAAGGTAGTTCGCTACAACCTGTGTGGCATGAGAGGTCTTAGCCAGGAAGGTTAGAACTGGTGGAACTAAGGAATGTAGTTCATCTGAACACTTTCCATGGAAATAGCGATGAAGCAGCAAGAGGGTTGCAACATTTCATCTATGGGGAAAGTGGTTGTAGGGTGGAAGATAATTCATCACCCACAAGTGGAGATGCTTTAGGACTCTATCAATGTTTGTCATTTGTTTTTACTTGTACATACAATATTAAAATAAAGATCATCAATTTACTCTTTGGTTATAAGCTACTTTAACCTGGTGTTAGAAACTGAAGCATTAAAATTTATATAAAATTTATTAAAGAGTGACAGTTAAATTTCTATTTTTTCTTTACTAAATGTTGAAATAGTTACTCATGCTAAATGGGCAAAACATTGCTCAATTTATATTATTTAAAAGCAAATGATGTCCTAGTTTTCAAAGATGAGAAAGTTAATGAGAGAATATTAAATTGTACATTCTTCTCCAAAGCTGAAATGATTATTACATGTGCATTATTAATATTTATGAAAGTCTATATAAATTAAAATTAGATAAGACAAATCTTATACTTCTAAATTATAAGAGATGCGTTATCATAACATTTTAAAAATTGACTAACTCCAAAAAAAATATTATTTTTATTAAGTATTATTAATGAAACACAATATACCAACAAAGAAAAGAAATCAACTTCAAGCAGAATTTAATCAGCTTGTAATTTACATAAAAAAAATTAAGTATCATTTAAAACCTATAACGATTTATCATGTTGCAAAGTTCTATCTTTCTAAGATGTATAATAATTATTTAAATTTTAATACCATAGAAACTAATACACTTGGAAATTAAAATTATTTTTACATGCCAAGTCAGACAGACATTTACAACTACATAAGCACAATATATACATAAAATATTCAAAGAAAACAGAGAAGGAAAGAGAGTGATTCATTTACTGCCTTTCAAGATGTTGACTATTGCTTATACATGTAAATAAATGTGTACAGTTTTTAGTTATCACCAACACAATATATGTAATTTTTATTCTTGTCCTAAAAATTAAGTTAAATATTACCTCCTATTTATATAAACAATAATATATATATATATATATATATATATATATATATATATATATATATATATATATATATATATATATAAAGGAGGGGCCTACCCTGAATAAAATAGATCAGCAGCTAGATTTTCCTTCTGTGGCACAATATGCACCTAATCCAACAAAATTATGAAGGTATAAAAATGCAGAATATCTTATTTTCTTGTAAATTTACTACATAAAGTTCACAAGTTACCAGTCCTGACTAATTACTGGCAGCACATACCATATATATATATGTGTGTGTGTGTGTGTGTGTAGGACATTTTTATAAAGAAAAAAAATTGAAACTTTGTTGGCTAACTTCTGAAAAAAATAAAGTTGTATTTTACAAAACCTTGTTACTTCTTACCTTTTCATTTTTTAATAAAATTATGAAAGTTTAAACAAGACCATGTAAATAATTAAAACCTTCACAAATCAAACAAATTAAGAAAAGGATTTAATTTCCCTATCACTCAAAAGAATAGAAAAAAATAGTTCAAGATAAGTATTAATTATTAGCCAAAGATATCTTGAATAGGCTTTATTTTTGCTTTGAAATTGCTTTAAATTCAATAAAAACTATATGAATAAAAGGATTAAAATAGAATTTGTAAATAAGGTTGTTTCATTCCCTAATCACTAACTGATAAGAACCATAAAGTCAGTTCCTATCTATTCATATAATGGGATTTCTATAAAGTGATGTACTTGGAGGTAAAAAAAAAAAAGAGAAATGACAGATTTTATATTTTAGAAATAACCATTTCTATTTAAGTATTTAAGAAAGACATGAAATCATTCAAGTGCATATTGCTAACATTTACAGACGTATATCTATCTCTGCACTGATAGATGTATAGTCTGTACTATATTCAATAAATCAAGAAAAATTCTAGCAACTTATCTGGTTAGCCAATTCAAGAGCTTTGCATTGAAACACTCGTCAGGGCCAGATGTTTGATAAATATATTGAACTTATTAACAAGTAGCTTAAAAGCTGCTCTATCAGGCAGCATTTAAGCTAGCTCCTGGGGAGAGCTCTTGATTGGGCCTTCATCACAATAGATAGGAAGGAGTAGATGTGATAGGCAACAATAAACTACAGAAGAACTCAAAATTGATTGCTGCATTTAAGTATTGCATTTATATTTAAGCCTACCTTTTAAAAGTTCTACAATAATTCTTCTGCTGCCACTTAATTTAAAGACAATTTGATGTATGTAAATCCTTACTTTCCATACAAACAATTATTTTTATTTCATGGGTGACTTTCAATAGATTTCACAATTAATTTTGATTATTCCCAAATTTATTTACAAGTTATAAAAATTGTTATCGTGCAAAAAATTTGTCACAAAAAAAGCACATAAAGAAAAAAAACTGTTGAAAACAATCACAGTAATGAATCCAAAATTTCAGAATTACAGGTCCAGATTCAGCCCAGATTGTTTATAATTAGCTCACAGAGTTGGCCTGATTCCAAAATGGTATGATATGTTGGGCTGTGACCTCTAAAAGTAAAGTTGAAAATGCACACAATTTTATTTTGAAACACTGTAATTTGAGAACAGTATTTTTTTCATTTGAACATGAGTTATTGAAAATTAAAGAGTTGACTCCCTTTAATTATTTTTATTATGGAGGCCAAGATGGCAGAATCTGAAAACAATTGCAGTGATGTAAACTTGGGAATCTAAAATTTTAGGATTGCTGGTCCAGATCCAGGCTGGAATGATATTAATTTGCTCATGGAGTCAGCCTGATTCCAAAATTATATATATTGAGCTATGGCCTCTAGGAGCAAAGATGAAAAGTGTGACACACTGACATTCACATTTATTATATAGAAGGAGATGAATTATTGAGAGTTGTATCCCTTTATTGAAATTTTTTTATGTTTTTTAAATGATTAGGTTACAGATTAAGAGTTACAAAGAAAACAGAAAATTGTGGAGAGCTATTATCACCAACATCCTAAATGGACACAACACATAGAAAAAGAAAAAGGTTAAAGATTTACCTACATGATGCACCTGTGTAACAACAATACATACAGTCAGTCAGTCAGTTATGTGCCATGTGTGATACATGTGTAGGCAATCATGTATCTTTTGATACATAACTGATGAGGCAGATTTTTTTCCTGCAGTAGATGGCCATTACTTTCTGCAGTAGACCAGTTGCCTTCCAAGTCTAGAGAACCTGGTCTGTCCTGCTATTTACCCATAGCTGGGGGGAGAATAAGAGGATTCATACCTTTCCCAAGGGTATTAGCACATAAGTGAACGTAATGAATTTGACTAGAATTTAAAATTGGCTCTCGGATTCTTCAATCCAAGTCACTATCCATTACTCCACCATGCCTCCTATACATTACTAATTTAATTTATTACCAAACTATCTGTAAAATATTTTGTTAAACAGAAGTATTCTCTGTCTATATGTAAAAATTTAAAGAAAATTGTTTACTTTTACATGATTATGTTGTTCTCTATATTTTGTATAGAATAGCTTTCTACTGATTCTTAATCAAGAATCTATTGCAAAATTGAATTTATAGGAATTTCTCAGAAACAATTGGAATAGTTAAGAAATGTGACCACAAAATACTTTCATAGTTTTATATGCAATAAAAATTTACTGCAATGTCTTTCTCTTAAAAAAATTATATGGAGTAGAAATAGGGATTGTAAGCTGCTACATATTTATATCCAATAAGCTAATGCAAATATTGCTTAGGGATTTTTATGAGGGGAAAAACATTTTATCGCTTCTGGTTTTGTTTGCAAACTGTTCACAAAAACCATACTTTGTTCTATCTTGGCTGTGGGCAAAAATACATAAGAAAGATTTTTTTTTTGGTTTTTGTCTGGGTTGGGCAAAAGCTCTGTGGATGGATAGAAATTGATAATTTCTTGTTGGTCAGTGATTTGTGCGTGCATCTGTTATGGTGGATACTGATGTGTGATTTCCTTTGAGTTGGTATAAGAAGTGAAACCAAAAGTCTTTGACATTATGTTATCACAAAGCTGTGTATTTTCAGAGTATTGTAGTACCCAACTGCACCCAGCACTGTTAGAAGTACAGTCCAATCAAGCATTGATCTGATACTTTGTTACAAACACTGAACAGACAAAAAAGAGAGGATCATATTAATGGGACATCAATCTGCAAAGCAGATATGTACACACACACACACAAATATATATATATATATATATATATATATATATATATATATATATATATATATATATACTGAACATCTCTATCTCTCGCCCTCTCTCTGACAATAGCAAAAGAGTAAAAAGATACATTGCCATTACTACTATTCTGCAAGTGTGCACTATTCATTACTTGCTTGCTTCCATCCAAAAATCGTTGGCTTTTCTAGCCATAAAATCAATCAAGAAATCACTCAAAAAGTTGCATTTTCTCAACTGGAGCAACTAATATTCTTGCAAACGTTTGAAGAGCTTGTGCTTGTTAGAAATTTCATGAGAAAAAAAATTCCCTTTGTTTCTTAGATATTTCTTTGTAGAAATGTTTCTGATATTTAAATTTATTTTATTGAATCATCTATTTTCATTGTTATTGATGTTATTTTTATATATATATATATATATATATATATATATATATATATATATATATTGTAAATGTTATAATTATATTATCTTATATATAGATTTAATTATTTTAATATATGTTAACAGGTAAAGAAAAGTTCAAATGATTTATCTTTGTGACTGATTCCAAGTTTTGTCTATAAATTGCTCATCAGGGTCAGATAAATGTTTATCTACTCCTGATGAGCAGTTTACATGTGAAACTTGGAGCTGGTTTCAAAGATAAATCATTTGAACTTTTCATCATTTCTTAATGTCGTCGTAGTTTTCTTATTGAGCACTTTTTTGATAAAAATCTGTTGAATGCCAGTAATTTTACGCGTTTTGTTGACTTGATTAATTTGTGTTATTTTTATCATTGCTAATATTAGATGTTATAATAATTATAAGTTACTTTTCACCCATAATTCATTCGTTGCTACAACATGAGCCAACTCTTGGAATTAATTTGTAAATAAAAGATTATAGCAAGGACAGCTTAAATTCAGTAAATAATTACTTAAGGATCTTTGTGTAGAACAACAGTTAGCTTGTCTTTAACATATGGAGTTTGTTCCTCATAGGTACTCTATATTTATGGCCTTGTGCCAGACTAAGCTAAGTTTAATAGACATGTTTAACAAAGTTCTATAAGTTTCTCATTAATTAAAATGAATGATAAAAGTACATTAACTTTATTGTCAACTGAACAACATAATGGTAAATTAAGTTCATGCCTTTCTGTCAAGAATGTTGTTGGAATCAAACAGGACCCATATATATTTGGGTTTTGTTAATCTGCTCTTTCTATGAAAAGATATAAATGACCAATCAGATTTCATGGAATATTCTAATCACTTCAAGGGCATCTATATTTGTGTTCTGATTGGTTGATTTCAAAGTTTAACCTATGAAAACAGTTTCTGTTGTTTGTTTATTTTTCTTGAGAGAATAGCTTGGCAATGACACAATTGTTGGCACTTCAGTTACTTGAAATAATCTATCTGGCAGTAACACAACAATGGTTTAAAAATATTCTTAGATGAGCCATTTTCCTGGTCAGACAAGCTCCTAAGGAGTTCAAATATCATCAGAACCTAATTCTTTATTTCAAACCCATACCTTTTACTTGCAACTTGTAAGTATATAAAATATATCAAATTTAAATAGTATAAATAATTAGAATACCTCATCTCAAGCAACCTACCTAGTAAATGTAAAAATGAGCTGTGTATTTCCATAAAATGGGCAAAAGTAGGACTAAAAAATAGCTACTCAAAAAAGTAAATAATAATAATAACAATGGTTCATTTAAAAAATTAAGACAGCCTAAGATTATTATGTTTACTTTGTATCAGAAAATATAGCATGGAATTAACTAGATAATGAATACAGATTGTATATATAGAATCAGAAAGATACAGTTGAACATTCTAATTAGGAGAGAGGGCTTGGAGAATTTGACACTGACATAACAAACTGAAGGTAAGACAGTGGGAAAAAAACAAGCAACCTACCTAACAAGCTTGCATAAATGGATGGCAGAAAAGGGAGTAGAAGGGATGGTTAAAAGACAAACTTTATTGAGAGCTACAAAAGATAGGAAATTGTGGACAACCATGATCAATCATGTCCTGAAGAGTCATGATTTATTATCTATATTATAATCAATGATATTAATAGTAAATTAGTAAAATCCATGGTATAAGACTTCACATTTAATAACTATCTACAGTAAATAAGCATCTATAGTATTATTCTGTATGTTCAACCATGATGCTTTTCTACCTTGGATCAGATTATAGTATTTTACTGATCCCTGGCCCTTCTGAGCTGGAATCAGTTATGGTTTCTGAACAAGAATCTATAATATCATTTCTATACATGACCATTGCACTTTTCTACCTAGAATTAAAGAGTAGGATCTGCTGATCCATGGGCCTTCTGAGCTGGAGTTAGTAATTTTTTTATGTCTGATAAACCTATATGGAAAGAAATTGAGAATATCAAAGGAGATGAGACAAGTGAAAAGGAAAAAGGTAAGAAAGCTGAACTCCCCCCCCCCAAAAAAAACAAAGCAAAACCAGACAAAGGGAAGAAAATAAAAGGAAAAGATGGAGATGAAAGAAAACAAAACAGGCTTGCTGTGTCAATATAAGAAGAGAAACTGGAAAGGCAAGCAGGGATGAAAAGGGTAGTAATTGTGATATACTAAGATTCTTTATGATGAAATAGAATAAAAGTATAATAAAAGAAAGAGGATCCAGTAGAAAATATTCCTCTATTCCTTTTCTTCTATTTATGTGTATAAGTTTTTGTATCATTTAAATTAAAAAAGTCTGAGTTGTCAACACCTATGGAATTTCCATTGGTCTAGATTTCATCTACACACATCATAATAAAGTGCAGATGCAAACGATATTAGAAACAGTTTCACAAACATCATCAAACCAATCTTCAGAAAAGCCAACATACAGCTTGAGTATTCAGGGTTTGGTTTGAAATTCAAACAAATATCACCTGAAGAAGTCCGGAGTGTATAAGGACTGAAAGATTGTGAATACGACAATAAAAATGAGGGCAACAGTCCGAACAATGTAAATAGTATAAATAATTACAATATTTCATCTCAGAAATATAAACAGTTTCAGGGAAGTTTAAAAATTTAACAAAGCTATTTGTGATTTAACTCTTAGCAATATTACAATCCTAGTCTGTAATAATTAATGCACAATCTCTACTACTCTCCTGTTTAGAGTAGAAATCACAATAATTATCAACATATTATTTTTTATTCTATAAATAAAAAGATATTGCCATTATAATGCTAACTGGATTTAATATGAAAGTGAAGATGATATCTTATGTATAGCCTTCAGAATGCTATAGAAACTTTGTATTCCTTAAACAAGAAAGTAATATAATATGTAGCCAAAGTATTAAGCTTATACATTGTTTATCTATTATAGTCAATTCATTTTTTTTTTTATTGAGGTAAGTCAGTTTTCCCACAGTCACCAATGGTCAGGATTTTAGGGCTTACAGACATATCATGTTGTAACATTGGTTCTCATATGATCACCAAAGTTAAGTATTGCCAAGCTTGGTCAGTACCTGGAAGGGTGAATGTTCAGGAAGACCTGCTACTGTAAGCTTGGATGTGCAGGTGGTGTAATGGATAATAGCTTGGAATTGGAAATTGGAAAGCATAGTTCCAATTCCAGTCAAGTTTGTTATATTCACTTACACACAAATACCCTTTGGAAAGGTATGAATCCACCTCTTCTCTCCTCAGCTATGGGTTAACTAATTTGACTTGTATCAGTAATTATTATCATCAAAATATTCTTAGAATCTAAAATTATTTACTGGCTTTAAATAACCTGCAAAAAAGGCTGACAGGCCATAAAAAAACATAAAAAAATCAAGGTTTGAGTCACATTGCATAAAAGTTTTCTTATGAAATAGTAAGTCCTTTACACTCCAAAGAATGGTGCAATACATTCTTTCATCTTCCATGTAGTCTTGCAAAAGTATAAATTTAAAGAGTGATGGCAAATGTAACTGCACATTACTCACTGGTATCATTTCTTGCTATTCAAGCTCAAGTAAATGCTTGGATTTTAAATCCTGATATCTAAGGCAAACAGGGACTTTATTTTTTGAAAACTCACTATACACATAAGATTTTTTTCTAACTCAACTTCATATACATCTATATCTATTATAGATATTGCAATAAAAAGTATGAGAATAAAATCCATCAGATACAAACATTATGAATTGCTCCTATATTAATCAATATTATTTTCTGCATGAATCCAACCTATAACTCTTGAACTTCAAAGATAACATTAAATGTTTGGACTGAAATAAAATGTTTCTGTCAGGAGGAAAAATGCCACAAATGAATTTCTTTTGCCCAACTTTGTTTTATGAGAAACACTTTATCAGTGTTAGCCAGCTCAAATTTTCTTGATGTTCACTAATCAAGCAAAATATTTCATACTGCAAAGAAATTTGTTTTTTTGTCTGTGCCAGCTGAGATGAATCCATTTAATTGAATAATCATGAAAACGTTGAACATATAGTTCAGCTTTCAGGCAAACAGCCACCAGTAATGTCTGCAAGACATAGTATTTTATGTCAAGAATAATGTTTATCACGTTCTGTAGTTTAGAAGAGATAAACTAATCACTCGTATTTATTACAGCTGAAGGATAACAGTGTAAAATAACAACAACAGAAGTTATATCCCTTGGCTACTTGGTTGCTGAGGGGGAAATCAACATTTGGGGGCCAAGAGAAATGAAAAAAAGGGAGTTATTAAAATTTTCATTCTTTTGCTATGGATTCAGTTCCTATTTTCATGTGAAATTTAACAATATTTATCATACAATGATTTTTTGAAAATCAAGTCACACATGCTGCTTTTTCAATATTTTTATTGTTTGATTTTATATTTAGTTCAGGGGAATGAGACATCAGTGAAAGAATTTTTCATTTAAGATATCACTGTTTTAGTTCTATCTCCCACATATATATATATATGTGTGTGCACTGTCCTGGGTATGACAATAAACTACATCCATGTCCTGGGTAAGATGATAAATTACATCCAACAGCAATGCCTCTGATCAGTTTGTTTTGAGGGGGCGTGTAACCACCTCTTAATTGCTGGTGTTCCCAGGTCTATCCTGACCTGGGGTGGTAGCACCTGTGAGGGTCCCAGCTATAGGCAACTAGGGTAAAAGTGTAAAAATTGGTTTTAATTCCAGCAATACATTTTTGTAAAAGATTATTACCGGCAATAATTATTTTAAGAAAAAAATGATTACCAGCAATACATTTTTTGAAAAAAAAAAAAAAAAAATTAGCTGCAATACATTTTTAGAAAAAATATTACCAGCAATAAAAATCTTGTCAGCATTAAATAACCCATTGAGATTGATATACGACATGCCAAACCAAACCAAACCAAATATGTATGCGTGTGTTTGTATAAAGAATTGCACATTGAGTGTTGTTGTTAAAACAGTAAATAAATGTTTTTTTTTCTCAGCAGTAACACGACAATGAGTTTCATGCATAATGTAATTGATACTGATTGAAAATATATTGCAAAACTATATATATATATATATATATATATTATAAACTTGTATATAGTAGTAGCCAGTGGTGATAGTCTGTTTCAAGCTTGAATGCAATTTTCAGACCATATATATATATATATATATATATATATATATATATATATATATATATATATAAATAACAGTTCTATATTTTTAATTTTAAAAAGGGGTATTTGTTTCTTTTGGAGGCTCTTGAGCACTATAGCTATTTTTTTCGCTCATTTTTCAAAATGTGAAAAAGAGTAGTAATTTGACTGAAATGTGAAAATGAGTTGTAGTATGAGAGTATATATATATATATATATATATATATATATATATGTATGTATATAGAAAGAGAGAGAATGAGGGGAAAACATCTTATAAATGATCAAATATCTTTATTGATCTCTATCTGGAGGCTGTTTTGTTAGATTGCATTTTTGATTCATTAACTCTACTTTGTTCTTGGAAGTATCTTCTTTTGTGTTGTGTTCCTTTAATGCTTAAGTGATCATACCTCTCCACAACTTCCTATTCTTGGTAGCTCTAAGCAATATTTGTCTTCTTACTATCTCTTTCTGTCTCATTAGATAGTTTACTTGTTGTTTCCCCATGCCCCTATTGCCTTCAGTATGTCCTGTGAGTGTCAAATTCTTGAGACACTGTTTCTTCATTATGTGTTCCAGGAATTTCAACTGTCACTTGCCAAGTTCTTTTTGTTTCCATTCACCCTAAAACTCCCTTGTTGCTCACATATTCTGTCACAGGTATTTGATTAGGAAATAAAATTAAACCAGATCATATAATTTACCGCATTTTCATTTGGAATTATTAAAATGATCCACTAATTTATCTCACTTGTACATTACTTAATGATTTACTCCTGATTAAACCAGGTTATTATGGTAATAATGACATTTCCATAAAGGAAACATTCAGTGACTAAATATTTACCATTAGAGTTGGTTTGAATTTTTCAAGTTTTTCTCTAAAAGTAATTTTTCAGCAAAATAGTTCAGTAGCTGTTATCACTTTTTCTTGTACTGATGAGATTTTCCTGCTTAACCATTTGTTTAAGTTGCTGTAGAAAGTCAACATCGTGATTAGATGATTATTTTTTCCCTTCTTGTAGTTATATATTTTAGTTGTTGCTGCATATATAGGATATCTCAAAACATTCTTTCTAAGTTAGAATTTTTGAAGACAAATTGTTAGCTTTTATTGCTAGTGTCAAATGGTGATGAAATCCATTTTGAATTTGTGACTGCAAGACATCTTGCCAATTCCAAAATTACAATCTAACTTGATAAATTATGATTCTGATTTAAGTTAATATCAGGTGTTACATCTTTCTTATATTTAAGCAATACTTTTCTCATAATTTACTTTTTAAATTTCAAAATGGTAGACATATTTTGACAGATTCTTGAAGAAGGTTACTATTTGCTAAAAATTGTTCCAATTAGTATAAACAGTTTGAGTAAGTGGCCATTAGTGAAGCTCGCTTCCAAAGATAAAGCAAATATTTTTTTCTACTTTCAGGTATAATTGTACCTTATAAAAATCACTAGAGACAGTGAAATTATTGCAAACTGTATCTAATTGGTTCAATGTGTCAATATATATATAAAATTCAATGTGATGTATATAATTTATGTTTCTATATTTTTAAGTATAAAATCTTATAATTCATAAAAGTTTTTTTCATGTTGGGAATAACTTATAAGTTAACTTAATATATTTGCATGAACATGACTGATTTGTGTTTGAGACTAGGTAGATAGTGTTTGGACAAGTTTCATCTCCCACACTGTTAACATTCAGTTTGTATATATATTTGAAATTAGGTTGAATTTGTATTCTATGATTGATGTTGGTTTCAATCTGCTAGGAATAATTGCTAATGTCCCCTTCCCAAATTTATAGACAAATTGTTGGGATTTCTTCCTAACCAATAAAATGGACCACTGCTTGGTCTCATCTGCCATATTGTTATTCTTTCTTGTCAGAATGCTATAACCACTTGACTGTATCCCTTTTTCATGTTAACACTATTCTTACACTGTGAACATATTTCCTGATAACTGTTGCTTTACCTAGTTTTGTCTTGCATATATATATATATATATATATATATATATATATATATATATATGTGTGTGTGTGTGTGTGTGTGTGTGTGTGTGTGTGTGTGTGTGTTTAGAATTATTCTGCAATATTGTTTTTCTTTCTTTTCTTATTGGTTATTGGAAACTTTTTGATTTGTTTGTTTGAAATTTTTACCAGTTATACTTAACTGTGGCTAATTTCTCTACACCTGATATTAAAGTGCTTGCATGGGTTTTCTACCTAGGATCAAAGTGTAGAACCTGTGCACTTTGTGAAAAATGTTACACCCATTGTTTACCTATATAGTCATTAAAAAAAATTAATTTTGATTTGAAAATGAAAAATAATTACAATATACAGTAAATTTCTGATATATATGTGATTCACAATTTTTTTCTTTAATAAGAATTTTGGTATATTTTATTATTGTTCATTTTAAAGTTTCAGCTTCATATCCATAATACCAGTACATTTTATACATCATAAACTAAGATACTTAACACTTATATAATATATAATACATTTGCAGATGTGAGAAACTTACCAATAATTGAAAAGCCAACTGATGTTCTTGTTCATTTATTTGTTCATTAAAAAAAGCAGACGAAAACGTCTTTTCTTTTTTTCTTGGCAAGTATGTTACAGCAATAAAACCAAACTCAGATGCCTATTTATACTTTAAAAATAACTTGGCATTATAAATAGTAATTAACAAAAAGAAAAAAAAGAAGACATTTTCCCCCACCAGATACATATGCACAACATGCTTATATATTAAAATGATATTTACAATAAAAGGAAGAAAAAAAATTACCAAAAATCTAAAATATTTTAATGAAGCTTTTCTTCTGTTAGCCATATATATATATATATATATATATATATCCAAGTGTGGGATTGGTATATACATCCTTTTTAACATAATTTCAATGAAAAACATAAATTAAATAGCATATGTATTTTTTATTTTTATTTTTTTTTCTCCTCGGTAATTCTACAATTTAAAACTTAATAGAGATTTGATTTAGATTTCTAAATAGGTAATTTTTTACTTTTAATTTTAATTTCAAATTTTATAAATCTTTTAATATCTATGATCTGCTTAGTTGTCAAATTTTTCAAATTACCATATACTTGTATTTTGATTGGTCATTCTAGCTTATGTAACAGCGTTTACCTCTAGTGAAGGATTGTTAATTAATTTGAAACATTTAAAACCATTTATTCTATATTCAAAATCATCACTTGATAAGACACTAGAAGTGTTGAAACAAAATGGCTATTTTTGTAGTGATTTTATAACATATTTATGTTATAATATTTAAATAAATAAATGTTTATATATATATATATATATATATATATATATATATATATATATATATATATGAGGCACGGTGGAATAATGGATAACGGCTTGGATTGAGGAATCGGAGAGCCGAGTTCGAATTCCAGTCGAATCCATTACATTCACTTACGTGCTAATACCCTTGGGAAAGGTGTGAATCCTCTTCTTCTCCCTCCAACTATGGGTAAATAGCAGGACAGACTGGGTTCTATAGCCTTGGATGGCAACTGGTCTAGGAGAAGGACAACTCTGAATTCAAAACCTGCGGAGGGTCGTTTGGGGACCTTGTGGCATCCGTTGCACCAGGTCCCTGTACTCGTCCCTCCAAAAAGTGTGGATGGCCCTGCACAAGGCCTTCACCACTATAATCAAGTCCTGTGTGGCTGTCGAGCTTTCGGTTTCTGGGAGCTGATCTGTCTGACCCTCATACGTCGAGTTCGACGGGAGAAGCATAATATATAAGGTAATCAGTGACTGAGTCCAGTGGGGCCAAGAAAGTTATTGAGCACCTCCTGCCATAAGTAAACCAGTGCTGAGTGACAAAAAGCAACAACTGAATTTACTGAGTGATGGATGTAAAAGTCCAATGAGATTCTTAGATCTATCACTCACTCTCCATATATATATAAAATTCTAAGTAAAAAGTAAAATAGTAATTATTCACATACTACTATGACAGCTTCATCTGAAACAGACTCATCAGATAAGGAAACATATATCAAGGTAGGGTATATTTATTTCCCTACCTGAGGAGTTCATTCTGTATGAAACTGTAGTAGTGGTAAATTAATAAATATTGTTTTATTGCTGCTCTGATTTTCAGTATTGAGAACTGTGAATATCAGCCATCTCTTTTCAAGATCGTGCCTATAAACATTTTGAAAAATTTCTTACTCTGTGTGTGTGTGTGTGTGTGTGTGCATATATATATATATATATATATATATATATATATATATATATATATATATATATATATACGGTCAAATCACGATGAACACTGGTTCCCGTTCGATCACCGAAGTTAAGCATCGTAGAACCAGGTTAGTACTTAGATGGGGGACCGCTTGGGAACACCTGGTACTGTATGCAGTGTGGCTGTGTGGCTGAGAGGTCTAAGGCGTTGCTTTAGAATCACGAGGCACCAAGTTCGAATCCTGGCTGGAATTAATTTCAGCAGCTATCGGACTCCAAGCACAGGGCACCTTTGGTAAGTGTCTGTTCCATAGCCACGGGTCCACCAAAAACCATGTGAGGAAATTTGGGAGAGGAAACTGTGTGGAAGACCTCGTGGGCCAAAGCTAGCACGATATCACAAAAAACACCGTGATTGTGAGTTGAGGTGGCCAGCCTTGTTCATTCATGATCACGCTGGGTTCGCACCAACGCTCTAAAAAACTGTTAATTGGCTCTGCACACGCCAATAACAGTATAAACTGCAGGTGGGCTCTGTGGGCATTTCCCAGTTGGGAAATTGCAAAAAATGCCTGTGCAAATGTTGCAATATGCGCTAGCTGGCTGTGCATTGCAACGGGTGTCCTCGATATCGAGTGGCCAATTATTATATATATATATATTACAAAGAGTCAATCATACCTTGAATTAATCAGCAAGTTGAATGCGATTATTGACGAAATCACTTCGCTAATTGACAAATATAAGCATTCCACGACTGATAATCCTCCGAATGATGAGATCCTCATACAAATGGATGTGGTGTATTTTTATTTTAGCTAAGTATACTTTCAATGCATCTTGCATCATCATCAGGCTTTATTATATCCATCGGAATCAAAACTAGGAGACATTTTTTGTGTTAATCCGACCGAAAGATGTTTTTTTAGTATGAGCTATTTGTTAACTGTTATATGATGTTGGGGCATGCAAATAGCAACGCTAAATTTTAAATATTTAAAGTGAGAATTTTTTATATTTTATATTTTTATATATTTTGTAATTTGGTAAATCACGTATTTTCTTGTAATATATATATATAATATATATATATATGTTAAAGATTATGTATAAATACCTGTTTTTTTTGTTTGATTGCTGCATATGAAATCTCTTTCACCTAACTTAAATTCTAATTCCAGCAATCAAAAGACACTGGAATTTAGTCAAAGACATATTGCTTACCCATACTGATCACTTGCTACTCTTGACAATGACTGTGATAGTTGAAAGTACTTGAATATAATAGAAAAAAAAGACCTTTGGACAATTTATTAATAACTTAAATCCCAGTGAAGAACACCTCATTCAGAAATTGTAAAGACATAATAAAAAATTGAAGACAGACATTAGTGGTGGTAGTATTTAATAAAACTTGTGTGTGTGTAACACATTTCACAGGTAGAATTTTCTGCAAATGACATTTTGATCCTCAGCAAGGCACAAAGATACTCTGACCCTTGGCAGATATATCAACTCCTACATGAATAAATTTGTCATTTTTATACGTACTGTGCTAGTTTTATAACAAAATGTCTAGCATACTCTGTATAAATAAAAAAGAATATCCTTTAAAGCCAAAAAATCATGTACTTAAGTAATTCTCTCTGTCTTCTGGATGTAAACTAAAAATATCAATTCATCTAATTCTAAATGATTTCAATTTTTCTTGGAATCTGTGATCAAGTGTTGACTGTTACAAAACCGTACAAAATGTTTGGAATTACAATTGAAATTCTGGAAAACTTTTACATTTGTACCAAACAGAAACAAAACTTTAAAACCAAATATTTGAGAATTCTAGAGGCAAGTTAATCTTAATTGAATTACTTTGTCTGCTGTGACTGAGAGTTTCCTAATTGCAATGTTTTGATGTCATAACAGCAAGAAGCCAGTTTGAACAGTTCAGGATGAAATTAAATTCTTTTGTTTGTTACAAATTCAAGATGTTCATTTAATTAAGGCAATATTGCCAAATGTTGCTTTCCTGACAAGTATTCAGATAATAATGATACTGACCGGATTCTTTTCTGACTAACCTCAGAACAATTAAAAAGAATAAAACATGATACATTTAAAGAGAAAAACAGGTCAGAATAGAGAAAAAATCTTAGTCTTTATATGAATTCAAAATCAAACAGGTATGCTTAGTGTGATGAAGAAAAGGTCATTCAAAGATTTGTGGAAGACAAATATTTTGTTTCCAATAAAGTGATTGCTATTTTTGTCTGAATTTTTGAAATGAGGATTTATTTAAATACACTGATTGACTCAGACTAGTGTCCTCATCTTAGTTACATTTCAACTGTTTTACACTACAGTCTTTTCTAGTGTCTGTGATGTGTAGTAGTAATCTCCGGAGAATGATAATTATAATACATTATTCCTCTTTATCATTATTATGCTGTTCATAATCATATTATCTTGACCATTGTACCTTCCAGCCTTCTTAAGGGACCTGTTATGTATAGTAATACTCTATAAATTTCAAACCAAAACCTTTATTAAATCCACAGGGACAGACTGCTTTTATTCAACTGTCTATACTAAATACAAGACATCTTTTAGTATTGAAAAGAGAATCAGAATAGACTATTTCCATGGATTGAAGAAAGGCTTTGGTTCAAAATTCCTAAACGGTTACTAATTACAACAAAGTCTGAAAGAATATTGGTGAATTTGATGACCAAACAAGATAACTAGTATGAGAATAATAGTATGAGTAAATAAGTATATAATAAATTGATAGTTTATTAAGTCCAATATAAACATTCTGTGTGAATTTTAGGAATGAGGATTTATTTACATTTGAGCTAATGTTCTCATCTTTGTTATGATTTTTACATTTTGACCATTGTGCACTCTGACCTTCTTGGGATGTCTAGGTAACTATCAGGGAATTTTGGACTGAAACCTTTTTTTTAATCTATACCAGTAGATTGTTCTCATTCTGCTGTCCATGTATATGAATATTTTGTCTTATTCTTTTTTTTTGACTTGCTCAGTAATTGCCCAGCCTGAGTCTGTATTATCCAGCCCAGAAATTGAACTCACAGTTACTATATTACTAAATTCCCAAATCAAAACACTTTAATGCATGGGACAATTGCCTAGAGAATTGTAATAGATAATTATTTTGACACTGGAATATACTTATAAAATATCAAAGAATTAAATATTGTCATTGTGTTTTGATTGTTTGATTGATTCATTCATTTTCTACAGCTTATTAACCTTTTGCAGGTTATATAAAGCCAGGAAATATTTTTAGATTTTAAGAATTTTTTTTGGGGGGGGGAGATAATAATGATTTAATGATACAAGTTGTACTAATTAACCCATAGCTAGGGGAGAAGAAGTGGATTCATATCTATCCCAATGGTATTTGCATGTAAGTGAATATAACAAACCCAACTGGAACTCAGTTTTCTGATTAACAATTCAAAGCCATTACCCATTACATCACCTGGACATCCAAGTTTACAGCATTTGGTATTCCCAGGTGGTCACCCAGCTAGGTACTGATCAGGCTCGGCATCGCATTAGAAATAAAGTGTTCTTGACTGCTATATGATTTCGATCATCCTCTATCCGTATAAAAACTGGACAATTTCATCACAAGGAGAAAAAAGATGGAGCGATGGCAATGTGATTTTACCAATGAAAGTTTTGGTAATTGTACAGGAACTGGCATTTCAACATGACGTGGCTGTACATTGTTTTTTTTTAGCATTATGCATATAATAGCCTTTTTCTATCAATATCGCTTGACTTAATTCATGACTGACAATCCCTTTCTTCTTGATTTTCTCTTCATAACATAAAGAGTGAATGCTGAATGTTCCTAAAACAAATTTTATCTTACAGACCTCTTTACCATCTGGAAAAAGATAGATAACTCTCATACTTAGTTGCACTTAATCATAGCTTCAGTTCATTATAATTTGAGGTATATTTCTTATTTACCCCTGGCTCACTGACATTGTTTCCCTATGCAAAATCTGCTTTTGGATACACTTTTCTCTCTTTCTCTCTCTCACTCAGTACTAAGATGTTAATCATTGTTTTTCTCTACTTATCTTGCTTTCAATATGTCTTGTGAGTATTAAATTTGCAAACAATTTTTCCACATTATGTGTTGCCAAAATTTCAACTATCATTCACTAAATGTTATGAGCAATTTGTAGCTACTATTCTCACTAGAATTTCCACATTTTTCACATTCTTTGTTAATGGTATGCAAAAATTTCATTGGTAAAACCACATCTCCATCTTTTTTTTCTATCTGTGATGAAATTGTCCAGTTCTTATACCCATAGAGGATGATTGAAATCATATAGCAGTCAAGAACACTTTACTTTATTTCTAATCTTATTCTTCAATACTTTACGCCTAACACATTTTGTATACCCATAGAGGATGATTGAAATCATATAGCAGTCAAGAACACTTTATTTCTAATGTTATTCTTCAATACTTTACACCTAACACATTTTGCATACCCACAGAGGATGATTGAAATCATATAGCAGTCAAGAACACTTATTTCTAATCTTATTCTTCAATAATAATTTTACACCTAACACATTTTGCATACCCACAGAGGATGATTGAAATCATATAGCAGTCAAGAACACTTTATTTCTAATGTTATTCTTCAATACTTTACACCTAACACATTTTGCATACCCATAGAGGATGATTGAAATCATATAGCAGTCAAGAACACTTTATTTCTAATGTTATTCTTCAATACTTTACACCTAACACATTTTGCATACCCATAGAGGATGATTGAAATCATATAGCAGTCAAGAACACTTTATTTCTAATGTTATTCTTCAATACTTTACACCTAACACATTTTGCATACCCATAGAGGATGATTGAAATCATATAGCAGTCAAGAACACTTTATTTCTAATCTTATTCTTCAATACTTTACACCTAACACATTTTGCATACCCATAGAGGATGATTGAAATCATATAGCAGTCAAGAACACTTATTTCTAATCTTATTCTTCAATAATAATTTTACACCTAACACATTTTGTATACCCATAGAGGATGACTGAAATCATATAGTAGTCAAGAACACTTATTTCTAATGTTATTTTTTAATACTTTACACCTATCACATTGTGTGAAAAATTGTTTGCACTTAACAATTTTCTGTCACACATCATATCTTATAATACTATACACATAGTTGTATTTCCACACCTGTTTAATTTTTATGTCCCCAATGTAAAACTCACACATTGGATGATCCCTTTTACTGACAACTGTACATTTTTCTGCTCTTATAATTAATGGTTAGTTCCTTCTTCAAGTTTTCCTATGTACCTTGTCTTGTGTTCCTTCCAGCATCAGTTTCTGTTCTCTCTAATTTTCTTCAGAAGTTTTAAGTAAATTTAATGTTGCCTAAACTTCATACCATACAAACCAAAGATATTTCAAGCTAAAAATAGCAGTAACAGTTAGTGAACTTTAGAAATGTATTTTCCTGAAAAATTGTTTTAAGCATAAAATTTTATAAATTTTAATTGACAGTCGTATTGGCTGCTTGGTCAATAAATGTCAAATGTTTCCTTATAAGGAAACAGCTAATATTACTATTACGATTACAAGATTAGATAATGATTAATTTGAACAGATAGTGAATTTGGAAAATGTATTTTCTTGAAAAAGTGGTTTAAGAGAAATATTTTATTAATTTTGACTGAGGGTAGTACTGGTTACTCGGTCAATGAATGCCAAATATTTCCTGATAAGGAAATAGCTAACATTACTATTACAATATCGGACAGTGATTAATTTGAGCAGCTGACATCATCCTGATTGTTGTAGTCATGTTTTGACTATTTCACTCTCCAGCCTTCTTCAGGTGTATGAAATATTTGGTAATGTAGTGTGTTAAGAATTTTGTACCACATCCTTTATTCAATTCTCATTCTACTGTTCTTGCTAGGGAATATGTAATTTTAATGTATTATTTGGTTATTTCATCCTTTTTGTTAATCCTCTCTTATAATGGATTCCACTGCCTAACCCATAGATTGAACTCACACTCAATAGTTCAAATAAAGTGCTTAATTACTGCTTATATCCATTAGGCCAGCTTTGTGTAAATTTTGTAATGTTGAAACCGTTTCATAGGAAAGATATTAGAAAATAAAACCTGTAAAATAGTTTTAAATTCAAGTTGTTCAAAGCCGATATTATTTGGGGAAAAGTATGAGGACAAAGTTAACCTCATCTTTGTCTTCACACCAATGATGCATGAAACATGAAAATAAGAGGAATTAATTATAAAATGTACCCTCACCAAAATTAATGTTGCAGAAGTAGTGAAAATAGCTACTCAAGCCATTTTAGCACTTCTATCTATTGGTGTTGCTTTGAAAGTAATTCCCTCAATTTTATTATATTGACTCCCAACATCAGAGACAGAAGTTGATAGTATGACAAAAAGAATTAAACCTTTCTCTCAATAAACTATAACTTTTTTTGCATTTTTGCAGTCAGGCAAAATTTTATCAAAGATGAAAATGGGTACAAAGCAGAAGTATTTTAATGAGTTCTTCAATGCAGAACTTGTGCCCATTGAAATTTATTGACAATTGCTGAATGTTTACAGGAACCAATCAATGAATATAAGTACATTTAGGTAGTAGGTAATGCATTCCAGTAGTGTGCGTGGAAAAGTGGTTCACCTCCACTGGTGAAGTTTTCTTTTAATGCAGCGTACAGGCTATTTTTTCAATAATATTTTCTTATTATTTACCAGTTATCAGTATGTTTTACGCTGCACAATTTTCAAATTGGGCATTAGTTTCTTTTGGATGCACCTTAGCGCTACAGGTCCTTTTCACATTTTTCAAGAGGAATGCATCAATGTGCCAACAGTTTCAGATAATCTGATTTTTGGGGGTTTTTTATGAAACGATCCATGCTCTTGAATTTCTCGATTTTCTGTTTCTCCTCCATAGATAGATTACAATTTCTGATTCTGTTTATCCTTACCTTTTTTTATTATACACCATTTTACTACTGGTCTTTTCCTTTTTGGTTCCCATATGTGCTTTGAAAACATGATGTTATTTTTATATATTTCATATTTGAATGATAACTAATGGTTTGCATATCTTTCTTTTAAATCTTTTTCCACTTGTAAATCTTCTCCTCCAATAGGTTTTCTTTTGGCGTCATTTTCAGCTTATATAATTTCCTATCTGCAATTTCCCTGCATTGGACATTTGATTTTCATTCTACAATTGTGTGTGTGTATATATATATATATATATATGTCTGTGTGTGTGCGTGCGCGCGCATATATATATATATATTTGTGTGTGTGCGTGTGTAAGCACTTTTTATGTTTGACATAATTGCTGAGGACCTACTGTTTCCCATACTATCAAGCGCTTTCTCGGCACGCTTCTGAAATTTTTCTGGTGATTGTTTTTTCTTCCCCCTTTTCCCCAAGTAATGAGGATTTTTTTTTCAGCATTTCCATCTTGGTCAGGTGGGCATTCCCCACTCTCCCACACTGAGTTTGGTTTGAGTGTGAATAGTATGTACACATCAACTACTCTTGTAACATTTTCAACCTGACAAGGGAATATAAAATGCCCGTTTTTCACAACAGTTGCTGAATACATGATGATTGCGTGAAAACACATCAAACTTTTAGTTGTGGTCGGCCACTGTTCCCCCAGAATTTATTTAGAATATTATATATATATATATATATATATATATATAAAATATTGCTTAAAATTAGCTAAGTTGCACAAGAAGGCTATAGATTTGTAAACATTAGGTAAGTTGCTTTAAAAATAAAATACCCCTCCTTCCATAATCTTGTCAAGTTCAGAGTGTATAAATGATTCATTATAGATTTTCTTGCAGCTTAAAATGTTGACTTGAACATTAGTTTATATGGTAGTAAAGTCAGAAAAAAATGATGAAATGGCATTTATTTCATTTCTCTAACCACAACTCTTGATAGTGTGGGAAAATGAAATAAAAAATAATAATAAAGAATAAAAAAAAATCCCATGATAAAAGTTATAAAGAAACCAGAAAGGGTTTCTGGTTATGTGTGTGATTTTATGACCCTACTTTCATAAAGAGACCGAATCTTTTTCTTTCCACTTTCCAACAATATTGATCAGACATGTTTCAGCAGAACTACTCATGAAGTAGAGATTTGGTCATCCCAACTCAGCACAAGGCTGACTTGAGCTTGACCATCTTTACCCGTTCTTAGCCTTACTTCCCATAAATTATTTTTAAACAAAAAAGGAAAACAGATATAATCAAGCAAGAGACATTTAACTATGTTTCAATACAGTCAACAGAAAAGGAATAAATGTCCGAAGCAGCAACACAAGTTTTTTTGTATGCTTCTTCTATCTTCTTTGTTTATATATTGAGCATGCACCTTCACCCTAAAATACATACAAACAAAGCTTACAACATTGATAACATCCACAATAGTATCAATTATTGCTTTTTTAGGTAATGTGATTTTTTAATCCACTGAACTGTGATACCTAATCACTTGCAAATCAACTAAACATTTTGAGTGAATTTTCCTATTTCAAAACTTCCTATTTCACAGAACAAATATCAATCCTCCAATATGGCAGTGAATGCTGGATAATCTATCACAAATGAAGAATAGACTTGAAGCAACAGCTACAGAAATATGGTTCTACAGAAGGATGCTGAGAATACCAATGGACTGAACATGTCAGTAATTAGGAAGTTTCCAGAAAAATTGAAACCAGAAAGATGCTTATACTGAGAATCAGAAAGAGATAGTTGGACACATGAGACACATAATGAAAAAAGAAAGCTTGGAGAGTTTGGTACTCACAGAACATATGAAAGGCAAGAAGAACAAAAGAAAGTAGTGAATAACATACCTAACAAGCTTGTATAAAGATAGCAGAACAGAGAAAGAGAAGGATAGTGAAAAGACAAACATTACTAAGCGCTACAAAGCCTAGGAAATTGTGGGAAGCTATGATTGCTCATGTCCTGATAGGACACAGAATATAGAAGAAGATGCCAGCAGACTGATTTTCATTTTACACAAAGATAATAGTGGCAATTTATCAGCTTCTCAATCCATTTTCATTGAAAACACAAACACATTTCAAATTGTTTATAGAAATTTGAAAACAACACTCTACACCTTCTTGGCCTCATGTTTTCCACTGCTATGTTTACTGCAAGGAAATTTGTGCTAGAAAATTTTTCTCATCAGAATTCATCTTGTACATTTATAAATCTACCATTTGTCCATGCATTGAATACTTTTGTCATATCTGGTCTGGTGCTCCTGCTGTACATCTCGAAAATCTTGACAGAATTCAAAGAAGGGTCTGTAATGTAATCAATCCAGACTAGACATCTTGACTTCAGTCACTTTCATATCAATATGATGTGACATGGCTTCTCTCTGTCTTTTCTACAAATATTTTCATGGCAACTGCTCTGATGAGATTTTTTTTCCCTGGTGCCTCAACTACATGAATTTTAGCAT